>CM046046.1:72200895-72652976 GCA_025215565.1 Flaveria ramosissima | reverse complement strand
GCCCCACCCGCCCCCCCCCCCCTTTCCGCGGAAACGTCGAGGTGTGAGGGTTAAGATTGTTCACAGCCACATAACGCTATATTTAAATTCAAATATATTAAACATAAGTCTTTAATGTAATACAACCATAAGTCACCATAAAGAATAAGTTCAACATACACAAAAATAACATAATGTTTTATTTAATTAACTAGGTCCAAGTCCTAGTTTTATTGCAAGCTTTCAAATGTCCACCTTAAACTTGGGGATTTCCTGAAACATGATGAAATAACGAGTCAACTAAAAATAGTTGGTGAGTTTCCAAGTTTTCATACATAATAAGATTACAAGTAGCAATTCATGTCATGGTTATAAGCTAGTAAGGTTATAGAACACATATCGTTACACCAAAAACCTCGACTTGATTACAAGTATATAAGATTGGCTAAGTGTATTTGGTTCCCTAGTGCACAAGCGTACGGCCCCTAGGAGTCGGCAATACCTCGACTTTAGCACCAAATAGGCTTGTCAGGCCCCAAAGATCTAAGACGTCGCCAGGCTAGCAATAGTTAATGATTGTAAACAAATAATGTATCTCATATAAACACTCACAAACACAAATAACCATGACCAAAAATAAGTAGAATTGCATGTGCATTACAAGTCTCAAAAGTTTAAACGTGTATGAAATATAAGCATCATGTTTCACCCCAAATATGTGTGAAATTATAAAAAGGGGACAAGGAAAACTCACTTGATCAAATAAGTATATATTAGATGATTAATAAGAACTAGTATTCGTCGTTCCAACGTAAAGTCTTCACAATGCACCTAAGTATATGGATATTACAAGATTTAAGCTTAAACATAATGGGTTTAACGAATCATCGAGTACTAGGGTTGAGTGGATTTTGGGGCTTGTTAAATAATTATATAAAAATCATTTATATTATCTTAAAAAAATATATATATATATATCTATATTTTATACAATAATGTGAAAAGAAGCACTTATAATAATTTGAAAGTTTCGTATAGTTTGAATAATTTTTTTATAACAAGAAGAATTAAGTACTATTAAACAATATTAATTGAAAAGAAACATTTTGAAACAATAATAATTTATTAACTATTATTTGTAATCCATTTTATTAGAAATTATTCATGAACAATCTTTGTTAAAATGTTTTATTAAAAAAAATTATTTAAACTAAAAGAAAAATACAGAAAATATATGGTGGCTTTTAAAAATAATTTTTATATATATTAAAAAGTTTCTATATTTTAATTAAGGCTAAAAAGGCTTTTAAAAAAATACATGAGGTGCCCGGGTTTCGAACCCGTGACCTCAGGTATGGACAACAATGACTTAACCAGTGAACCAGGCTTCCAGCCGCGATGTGTTCCTGTTTCTAATTGTTAAATACAACTTAAACAAAAGAAAACCCCAAATCCTTAAGAACCCTAGAACACAATCGATCGAATTGATCGTTAATTCGAGGTTGTTGATCAAATTAACCATGGGGCTTTTGTTCCCCTTGCTTAATCGATCACAACCATGTATCAAACTTACTTGATTTCAACCAATTTGATGTGGTTATGCTCGGTACTATTTCGGTTCTTTGCGCGATGAACAGAGGTTCAGATTTCGATCTTTTCGTTGTTATTTCAAGCAATTGAGTGTGGAATGAGTTTAAAGGGATCAAATGGAACATTAACCCTCTGTTATATAGTCCTGATTTGTACGTTAAGATGCCGATCGGGTTTCAGTTTTTGTTCGACGATTTCGGTTTCAATTGAGTGTTTAATCGATTGTTTTAAATCAAATTAACTATGCATTAAGCTGGGTAATGATTATCTGAACGTTTCTGTTCAATTAATTCGATTAATCATCACAATTCGCTCGTTTAACGGTTAATAGTCGATTGACGTTTTCGTTTCAGTTAGATTTCTTTAATATCGACTTCAATAGTCCAATTAAACCGTGGGTTCGAGTTCGCGAAGTTTCCCCGAGTCGTTTGGTACTTTTAATACGATTTAAGAATGTTTAATTTGGCATTTTGGGGGTCACCGGACTCCGGCCGGAGGGTGGCCGGAGTGGTGCCGGAAAAACGGGGAAGAACAATGGGGTGGGGGTTGGGTTTTTAATAATTTTCACGTTTAGTCCCTGCAGTTTGATAGTTATCATTTTGTGATTAAAAGTTCCATTTTAAGTTTCCAAATTGACAAATAACCCCCCCCCCCAAACTTAATTTAAGTTTATGTTTTATACATGGTTAAGTTTATTAACCCTTATAAATTATAAATAACCTTATTATAAGTAATCTTATTATTACTAATATTATTATTCAATTATTGTTACAAATTATTATTATTGATTATAATTATTATTATTATTACTTTTATTAATATTAACATCATTATCTTTATTTAATATTTATTTTTTTAACCTAATGACAATAATAAATAAGCACAAACGACACATGAGTTTCAAAATTAACAATAATATCCCTTGTAAGATTAACGAAGTTAACTTTTAGTTAACGAAAATGCAAGATGTTACAGTCTCCCCAACTTAAAAGAATTTCGTCCCGAAATTAAGAGAAATGAAACTATACAAATAAGAATGGGTATTTCTTCTTCATGTGCTCCTCACGTTCCCAAGTAAATTCGGCGCCACGTTTATTCTCCCAACGAACCTTGACGATTGGGGTTGTTGTGGTTCTAGTCTTCTTCATAATACGATCCATGATCTCGACAGGCTTCTCGACAAAATGCAATGACTCGTCAATCTGGATGTCTTCCAATGGGACATGCAGACTTTCGTCGGCCAAGCACTTTCTCAAATTTGAGACGTGAAAACAGGATGAACCCCACTAAGGTCGGAAGGTAGCTCTAGTTTATAAGCCACTTTCCCAATCCTTTTCAGGATTTTGAAAGGTCCTACAAATCTTGGAGCCAGTTTGCCCTTCTTTCCAAAGCGAACCACACCTTTCCACGGCGAAACCTTGAGAAGAACCATCTCCCCAACTTGGAATTCCAATGGCTTACGTCGCTTGTCAGCATAGCTCTTTTGACGACTTCTCGCCACTTCAAGGTTCTTGCGAATGATAGAAACTTTATCGGTCGTCTCTTGTATAAGTTCAGGACCAGTGATGAAGTTTTCACCAATGTCGGTCCAACAGATCGGCGAACGACATTTTCGACCATAAAGTGCTTCAAACGGTGCCATCTTGATACTCGAGTGGTAACTATTGTTATACGAAAATTCCGCGAGCGGTAGATGCGTATCCCAATCGCCACCAAAGTCAAGAACACAAAGGCGTAGCAAATCCTCCAAGGTTTGGATCGTTCGCTCGGTTTGACCATCAGTTTGAGGATGGTAAGCCGTGCTTAGATCTAGTTGTGTTCCCAAGAGTTCTTGCATAGACGACCAAAAATGTGAAGTGAAGCGAGCATCTCGGTCGGATATGATGTGCAGAGGTACCCCATGACGACTTACAATCTCATCAACGTATATACGAGCTAACTTTGATGTTTTGTAAGTGTCACGTATAGGTATAAAATGCGCCGACTTGGTCAATCGGTCAACGATTACCCATATGCTATCATGTCCTCGAGAGGTTCGGGGTAGCTTTGTTATGAAGTCCATGGATATGTGTTCCCACTTCCACATTGGAATCTCGGGTTGCTCAAGTAATCCACTTGGACGTTGATGTTCGGCTTTAACCTTCGTACACGTAAGACACTTAGCTACATAAGTCGCTATGTCCTTCTTCATTCCAGGCCACCAATATTGACCACGCAGGTCCATATACATCTTATCGGAGCCAGGATGAATAGAATAACGACTTTGATGAGCTTCGTTCATGATGAAGGTACGGAGGTTATCGCGATTTGGAATCCAAATTCGATTGGCGAAGTACATCAACCCATTGGGTTTCGTTTCCAATCGGGTTAGAAGATTATGCTCCAACTCATCCTTCATTCTTCCTTCTCGTTGTACCATTTGTTGAGCCTCCAGGATACTAGACTCGATGTCACTATCTATCCTCAGGTTTTGTAGCAATACGGTGGTCTCGTTGACATCAAGTCGGATCTCAGTATCAAACTCACCCAAAGTATCAAACCATTGTCGTCGATCGCGAATTTCTTGGAATGAGATCATCTTGTTGTGAATCTTTCGGCTTAGAGCGTCGGCTACAACGTTTGCTTTACCAGGATGGTAACGAATGTCACAATCATAATCACTAATCAACTCCACCCAACGACGTTGTCTCATATTGAGATCTTTTTGATTGAAAACGTGTTGAAGGCTTTTGTGATCGGTGTAGACTATACATTGCGTACCATACAAGTAGTGCCTCCAAATCTTCAAAGCAAAGACAACAGCACCAAGCTCAAGATCGTGTGTTGTGTAATTCACCTCGTGAACCTTCAATTGTCTCGATGCATAAGCTATAACCTTCCCTCGTTGCATGAGAACACAACCAAGGCCTTGTTTAGATGCATCACAATACACGGTGAAATCGTCGTTTCCATCGGGTAGGGTCAAGATAGGAGCATTGCACAACTTGTGCTTTAACGCTTCAAAAGCTTCTTCTTGCTCGGGACCCCACTCGAATAGTTTATTCTTTTGTGTCAAAGTAGTGAGCGGTTTCGCGATCCTCGAGAAGTTGGCAATGAAACGCCGATAATAACCAGCAAGACCAAGAAAAGAACGAACTTCGGTAGGAGTTGTAGGAACACACCAATTCTTCACAGCTTCCACCTTTGCAGGATCAACGTGAATTCCTTGGCTATTCACCACGTGTCCTAGAAATTGAACTTCCTCGAGCCAGAAATCACACTTCGAGAACTTCGCGTACAATTGCTCTTTCTTTAACAACTCAAGAACCAATCTCAAATGCAGTTCATGATCGGTGTTGGACTTTGAATAGATAAGTATGTCATCAATGAAGACGATCACAAACTTGTCTAGATAAGGCTTGCATACTCGGTTCATGAGATCCATGAAGACAGCAGGAGCATTGGTTAAACCAAAAGGCATCACCATAAACTCATAGTGCCCATAACGAGTACGAAAAGCGGTTTTGGGATATCATCATCATGGACTCGTAATTGATGATAGCCAGAACGTAAGTCGATCTTCGAGAAAATAGCAGCTCCTTGAAGTTGGTCAAACAAATCATCGATACGAGGAAGAGGATAACGGTTCTTGATGGTAAGCTTGTTAAGCTCACGATAATCGATGCACATACGAAACGTTCCATCTTTCTTCTTCACGAATAGTACAGGTGCACCCCAAGGCGAAGAACTAGGACGGATGAAGCCCTTCTCGGATAACTCTTGAAGTTGACTAGAGAGTTCTTGCATTTCCGATGGTGCAAGTCGATATGGTGACTTAGCCACGGGGTTTGCTCCCGGTATCAAGTCAATTTTAAACTCGACTTCACGCACGGGAGGTAAACCACTAAGGTCATCGGGAAATACCTCAGGAAAGTCTCGTACGATAGGGACATCCTTAAGTTCTTTCCCTTTGACTTTCGTGTTGACCACGTAAGCCAAGAAGGCCATATACTTCTTGCTTAAGCACTTTCGGGCTTGAGTGCAAGACATGAGTTTAAGCCCTTTGGAAGATTTCTCACCGAACACTTTCAAAGTATCTCCAGAGGGTAACGGTATGCGAATGCACTTCTCGAAACAAATGATCTCGGCATGGTGTTTGGCTAACCAATCCATACCAATGATGACGTCGAAACTTCCAAGTTTCATAGGGATAAGATCGATAAGAAAATCATGCGTGTCAAGACTTAAGATGCAATCACGAATAACGATGTCAACGGTGATCGGTTCTCCATCGGCGACTTCAACGGTAAGAGGTCTTTCTAGTTTCGTATGTGGCTTAGCAAGTATGGGTTCAAACTCTAAAGAAACAAAACTCTTATCGGCTCCAGAATCAAATAGGACATAGGCATAAGTTTTATTAATAAGGAACATACCTGTTCAATTTTAAAGGTATTTAACGACATAGGCAACACATGAAAAGAATTAGATCACAAAAGTTAAAGGTAAGTGAACATACCATTCACCACATCGTTGTTTGCTTGTGCTTGATTTGCGTTGATGTTGAAAGCACGTCCTCGAGCTTGTGGAACATTACCCACAAGACGGGGCATTGTGGGCGGAAATGACCAGGTTCCCCACAGTTGTAGCAAACACGATTTGTGACCACGGCGGCGTTGTTGTTAGGTGCACGGTGACAAGTCGCCACCAAATGACCATATTTACCGCATAAGGTACAAATACGGCAGGGTTGGTTTCCCGGGTGATGGTACCTACAAATGTTGCACATAGGCTGGGGACCAGCATAAGCCCTAGCCCCAGGCACTTGTGCCACAGGTGCAGCCGCAGGTACAAGTTGTCTTTGGGGTTGTTTGGGTGCAGCCACAGCATAATTGCGCGCCGGTGTGAACTTGCGCTTCTTGTTGTTGTTGTTGTTGTAAGACGGTTCAGCTTTGTTTTTTTTAACAACCTCGGTAGCCGTCTTCTCTACTTTCTTTGCACCCTTCACAGACATGGTGCCCGCTCGTATATGGTTCTCGGTGAGTTGGGCGGTGATAGTAATGGCTTCTTCTAAAGTTGTGGGTCGGCTACCCACCACAGCATCTTGAATTTGGGGTGGTACACCCTTAATGAACTTCTCGATGTTGCGGGGGACAGTGTCGACCATGTGAGGCAGCAGTAGACTCAACTCATGATGCCTAGTTGAGTAGGCCAAATGATCACCATCATTTTGCTTCAAGTTCCAGAATTCTTCCTCCAACTTTTGCAACTCACTTCGTGGGCAGAACTTCGCGATAGCGATGTTCTTGAACTCCTCCCAGGTAAGTGCTTGCACAGCTTCGGGTCCACGGTTTCTCTTCTCGCTATTCCACCAGGTAAGTGCCCTTTGTTGGAGCACACTAGTAGCATAACGAACCTTGAGTGCCTCGGGACACTCACAGTTGATAAAGGTATTCTCCATGCTTTCGAACCACTCAAGAAGACCAGTGGCTCCTTCCTTGCCACTAAAACTAGTGGGCTTGCAAGAACTAAAGTGTTTGAAGGTGCAGGTTCGATTGTTCCCGTTTTGATTGTTCCCATTTTGGTTGTTGCTGTTCTCTCCATGACCATTACCATTGTTGCTACCATTGGTCAGTAAGGTGCTATTAAGTTCAGCAACCATGGTCGGGATGACAGCAGCCATTTGACGAGCAATCATGGCGGCTAGTTTACGATCGGAACTTCCACGCTTTCCATGATGACGAGACATGCTGGAATATACAAAATGAGTTAGATACGAGAATTGGAAATACAAGGGTCATAGTTCAACAAGGATAAGACAAAAGTTGTAAGGTACATGGAATGGTTCCATTTGGTAACGCATTACCATTTGGAAACGTTGACACGTCAAGGTAAGTTGACCCACTTGCCTTAGAAATTTGTGTATGTTGACCATAGTTTATCACTCATCCCAGAAATCCCCAGGTAAGCATAACTAGTCCCGTAGGATTTATGCGATATGCTTGCCTTAGCCCGAGGGCCTTTTGCCAGGAAATCCAGAATACAGGTGTCTATGTGTCACACAAATATCTTAGGTTCATAGAATCAAAACCTTGATGAGATTTTACATAGATTAGACATAAGTCTAAGGATCCAAGTCATAAGCATAAGTTACAATTCCACGTGTCGACGAGAATAAGATTAAGAAGTTTCATTTTTCGGGGAGAGTCAAAGTGTCAAAAGATAAGTTTAGGGAGACGAGTAACTAAGTTTAAACAATTACAAGGCAAACCTATGCTAAGGCATCAAGTTGCACATAAGTAAAGTATAGCATTATGTAGCATGTAACAATATATATATTACCAAGAATATAAATATTATTCTAAGAGGTTCATGCATAAGCTATAGTCTAGGTCACCATTTCTAATAACCTAAATCCCTATAGTTATGGGCTCTGATACCAATCTGTCACACCCCAACCTTGACGGCGGAAACGTCGAGATGTGAGGGTTAAGATTGTTCACAGCCACATAACGCTATATTTAAATTGCAAATATTATTAACATAAGTATTAAATTGAAATACAACCATAAGTCACAAAAGAAATAAGTTCAACATAACTCAAACATAACATAATGTTTTTGTTTATTTAACTAGGTCCAAATCCTAGTTTTATTGCAAGCTTCAAATGTCCACTTTAAACTTGGGGATTTCCTGAAACATGATGAAAATAACGAGTCAACTAAAAATAGTTGGTGAGTTTCCAAGTTTTCATACATAATAAGATTACAAATAGCAATTCATGTCATGGGTTATAAGCTAGTAAGGTTATAGAACACATATCGTTACAACCAAACCTCGACTTGATTACAAGTATATAAGATTGGCTAAGTGTATTTGGTTCCCTAGTGCACAAGCGTACGGCCCCTAGGAGTCGGCAATACCTCGACTTTAGCACCAAATAGGCTTGTCAGGCCCAAAGATCTAAGACGTCGCCAGGCTAGCAATAGTTAATGATTGTAAACAAATAATGTATCTCATATAAACACTCACAAAACACAAATAACCATGACCAAAAATAAGTAGAATTGCATGTGCATTACAAGTCTCAAAAGTTTAAACGTGTATGAAATATAAGCATCATGTTTCACCCCAAATATGTGTGAAATTATAAAAAGGGGACAAGGAAAACTCACTTGATCAAATAAGTATATATTAGATGATTAATAAGAACTGTATTCGTCGTTCCAACGTAAAGTCTTCACAATGCACCTAAGTATATGGATATTACAAGATTTAAGCTTAAACATAATGGGTTTAACGAATCATCGAGTACTAGGGTTGAGTGGATTTTGGGGCTTGTTAAATAATTATATAAAAATCATTTATATTATCTTAAAAAAATATATATATATATCTATATTTTATACAATAATGTGAAAAGAAGCACTTATAATAATTTGAAAGTTTCGTATAGTTTGAATAATTTTTTTATAACAAGAAGAATTAAGTACTATTAAACAATATTAATTGAAAAGAAACATTTTGAAACAATAATAATTTATTAACTATTATTTGTAATCCATTTTATTAGAAATTATTCATGAACAATCTTTGTTAAAATGTTTTATTAAAAAAAATTATTTAAACTAAAAGAAAAATACAGAAAATATATGGTGGCTTTTAAAAATATTTAAAGTTTATAAAAATAATTTTTATATATATTAAAAAGTTTCTATATTTTAATTAAGGCTAAAAAGGCTTTTAAAAAAATACATGAGGTGCCCGGGTTTCGAACCCGTGACCTCAGGTATGGACAACAATGACTTAACCAGTGAACCAGGCTTCCAGCCGCGATGTGTTCCTGTTTCTAATTGTTAAATACAACTTAAACAAAAGAAAACCCCAAATCCTTAAGAACCCTAGAACACAATCGATCGAATTGATCGTTAATTCGAGGTTGTTGATCAAATTAACCATGGGGCTTTTGTTCCCCTTGCTTAATCGATCACAACCATGTATCAAACTTACTTGATTTCAACCAATTTGATGTGGTTATGCTCGGTACTATTTCGGTTCTTTGCGCGATGAACAGAGGTTCAGATTTCGATCTTTTCGTTGTTATTTCAAGCAATTGAGTGTGGAATGAGTTTAAAGGGATCAAATGGAACATTAACCCTCTGTTATATAGTCCTGATTTGTACGTTAAGATGCCGATCGGGTTTCAGTTTTTGTTCGACGATTTCGGTTTCAATTGAGTGTTTAATCGATTGTTTTAAATCAAATTAACTATGCATTAAGCTGGGTAATGATTATCTGAACGTTTCTGTTCAATTAATTCGATTAATCATCACAATTCGCTCGTTTAACGGTTAATAGTCGATTGACGTTTTCGTTTCAGTTAGATTTCTTTAATATCGACTTCAATAGTCCAATTAAACCGTGGGTTCGAGTTCGCGAAGTTTCCCCGAGTCGTTTGGTACTTTTAATACGATTTAAGAATGTTTAATTTGGCATTTTGGGGGTCACCGGACTCCGGCCGGAGGGTGGCCGGAGTGGTGCCGGAAAAACGGGGAAGAACAATGGGGTGGGGGTTGGGTTTTTAATAATTTTCACGTTTAGTCCCTGCAGTTTGATAGTTATCATTTTGTGATTAAAAGTTCCATTTTAAGTTTCCATATTGACAAATAACCCCCCCCCCCAAACTTAATTTAAGTTTATGTTTTATACATGGTTAAGTTTATTAACCCTTATAAATTATAAATAACCTTATTATAAGTAATCTTATTATTACTAATATTATTATTCAATTATTGTTACAAATATTATTATTATGATTATAATTATTATTATTATTACTTTTATTAATATTAACATCATTATCTTTATTTAATATTTATTTTTTAACCTAATGACAATAATAAATAAGCACAAACGACACATGAGTTTCAAAATTAACAATAATACCCCTTGTAAGATTAACGAAGTTAACTTTTAGTTAACGAAAATGCAAGATGTTACAATGTAACGTCTAGAAATTTTTTTTAAAAAAATATTGAGACTATATTAGAATTAAAGAGAATAATTAGACGAGTTTAATGACGTTATTTTTATAAAAAATTAACAATGTATGAAAAATTTATAAAGGTTATAAAAACAAAAGGGGTAAAATTTTAAATAGAAAAAAAAAAGAATTAGGGGGAAATAGGGGGGACATGTGTCACATTCTTGTTAAAAGCTGATTTTTGATTAATGGATAAAATGATTATTTTGCCCTTTTGTATTAAAAAAAACAATATAAAGATCTAATCCATTGATTTTTTGATCAATGGTTGGTATTGAGTTAAAGAGTTCTCACAAAAATGTTGGGTTCTCATTAAAACCACACCCTATATATATATATATATATAGATATATATATATATAGATATATAGATATATATATATATATATATATATATATATATATATATATATATATATATATATATATATATATATATATATATATATATATATATATATATATATATATATATAACATGCATGTCGATAACTACTTGCGGAGACCATTACAAATGTAGATCTTTTGTGTTTAAGTTTCAGTTGCAAAGACTATCATTACTTGTGAAGGTGTATGTAAATTTACACGGTGTTTGGCCTGTTGCGAAGGTCGCAACTCACTTACTGAGGCATTACCCACTTACTAGGTCAAGTGCCTTTACTTACTATCTACGTGACGGACATAAAGAGCCTATCAAACCTATCATTCCTCTAAAACTGGGAGGTTCAGAGGTTATTATATCCACCGATTTACTACGTATAGTGACCCTCATCGACTATCTATTCACAAAAAAACTATTAATTATAAATTATACATTCACAGCTTAGGTTTCTCACAAATCAGAGTTTTTTTTAACAACAAACTCTTTACTCATACTTCAACATTACACCAAATTACACCATGTTTAGGTTTGAATGCAACATGAATGTTGTTTAAAAGGTATATATAAAATTAAGAGTAAATTACTCTTTTGGCCTCTTATGCTAACTCTATTAACTTTTTTTCTGTTAAGTGTAAGGGCATTTTGTTTATTTTCACCTTAAAGACTGTTTATGTAAATTTTAAATGTTTAAGGTTATTTATGCACATTTTTAAAATTACAAAGACAACCACCACACACCACCACCATAACATGTTTCAAAACCCAACCCACCCATCAACTTCTCCGTGCAAACTGAAGCATTGTCGGCATGCCGCCGCCGATAAACCACGGCCCCGACGCACCCCTCTCCTTATACACATACATCATGACCTCTAGATCTGGGTAATCCACCATCATCGTCACCCTTCTCCATCTCCACAACCATTATACCAACGCACCTCCGTCACCACCATTCTTCACCACCGCCGACACCGATGACACGCACCACCACTGCCACCACTGCCTCTCTCATGAACTTCCATCGCCGCCACCATCGTTCTTCATCGCCATCGCCACTGTAGTCTCTCTCCCCCTTGTTGTGATGGTGGTCACTAGTGGTTCAATCGGTGGTTAGGGTGGTATGATGATGGTGGTGGTGATTGGATCTAGGTTTGATGGTGATGTTTATGCAAATCTGAGTGATGACTATGGTAGTTGGATGGTGAATGGTGGTAACAGTTCAGGTGGTCGGCGTTACCTATGTTGGTTGGTAATGGTGAAAGGTGTTGATGGGTCAGGTTGTGGTTCCGGCAGCGTGTGACGGTGGGCGGCGGTGTTGTGATGGCCGGTGTTTGTTGATGATGGTGTTAGAGGATGATGGTGATAATGAGTTAATTATTAATTATTATTATTAAAAGGGGTAGAATGGTCCTTTTAAAAATATGCATAAATAAACCCTAAAACTTTAAAATTACATAAATAATCCTTAAGGTGAAAATGATCCAAATGTCCTTACACTTAACTATAAAAAATTAACAGAGTTATTGTTAGTGGGCAAAAGAGTTAAGAAACAAAACGTTAGGGGTTGGTATGGCAAAACATTTATTTTTGGGTTGATAGGGTTAAATGGCCCTAACCCCATATGCTAAAATAGTAATTTACTCTAAAATTAACTTTGAAGTTTGAATGCAACATAGACTCTGTTTAAAACCGATTCATTGTTTAACATGTGGTCTTAACAGTCTTTTCATCACGAAAAAAAAATACCTTTGCAACACGCAAAATTCTAGTTAGAATATTAAACATCTTAGTTGATTCCCAACATGGTACTTCCGTAATCCGGAAATTTTCAATAGTAACACAAAGTTCTTGATTAAAAAATCTTCCATTGTAGTTGAACTTCTTTGTTTAAAAAAATAAATATATTGGATATTAGGATGTTACATCTTTAGACAAAACTGATCTATTATTGTTAATAGTTATATTGTGTTCAGTTCTGATTACAACTAATCAACTGTGATGACTAGTATTGTTTTTTAGGGCTTTTATAACGACTTTGAGCAGTTGCAGAATCCATGTGTTGCATTACCTTCGATGCCAATGATACGTCGTTGTTCTTGTGTCAATAACTTGCAACTGATTTTTTTGGCAGATGAACCGCTCTTCCTTTAAGACTATTAGTTACAACTAATCGATCATGTTATTATTTAGTTCTAACTAGTATTAAGTCTCCCGCGTTGTTGCGGGGGCATAAAACTGTACCAAGTAACGTTAATGTCACACCGTCACTAGCAACCATAAAAACTGTAAAAACTCCTAAAACAAAAGAAATAAAAATAAATAAAAAACAAAACAAAAAGTAGACGTAAAACGTTGAACCATGCACACCCATTACGACGTTTTAATATCCATAAACTACACCGAAACGTAAAACACAACCCGACTGTTAAACTAAAAAAAAAGAGGTAAAAAAGTTGAACCACATACGTATGTTGTGCCATGTTAAGTCGAAAATTTTAGAGCGGAACGTAAAACAAAAGTTTTGTGAAAGATGAAATGTATATTGAATAAAAGTTGAAAGTAAAAAAAGGATGTTAGGGTTAAATGTAAAAGATGAAATTATTAGTTAAAAGTAAAAAAAAAAGTATATAGAAAAAACAAAGTAAGATACAACTTACAAAACATAAGATACAAATCATGATCCACAACTAAGTTTGTAATTAGGATATAAGGTTAAAAGTAAAGAAATATAATCTTGTACTCCATTTTGCATCCATCAGTTCCATTACTATAGAAACTATCTTTAGTACAACTGATCATTGCTAGCCGTTCAAAAAAAAAAAAAATCATTAATAAGAATACTTTGATCAGTTGCAATGTCCTTTAGCGACGAGCTATGCTCCTTAGTTTAACTTATCAGTTCTATCCGATTTCAACATTCTCTCTAAACTATTAACTAAAATAATCTTCATCTTTTCATCCAGAGTTTTCTTCCAGGCATGGCAATCTTCATTTATCCATTTTCTTAATTTATCATATTAAAACTTTCATCAGGCTTCTTTCTTCCATTTGCAGCAAGTGCTAATACTCATCTTGTTTGAATTTTAAGCAATCTCTATTGATTATCAGTTAATTACATAGGTTTTTAAAATGCTTCTCCCCTCTATTGTAGCTTTCTTAAACACATAATTTCAAGGATGTAACTTGACTTCAGTTTACAACATAATGATGACACTGAAAGTTGTTCTAACAATCTTTATCATCACAATTCTTTAATCCTTTTATTTTTCAAGCTCAATGATACCAAGGAAACATTAAATAGTCTCCCGGCCCCGGCCCTTTGTTGACATCATATAGAAGCTAACCATTCATGAGTTTAATAGAATGGTCCTTTCCCCAACTAGAGATTAGCGAAACCTGTGTCATAGACAGTTGTAGATAAAAAATAAAAGAAATTTATAACGTATTTTCCTTGGTTTAGAAGATGACCAAACTCAAGAACATGTGTTCTATCATAGCCAATAGCCCTAGTTGAGGGAGGTCTTAGTGCCTGAGAATCAAAGCTACGCACGAGTGTAATTGCAGTTGGCAAACCGAAGAAGTAATCGTTACATTTGATCAATAGTTGTAGTGCTCCAATCTTTTGAACTATAGACAGGACTATTTTTGTTAAAATTTTGTCCAAATTCATTTTCAATGAGACACATAAACAAATCTTGTATATATATAGTATAAACATGTTAGTGCTAGATTCTTTGGCATTCAAAAGTTGTTCATGAAATAGATATTTAAACCATTACATGATTGTAAGTGTACCAGCCCATCATGAACAAAGCTTTGTGTTTCGAAAGGTACGAAACTATAAGATCTCTGATTACTTGACAAAGTAATTACATCCACAATGACTGTTTATACTAGAATATAGCTTTACCTTAATATATATCTAAAACAACACAAAGTTTTAAATTTAATAACAAAGGATATTTAAAAATTTAATTTCTATTTTCTGATTGTGACTCGTCGATGCATGGGGTGAGCCAGGAGTGATATTTTCATCTGTAAAAGTCACATTTAGAAACAAACACAACATGATAAACCATGATCATTTGCATTTAACAGCACACAAAGGTCTAACAAGCCACAAAGGTAGCACTCATAGATATTACACACCTTTACAGTTTACATATTACAGACCTAACAGACACGCATAGTAACATGCGTCGATGAGTCAACAAGGCGCGCAAGACTCAACCGACTTTATTCAAACACACGAATCCCTTTGCCTTGGTATCCTTACCTATATCTTACAAGTACAAGTTTCATGTTGACAATTTTCCAAATTCAATATGGCCCTGGACGATGGGCAAAGTTATATTTATGGTGAGAATCTGTTCCTGCATCATTGTCAAAACCGTTGGTGTTCACCAGTTGTTTTTCAATGGTAGATTTTGTTTCAGGCGCGATGTTTTTTGTTGCTTGCACTCGCCACGGATGATCTGGAGTTTCAATATTATATTGGTGGTGAGAATTTGTTTGTGCCTCGTTGTCAAATCCGTTTGTGTTCATTGGATGTTTCTCAATGGTAGATTTGGTTTCAGGTTTAATGCTTTTTGTTGTTTTCATTCTCCAGGGATGATCTGAGCGAGCTTCGATAGTCGCAACGATCAACATTAGAGCAAGAAAGGTTATGAACCAGTTAATCTTGATTGCCATTTTCTTGGTATCTTTGCACATTCCTGAATAACAAGATGCAACTAGATATTTAAGATATTAATTAGATCTCACTTGATTCAATTTAACTTGAATGATAACTACTTCCAGAAGAGTTGTCTTAGCTTTTGAAACTTAACACAGTTTTTAGTTCAACAACATTCCCAAAAAACATTAGAGAGCTTCTTAGAAATTAAATACATCAACTTGAAGAAAACGGGCCCCTTATTATATAAAGTGAATAACTCATATACAAATTTGACCCTGTGCAAGTAGAAAAAACGAGAATGATCAATCGATCGCTCGGACCTCCTGCGTTCCGATCGTTATTTTACATCTCCCATCCTGTACTCCCTTAGGGCTAGCCCTGGTTGTAACTACTTTTACATTACTCCTTTTACATATTTAACAGCCAGAGACCAATATTCAAACTGTACTTCAATCTAATATCTAACAAATCTCAACCATACCTCCTACTCATATGTAGGGTTGTCCAAATCGCTCGTCGCTTGAAAAATACTCGGAAATTGCTTTCCGATTTACCACTTGGTTGTAATTGAGTCGGTCGTTTCGATTTGTAAATGAGCCCACGCACGAGCAAATGTCCGATCGGTCGGTTCAGCTCGAATGAATTTTTAATTTAATATATATGTATATATATACACACACAAATATAGAAATATACAATTATATTTATAGTTTTATGCATACCATTTCATTTTATTTGGTTCACTATATATAAACATACACTTTATATTTATACAGACTAGGCAATCAACCAAAAAAATTCAAATTAAATCTAAAAGTAAAACCCTAAGTCGTTAAACAATAATCTTTGATCTGGATTATCATTTATAAACATGACTATACTATAAAATGTGACTGTTTTTTAAAACATAAAAACTTAAGACTCAACATATTCATTATCTCTATTTGTAAATTTAAATCGTGTGAGATACTAGGCCGTATGACTATCAATATCATGGGCTGTCAACATCGTTCGCCGCTCGCTCAAAGCTCGCTCGAAAAATTTATGCTCAAAAAATGCACGCTCGAATTTTGGTTCGGTTCTGTTTGTAAACGAGCCAAGCACGAGCAAATGTCCAATCGATTCGACTCAACTCGTGAAGAGTCCTACTCATATGGATGAGTAGGAACTAAGGGTCAGGCTATACGTGTATTTACAAGCTATACACACACCAACAATCTACTAACTATATACCACTGACAATTATACAAGTCGTATGGGCCGTACAAGGTGCCATATGGGCCATATAATGACTTATCATATCAAGCATAATGTTATATTCGCGCCATACAAGTTGGTGGTTTTACATTTGATGTAGGAAGTATGATGTCTTTTACTAATGCGGAAGCGATTAATACAACAGTGCACAACACTTACAAAAGCCATACGGTCCGTATGACTTTTGTAAGTTTTGTAGGTGTTGTGCAAGACTCGTACTAAAATTAAGACTGGTGTATATATGATAACACGCTATTTTAATATTACTTAAATAAGCACAAAGAGATTCAAGTCTTACTAAAAAATCATACTTAAAAAGCACAAGAGGTTATAATCTTACAAAAAATGTAAAATTAATAGAGAACCGGTCACCTACATCTATTACACATATATATAACAAAACTACTCTTCACCTAAGTTGCAAAGTAGGGACTCGTAGTCGTGTCTTATATATACTACATACAAATATGTGTGTGTTACTTTGTGTTTATCCAACCAAATTGAAATGGTTCGAATCCCTAAATGTGGACAAAAGATTAATTTTTAATGACATTTAATGGGTGCCTGTGTTCGTCATTATCTTTTTGAAAAACATTAATCATGATTACATACTCCAACGAAAAGAAAATATGTACAAATTCTTTGTCGACTTACGTATTTTGTGTTTTTATACTTGTAACAAACAACTATATATCATAGATCGATCTTCAATAGATGATTGTGGATTCAAAACATGTAAAATTTAGGTGTGATGATTTTAGAAGTAAGGTAATTATAAAGTACATATGGAGTATGTATGCGGGTCAAATGAAAATATATCATAGATCGTGTTACTACGCATCCTCCTTAAGTTACAACAACATATAAACAAATTATATAAAATTACTAGTAAGGTTATTTTGGTTAGAACAATTTTCATGCTTGTATAATTAATTATATGATATAAATAGCATTATACAATTTACAATTGGTATATATTACATCACATACGCGTTAGGAAGAGTGTTAAATATCAACGAAAGAAAAGGATTAGAATGGCATACCCGAATATACTTATCTTGTTTGGAGGAAATTAATATGTTGATGAGGCTTCAACAATATGGGGTTAAATAGGGCGATTTATTTACTGTTTAGCTTATTTTCAATATGTCATAATAAATGTGACTTTTTTGATAAAATATTATAATCCACCAAACATTTATCGAATAGTATATAAATATCTAACATATTAAAATGTCAAATAGACAAATCATTGGTAAAAATCATGATTTTTGTTACATAAAGGATATATAAGTAACGACATAAATAAAGTATAATTCACTAGAACTCGCAAAATTAACGAATTGAATGGTGTAGCAACTTGGAGGAAAATTTTTAAATCAAAAAGGTATCCTTTTAAGTTTGCTTAAAACAAGCGGTAGTCCCTACTTCATTTCAATTCCTTCTTGAATCAATAACTTTTAAAAACCAATCTTCATCAAATAAAAACTCACTAAATAAAACTAAGTATTTTAATTAAAAAATAAAATACATTTTCTCAAAAAAAAATTCTAAAACGATGAATGTTTTTTAAACAACGAAACTTTTTTAAATTATAAATTTATTTTAAAATCACTATTTTAAAAAAATAAAAGTTTTATATAAACCTTTTTTACAAAACAAACCCGAAGTTTTAAAAAAACTATTGATAAAAATGAAATTTTTTCAAAGCAATAATTTTTCAAATTGAAAGTTTTACAATAATAGAAATGTTTTATCAACTAATCAAAGTATTTACTCATACGTAATTTCAATCATATTCTATATAAGAATAACGTTTTACAGTTACTAACTCTTTATTAATAAATATTTAGTATTTTTCTTATTCAACTCGTGTAATACACGAGGCTATAGCCTAATAATATATAAATAATGACATAAATAAAATATAATTAACTAGAACTCACAAAATAAACGAATTGAATAGTTTACGCAACTTGGAGGAACAATTTTAAATCAAATAGGTATCTTTTTTAAGTTTGGTTAAAACAAGTTATTTACTATGTAATCTCCACCATATCACGCTTCATTCCAATAGAAAACTTTTAACAACCCTTGCCTCATCTTTGACCCCAAACGGAGGAGGTTTGGGGACTTTGTGTAAGGTATCTTTACGTAGCGGAAATAAACACACTGTTATACGCACGCGCACGAAAGCAATAAGAAAACGAGAATTTATAGTGGTTCGGTCAAGATGACCTACGTCCACTCTCTGCAACTAGGTATTTTTATTAAGCTCAAGGGACAAGATTACAATACAATGGCATGCTTTATATATAGAGATAATTAGGGTTTTAAGAAGATTTAATGGGCCAGGCCCATAACTCTAACCAAAAGCCCAAAGGCCTTCGCACCTCAACAATCTCTCACTTGAAGGCCTTGCGAATATTCCAGCTAGCCATCTAAGTACAAAGCAATCCTATCATCTAGTATTATCGGTAATCTTCAAATAACATAAATCCTCCAAGCCTTCAATTCTAAAGAACAAGCTAAGATTTCAATCCAAATCCCCTAGTTGCAGAGGCCCCTTTTCATAAATTACTTGAAAGGGCCCGTTGAAGCTCCCCCGAGCTCCAACCTAGTCGTGGAAAATTCCACCAATAACCCATCCTCTGTCTCAACTGGTTTACACGATCCACCAGATTCAGAGATACATCGAAAACCACTAACACTCTCCAAATTCAGCAAACAATCACCAGGAGAGATTTTTCCAGTCGTAGTCTTCAAAACCCAATGATTCTTCTTGACTGTACCCGGAACATGCCCCACACTCGCACTGTCACAAAATCCTCTGACTGGTTTAGACTTATGACCCCATTCAGCTACAATCTTTGCTCCAGACTTAATGTTTGCAAATGAACTCTCTTAGCAGCAGATTTAGCGAACCCGACTTTGACTTGCTTAACCGGGTTGATCAGTCCCTCAGCAGGTACCTCCACAATGTACAATGACCCATGCTTATCACCACGAGCAATCACCTGGTTCCCATTGATTACCCTCCATTTACCACCATCAAACTTGACTTCCAGTCCTTGTTCATCCAATTTACTAACAGAAATTAATTTCTTCTTCAAACCTGGAATCACCTTGACATTCTTCAAGTTCCATGTAGTTCCTAATGGAGTCACCAAATCAATATCACCCATGCCCATTACATCAAGCATTCTGCCATCAGCGAGACGTACCTTCCCAAAATCGCCTATTTTCAGATTCACCAACATTTCACCGTTGTGTACAGCGTGAAACGAAGAACCAGAATCCATGATCCAAGAGTCCACACTGTTTTCAGCCTTAAGAATTAACATGTCACCATCATTGACATCCTCAATAGTAGTGTTCAAACTTTTCTTTGGGCATTGACTCTTAACATGTCCATCCTCGTTGCAGATCCAGCACCTCACATTTTTCGAGTCCGAGTTGAACTCTTTCCCCGACTCCCATTGCCTTTGCTATTCTCCCTTCCCCTGCCAACATGTAACATCTCAGAAGATGATCCAACATTTTCACTTTTAGACGTGTGTCTTCACTTATCACAATGTCCCGGATCTTTTCAAATGTCATGTCGTTAGCACCCATAGAATTTGTAACAATAGTTACTATCCCGGACCAACTATCAGGCAATAAAGATAGCAACACCAAAGCTCGAGTCTTATTATCGAATTTTATTCCCACTGATTCTTATATGGTAAGAATAGACATCAGATCATTAATGTGGGAGGTGACTGAGCTTCCCTCTTTCATTCATTATGAACAGTTCCCTCATCAAGAACACCTTGTTAGCTGCAGACGACTTTTCATACATATTTGACAGAGCCAACATCATACCACTTGTAGTGGTTTGTTTCATGATGATAAAAGCAACACTCTTTGTCAAAGATAATATAATAGCTGCTCTAGCTTTTTTATCCTTGGAATTCCAAACTGCTTCTTCAGCTTTCTCCATGCTCTCTAGTTTCTTTTCTAGTACCATATCCAAATCCTTTTGACACAGTAATGCCTCTATTTGCATTTTCCACCAACCAAAATCAGTGCCATTAAACTTTTCGATCACAGTCTTCCCGTTTTCAGACATAATAGCAAACTAGAGACAAAAAATACAAACGAAACAGGCACGCTAAACAGTTGATAACCAATCAACAAAGAATAGACAAAACCAGACTCGATACTTCCAACCAAAACCTAGGCGGGCGTAGAACCCTAGACGATTTCGAAGGCGGCGGCACAAATCCCATGTGGCAGCAGCGGAAACCCTAGATGGCGGCAGCAAAAACCCTAGGTGGCGGCGGCGGCGGTAAAAACCCTAGATGGCGGCGGCGGCGAAAATCTTCAACAGTAGTCAAGAGCCTGATGCTCTGATACCAGTTGTTAGGTATCTTTACGCAACGAAAATAAACACACTGTTATACGCACGCGCACGAAAGCAATAAGAACACGAGAATTTATAGTGGTTTGGTAAAGATACGTCCACTCTCTACAACTAGATATTTTTATTAAGCACAAGGGACAAGATTACAATACACTGACATGCTCTATATATAGAGATTTTAAGAAGCTTCAATGGGCCAGGCCCATAACTCTAACCAAAAGCCCAAAGGCCTTCACACCTCAACACTTTGAACCTTAGAGCAAAAGTGTTGCCAATTACGCTAAACTTGGTTTTGTTGCACTCATTCACCTTAGCCTATTAACCAATAAAGGTTAAATCATAAATGGCAATCACAGGACTAATACTCCATGTCTCTTCGTAGGATGGTGATCTCTTCTTTCATCATACGAAACACTTGAACACAAGTATTCAAGTCTTCCCAGAGTTCAAAAACATGTTTCTCAAGGAATTTGATAGTAATTGGGATGTTTCATTGACTCATGACCGTAACTCATTCATAGTTGTTTCTAATCCTTTAACCATTTTCCAGAGACCTTTATTTGGACATGTTGCTCTTCTTAATAGCTCTATGGTGTCTCGACCATGATCCTCGTCATCACATGCGACATTCTCGATATTCACTACAACAATCGTGCTTGCTTTGGGCGCAAAGTCCCGATGAATCGTGGAGCTTTGATGCCAAGTGTCAAGTGTTATTCTTTTGTAACTCTCAGATGTGTTCTAAGATAAGTCTTTTACCTATGGTAGAAGTGATTCTCAACAACAAGATGACAAGTAACCAAATACACTTGACGTGTTTACACGAGAATGTTACCATAGGAAGCTTACAAAGATCTTATGCGAGCTCTGCTATTATAGATTTTGTGTGTTAAGATATTTTAGTGTAATTAGATTAACAAAGTGATCAATATTGTCATAATATACATCAAACTAGTCTAGTCGGGTGTTATTACTATGAGTTTTGTATGATTCTCAATATTTAAAACCTTATCGATTCTTAGGGGCAAACCACCTGAGTAACGGGGGTTCGAAAGGGGTAACATCGCACTAGTGGTGGTCCAGAGGTAACGCCTCTAGTAGTAGGGTCCAGAGGAAAAAAACCTTTTTTGTTTCTAAATAGAAAGACACCAACTTGCCTGGGAAGCCTTATATTTCAAAGGACTTATGAATTTTCATTCTGCTTCTTATCTATAGAGGAGCGTTCAAATTCTTTTTATGAGCTCATGCATAGCATAATGATCTATGTAGATCGATTCCTTCCAAGTCATCTTTTGGTTTTTCTCAAGTATGAATAAATCTATTAGAAAAACATTTGTTTCCTCTGTAATCCTCTGTGAGGTAAAACTTTGCCTATTAGATAAGAGGATAGTGAGTTACAACTGCTAGAAATGACTATTAATACCTCGTATGCTGAGGAGCAAAAGGAGTAATCCGAAGGTGATTGGATTTAGAAAGCACTTCTAGCAGCCTAAAGGCGATTTTGAAGCTATTCTAGCCCTACTCTTGCAACTTATGTTCATCTTCATCTGGTCATAATTTTCTCTATCTCAAAAATCACGCAAGCATACTTGTTCTTAATCTTGTTTGAGTTGTATTCGATTGATTTATTCCGATGAACCATCAAATAATTTTTATCTAAAATAATATGAGTTATTAAATTCGGATTTTCCACAAAGATCAAAATTATCTATTTGTTCTTAATCTTGTTCTAGAGTTGTATCCGATTGATTTATTCCGATGAACCATCGAATAATTTTTATCTAAAATAATATGAGTTATTAAATTCGGATTTTCCATAAAGATCAAAATTATCTATTGTTGAAGATGACAAAAGGTGAATCCGCAAGGGACATAACATCCAAGTTAGTAGAATTGACAAGTTTAAATGACAAGACTTTGAAAATGATAGAAGAAAATGCACTTCTTGTTGACCACTTTGAAAATTGTCTACATTTGAAGTACCCCATGTTAGAATTGATCAAAAATGAAACTTTGGCATGGAGTAGGAGGCCATGCTAGTGGGAGAACAATGAATACATTTGTTATGGTTATATCTTAAACTTTATGTCTGAATCCATGTTTGATATCTATCAAAATGTTATATATGCATAACTGTGGGATTCCCTTGAATCCAAATACATGGATGAAGATGCCTTAGAAAGAAGTTTGGGGTTAGTTATTATATAAATTACAAGATTGTGGATTTAGAGCCAGTCATAGAACTGTATAATAAATTGTTAAGGATTCCAGAGACTGTTTTCTCAATATGATATAAACATAGATGAATAGTGTCATTGATAAACTATCTCCTTCTAGGAAAGATTTCAAACATACTTTGAAACATAAGATCGAGAAATTAAATCTGGTCCAACTAGGTAGTCTATTCAGAACTAAAGGATCTTTCGAGGCTCATGGCTCAAGAAGATGAAAAAATTAAAGACAATAATATGGTTGGACCTTCACAAGTACGTAACATGGTGGAAGAAGATGAATCATCTAAGAATTCCAGCAAGTTTAAAGACATGGTATTTTTATTGGATTTGGTTATCTATGTAATGTTATATTTAAGTTGAATTTGGATGTTTCTTTTGGCAATGAATCTATTTCTATAGATTCAAGTTGTTCTATTAATAACTTGAAAACATCATAATCATGGCATGCAAGATTAGGCCTTGTTTACTAAAAGATCAGAAGATATATCAATAATGAGTTTAGTAACTGCTTTTGATATGAACAATAAAAATGCAAAATGTGTATGTTACCTAAAATAACTAGACAACCTTTCAAAGATATTACTAGAAAAACTATGTCAGGATCAGTGATCACAAGTTTGATAGTTTAGAGTGTAACGCAGCGGAATAAGATCAAGAATTAGACAAATTGTAGCAAGAATTTGATATTCGTATGCATTAAAAACTAATACGGATATAACGAGAGAATATATTTCTGTGACAAGGAATGTTTCAATTATAACAAATATTTCTGCTCAATCATTCACAAATTACAATAAGGTTGACACTCCTTATATAGAGTGCAATCACTGCTGTTATCACGGGATAGTGACAACTGGCAGATCTATTACAAAAATAACTAACACTTAACAAACTACTGAAATGTTCACAACTACTGAGAACATATCAGAGTGCTAAGTACAAAATATAAAACTACTGAAACTAAACTACTGAAACTACAACGACTGAAGAACAAGCTCTTCAGTCGTTTTACAAAACTACTGAAAACATAAAACTACTGAAAGTAAACCGTCACAACTACTGAAGAAGTCCTCTTCAGCTGTTATGACAACGTCTGATACTTGGTCTTCAGCACTTGTGTCTTCAGACTTTGTCTTCAGCACTTGTGTCTTCAGACTTTGTCTTCAGCACTTGTGTCTTCAGACTTTGTCTTCAGCACTTGTCTTCAGACTTTGTCTTCAACACTTGTCTTCAGACTTTGTAATCAGTTGTTGTCTTCAGCTGTTGTGGACTTCAGCGGTTGTTGTGACGTCTGTGGGACTTAACGGTTTTTCAGATCCGGCTCATTGGTTCTTTTGGTCCAACAAACTCCCCCTGAACCAATGCAGCCAAAACCTTTAACTTTATTGAGGTCCCACATATTGTTGGCAGAATGGTTGGTCTTTTTCCTTCTTGATCAGTTGAGAAGATGACCCATTATAAGCACTGGCCTGGGAATGAGTCTCTAATGATTTGGTTGGCAATGTATGGATGGGAGCTCTGTATTGGGGAATTGGACACTGAGCTGTTCCCCCATCCATGAGACTCACTTCCCATGTATAAGCCTGTAGGATTCTCTGGTGTATGCTCTGAGAAACATAATTTGTTCTTCCATGGTAAGATTTTCAGCTTCACCATCAAACAATCCTTCACGCCCATACAGCTCTGAAATGTACTTAGCCTGTTTGCCATTTTTGAGCTCAACTGTTGTAATCTGTCTGTATGCAAACTCATCTGGGTGAGTACCTTCAAGTAACAGACTGAGCTCATTTTGTTTGAAGTTCTCAAGCCTCTTGTAGACTAACCCTTTTTTAATTACTCTGTTCTCTAACATCTTTTGGGGTGGCTGTTTAGTCTCATAGGCCTTCTTGAAATCTTCTACAATTTCCCAGGGTGATACTACCAGGACCACTGTGATCTCTTCATCTACGATCCTTTTTACTTGGCCCTTGTATCTCGCAGGAATGTCTTTCTTTACAATTCTGTGAGTCACCCTAGGATCAGGCCATATTCTCACCTTTTTCTTTTGATATTGAAATGTGTTAGCAAGGGTGTACAATCTCAGAGCTTCTTTCTTCATACTGATTATTGATGAAGAAGCAGCATAAGTTTTGTCTATGCTTTTCAGCATCTCATCATCATGAAGCCTTTGCTGCTGTTCTTCTTCTATCTTTACTCTCATAGTTTCCATCTGTGAGGTGGGAGTGATGGGCATAGGTTTGGCTTTAGGCAAAGTTAGGACTGAGGAAAGAGGCAGCCTATCTTCTTCCTCATCCTCCTCTTCTTCTTCTTCTTCTAGCCTCAACATCCTTCTCTTCTTCTTCTTGGGTGCATCATCAGCTGTTGGTTTTTAGGGTAAAGGAGTTGGTTTAGTGGGTTGTGGTAGTGGTGATTTTGAAGTGGGAAGTTTTGCAGGTTGTTCTAGCATTCTTGTAGTGAGTGAGGCTTTTGAGTGTTTTGCTAGTTCCTTTCTATTCCCAGCACCTGCCTCATTTAGTGCTTCAATCACCAATCCCTTAGTGTATGCTTCAGACGAACAGATCTTGGTGGTTATTGCAAGATACTGTCCCTGGTCCATGACTTAATCTCGATCAATGATCTCCCAAGGTGCTTTGCAATGAATCTGATCATGATCTCTAGTCTTTCTCTTTCTAATGCATCATAACTTGCCCATCTTGAGTTAATTTCTTCAACTTCAAGTCTCCTAATCTCTGAGTCAAGCTGTGCAGTATCGAACCCCTGTCTATACAGTTGATTAATAATGGAGTCCATTGATTTACTATGTGTAGCATCCGCCATTTTGATCATCTCATCGAGTTCGAGTTCTTTTTCTTTTCCTTCAACCTTCCTCTTCTTATATGTGACATGAAAGTCTTTGTGACTTTCACCCACTTGTTCAACCTTCCTCTTCTTATATGTGACATGAAAGTCTTTGTGACTTTCACCCACTTGATCAATGTCGGCTCCCTTCACAAACTCCTCTTCCTTCTCAGTCTCCTTTTCTTTCTTCCCCTCTATGCTCTTCCTCTTTGCTTTCACTGACTGACTCTCCCCCTTTTTGGTTGCATTGGTTGCAAGGGTTTGAGTAGCAGAAAGCCTTGTGCTCACAGTCTCCTCCACCAGGGGTTGTATGATTGAGGGAAGCCTCTCATCCATGGTTTTGATCACAATGTCTGTGATCATTGGGGTGATGAGAGGTAGGGATTGCTGAAAGATAGCAGCTGTTTGCTCAGAGGGGTTCTGTCCCTGAGAAGCAGTGCAGAAATAGAAGCTGGTGGCTTGGAAGTTTTGAGTGGCTGAGTGTGTGGGAGACCTTCAGGTGAAGGTGCCATCTGTGGGTTTATGTTGGTGGCAGATGGACTTGCTTCTTGAGAGAATTGGTCAAGTAGTCTTTGTAGTCTACGGACTTCTTCCTCAAGAATTGTGTTCTGGGCCAGAACATCATAAAAGAAGCCCAGGTCATCATCAGCAGATGCTGAATCACCTGACCTCCTGCTTGTAGCAGGATGTACATGCACTGGGTGTAGACCAGTTTTAGCATGTGCCCCTTTCTCTTGGAACTGGGGACTTCCAGCCTCAGGACGATGTCCTTCATCAGCTGTTGCCTCTGGTGAGGTCTTAGCTATGTTACCAGCCTCAGTCTGATCATGTGTTGATTCAGAAGAGGTGGCAGCCTCACTAGATGTTCTGATCTCCATATCCACACCAGGAGATAGAACGTTTAAACCCCGGTGCTGTGGGTTGTCAGAAGCATGTGATCCTCTTCCTCAATGGCTGTGGGTCTCCCCTTTGTTGGTGGTTGTTGGGGAGGAGGAGAGGCATGCAGCTGAGTCAGCACGTTTGCAATTATAATGGTTGGACTTTGGGGGGCATTTGCATGGGGAGATGGGGTAAAAGCAGTATGCACCTGGGGAGAATGGTGCTCTTCAATGGCAATCTCCTCAAATGAGGAAGATTCCAGATTAGTGGGTACCCCTTCTTTGGTTGCTGCAGGCTCCTTTTGAGAGGAATCCTGAGCGGCTGTGGCTGGTAGAGTCTCTGATACTGCTGGGGGGTTTAAACCAGCAAGTATATCCTGCCTTGGTGGTACAGGAGCATCTTCAGGGGACTCATCTCCCTGAATAGCTGATTTGGGGCGTTTGGTTTTTGGTTTGGTGGGGACTTTGGATCTGGTGGTGGTGGCTGTGGGTTCCAGTGCGTGGGTTTG
Source organism: Flaveria ramosissima (assembly GCA_025215565.1). Taxonomy (NCBI): domain Eukaryota; kingdom Viridiplantae; phylum Streptophyta; class Magnoliopsida; order Asterales; family Asteraceae; genus Flaveria; species Flaveria ramosissima. Next base: position 72,625,207 of record CM046046.1, on the reverse strand, counting down.
CGCAGCTTGGCAGCCATTTTTAGTGATTGGTCAGAGTTGTGCCGGGAGTATACTTCAGGCAATACAGCCATAGCAGGGACTCCCAGGCCAACAAGTCCCTCAGCTTGAAGCTGGTTTTCAATTATGGCCATTATGAACCGAGGATATAATATCCAACGGTTAGCAAGTTGTTTTTGGGCCATATCCTTGAGCTCTAAAAATAGTATTTCAGAAAAGTTTAAAGGTTGTTGCTCAAGGATGGAGTACATTACCTGTTGCCACCTTGTGGACATTTGATCCCATGATGAAGTCTTGGGGGCAAGGCAGACATTTACCATATGAAAGATGAGACGTTCGGCATCCTGGAAATGTTTCTTCAATATGGTAGATGCACTCAGGTTACCCTGGTATCCATGGTGGGCAAATGATTGATCTGTTGTGCCCTTTGGATAACCAGTTGGGAAAGTGGCATCATCCAGATTGAGGGTTTGGCGAAGAGTGTCTGGAGTAATGACCACTTTTTGACGATGGACAACGATTGAAGAGACTCTGTGTCATTCTCCTCAGAGACAAGAGTGACGTTTGTCCAGAATTGGTTAAGAGATTCGGCATATATGGTGGGATTTAACAGAAAAGCCGTTTGGTAAGGTGACTGAACCATTAAATCAATGGCGTTGTGAAACTTGGTCCAGTATGGCGATTTTGTGAGATGTGCGACACAGTTGTGTCGTGGTTTTAGTTGCATGGTCGCCATTGATGAAGAGAGGTTACAGAGTTTTTGAACGTTAGGTTTGAGAAGAGAGGAGAGAAAAACTCTGAAGGTGGGATAAGGTATTTAAAGGGTAGGGTTAGAAAACGACTGAAGGTTTTGGTGTTAGTCATCAGTTGTTGAAACTACTGATGACGTGGTATTAACTTTCAGAGGTTTGAAATGACTGACCGTATTGGTGTGATCAGCAGTTGTTATAAAACAACTGAAGACTTGGTTTTAACCGACAGACGTTGAAACAGCTGAAGTCTCTGATTTAGTCATCAGTAGTTATAAAACTACTGAAGACAGTTTTGACTTCAGGTGGTGAAACAACTGAGGACATGGTGTTTGTCATCAGTAGTTGTGAAACTACTGAAGACAGTGGTTTTGTCATTAGTTGTTGTAAACAGCTGAAGACTTGGTGTTAGTCTTCAGTAGTTGTAAACTACTGAAGACATAGGTTTGGCTTCAGTTGTTTAGAAACAGCAGTTGTAGAAACAACTGAAGAGAAATTACTCATCAGCTGTTTTCGTCAATTCATAGCTTTTCAGCTGTTTCAGTCTGACCTCCACACTTACCATCAGACTTAAATCTGAGTTTCAGAGGTTTCATTGGTCATCAGTACTTATCTGCATTTCTGACATCAGTAGTTGTAGCTACATCAGCTGTTGTGATTTCATCAGCTGCTGTAACTACATCAGCTGTCTTAACAAATAAAGTACTTCAGTACTTGTGAGGCATGTAGCCTTCAGTAGTTATAAAAACTACTGAGGGTAAAAGAACTCATCAGTACTTATATGTGACATGGTTACCAATGATCATCAGTACTTATTATGAGATCATCAGTAGTTGTCACTTATTCTAGCTGCAGCATACCAAGCCTTAACACCAGGTTGTGGAAAGTTGAACTATCCAAAGGCTTAGTAAAAATGTCTGCAAGCTCATCAGCACTAGGAACAAATTTTGGATCAATCAGACCTTTTTCAAAACAATCTCTAATAAAATGGTGTCTGATTTCAATATGTTTAGTCCTAGAGTGCTGGACAGGATTCTTGACAATACAAAGAGCTGAAGAGCTGTCCATTAACAATGGGGTCTTAGTCTCTGTTATGCCATAATCCAATAATTGGTTTTGAAGCCAGAGTACCTGAGATGTACAGCTTGCAGCAGCAATGTACTCGGCTTCAGCAGTTGATGTAGCAACTGAGGTTTGTTTCTTACTCTGCCAAGAAATCAAACAGTTGCCTAGGAATTGACATCCACCAGAAGTTGATTTCCTGGTCAACTTACACCCTGCATAGTCACTGTCAGAAAAGGCAACTAATTTACCAGAATGTCTAGTAGAATACCATAAACCTAGAGATGGAGTGCCTTGCAGATATCTAAAGATCCTCTTGACTGCAATCAAATGAGACTCCTTAGGTGCAGCCTGAAATCTAGCACAAACACATGTAGCAAACATAATATCTGGTCTAGAAGCTGTTAAATACATCAAGGACCCAATCATACATCTGTAAAGTGTTTCATCAACCACTTTACCTTTCTGATCTGTATCCAGTTGTGTGGTGTTGCACATGGGAGTAGAACAGGGCTTACAGTTTTGTAAATCAAACTTTTCCAAAAGATCTTTTGTGTATTTGGACTGATGAATGAAAATTCCATCAGCCTTTTGTTTGATTTGCAAACCCAGAAAGAACTGTAATTCTCCCATGGCACTCATTTCAAACTTCTGTTGCATCAACTTTGTAAAGGCATCACACAACTGTGGATCAGAGGATGCAAAAATAATATCATCTACATAAATTTGAACAAGTAGATTATGCTGCCCAGCTTTCTTAATGAATAAAGTCTTATCTATGGAGCCTCTAGTGAAATTATTTTCCAGAAGAAAGTTTGATAATGTCTCATACCAGGCTCTAGGAGCTTGTTTCAACCCATAAAGAGCCTTATCAAGCTTATACACCCAATTAGGATGTTTATTGTCCTCAAAACCTGGTGGTTGACATACATAAACCTCTTCTTTAATTTTCCCATACAAAAATGCACTTTTGACATCCATTTGAAAAACTTTAAGATTTTGATAAGCAGCATAAGCTAAAAACAATCGAATTGCTTCCAGTCTGGCTACAGGGGCAAAGGTTTCATCATAATCAATACCTTCTTCTTGTGCAAACCCCTGAACAACCAGTCTGGCCTTGTTCTTAACAATAAGCCCATTTTCATCAGTTTTGTTCCTAAACACCCATTTAGTGCCTATTGCACACTTACCTGGAGGTAGAGGAACCAGTTCCCACACTTGCTGTTTCTTGAACTGAAGAAGCTCAAGCTGCATGGCATCAACCCATCCATTGTCCTTTAAAGCAATGTGATAATTCTTTGGCTCTTGCTGACTGATGAAGAGAGCATAGAAGCAGAAATTTGACAATTGACTTCTTGTTGATACGCCAGCAGTGATATCACCAATGATTTGAGACATAGGGTGATTCTTCAGATCTTGGTACACAATGAGATCAGTGCAAGTGTTTGTAGCAGGCTCAGCAGCAACAGATGGTGATGGTGAAGCATTTCCTTGAAACCAATCAGTAGATGGTAATTCAAAGGAAGTTGAAGTTGTAGAAATCTCATCAGCATTTGTTGTGGATTGTGCTACTGGAGCTACAGGAACATCAGGTCTAGCTGAATCAGGCAGTTGATCACTAAACTTGAAGAGGTGAGTACTGCTATCATCATCATCATCAGCACCAGCAGTACCACCAGGTGGTGAACTGTTGACAGGAGCAACAGCAGGAGTTTGATAAGGAACATATTGCAGTATGTCCAAATCAAATATCTCCACAGGGCTTTGTGGAATCTTGTCCTTTGGAGATTCATTAAACTTAACATGTAGAGTCTCTTCAACCATCTTTGTTCTACAGTTGAAGACTCTGTATGCTTTGCAAGTTGATGAATAACCAACAAAGTACCCTGCATCCACCTTAGGATCAAATTTTTGGAGTTGATCCCGTGTGTTGAGAATGAAACAAGGACACCCAAAAGCTCTGAAGAATGAAATTAGAGGGGCCAAATGATGAAGAACTTCATATGGAGTCTTCATCAACCTCTGATTTACTAGAGCTCTATTCTGTACATAGCAAGCTGTATTGACAGCTTCAGCCCAAAAAGTCATTGGCAGTCCAGAATCAGCCAACATGGACCTTGCAGCTTCAATAAGGGTCCTGTTCTTTCTCTCCACTACTCCATTTTGTTCAGGAGTTCTTGGAATGCTAAACTGCCTCTTGATTCCCTTTGAGAGGTAGAACTCATCAAGTGTATTGTTTCTAAATTCTGTTCCATTATCACTTCTAATACACTTGACTGAGAGGGAATACTGCTTCTCAACATACAACACAAAGTTGATAATCTTCTGAGCTGCCTCATCCTTTGAATGCAAGAAGAAAGTCCATACAAATCTGGAGTAATCATCCACAATTACCAGACAGTATTTCTTCTTAGCCATACTCATCACTCTCACAGGACCAAAGAGATCCATGTGAAGAAGCTGTAAGCAGGCAGTGGACTTAGGTTCTTCTATGGAGGGAAATGAAGCTTTGTGCTGTTTTCCTTTTAAACAAGCAGTGCAGTTATCTTCACATTTGAACTCCTTCATAGGCAGTCCCCTTACTAAACCATGGTTTATCAGCTGATTTATGTTTTTGAGATTAACATGACCCAGCCTTCTATGCCATAGAGTAGATTCTTGAGGGGAAGCCTTGGAAAATAGGCAAGGATGGCCTTTGAGATCTATTTTCTTGGAAAGATCTAAGGCATACACTCTTCCTGTCCTGTTGGCCTTTAGGAGAGTGTATTCATCCAACACCTTATCAATCAAACTTAGAACTTTGGATGACAGAATCCGACAGTTCTGACTGGTGAAAAGAGCAACATGGCCTTTGTCACACATTTGACTGACACTCAAGAGGTTGTACTTGAGATTTTCCACATGGTTAACATCATCAAACTTTATTTCCCCATTGGAAACAAAGCCTTTGCCGATGATGTAACCCTTTGCATCATTGCCAAATGACACAAACCCCTTCCTTCCTTGAGAGTAGTCATTAAGAAGTGATCTGTTTCCTGTCATATGCATGGATCCTCCACTGTCTACATACCAGATGCCTCTGTGGCATGTTGAAGAACCCTGCAAAACAAAACAAATTAGTTAGATTTTGAGACCCAAACCTTTTTGGTTTTGGGCCTGTTCACATCAACAGATGGTAGACTAACAGGTTTGTTGGAAACAACAGCCTGAGAGGAAGAAGATGGTGAAGAAGAGGAATCCTTTGGCTTGGACCTCCTTTTCTGTGGTTTCAACATAGGAACATCTAATTGGTTAACTCTTCCCAATAGATGTTGAACCATCATAACCAGCTGTGTCTGATTTTGTGATAAAGCTTTCAGCTCTTCAGACACATTGGCATTGGAGTTTGATAAGTTCCTATGTTGCACCTTCTTCTTTTGAGCAATCTCAGCTGTTACCTGTTTAACCCCTTCCTTTTTGGATTTCTTTTTGGACTTAAGGGTTACAGGATTTGATGTTGCTGGTACAAATGTGGCTTCAAACTCAGTTTTCATTTTAACCATTTTCTCTTTAATTTCCTCTTTATGTTTGAGTTTGGATCCTCTTTTGTACCAACAGTCATCTGTAAGATGATTGAACAAACCACATACTTCACATGGTTTCTTCTTCATCTTATGTTGATCATCAACTAAAGAGAATGAAACTACTGAAGACTTGCTCTTCAGTACTTTGGAAGCATTATTTGCTTTCTTGACTTCCTCTTTAGTAGTCTTCAAACTCTTTCTACTGACAGTTTTCTTTTCTTCAGTGCTGACAGTAGTTGGAGTTTGAACTTCAGGTGTTAAATCTTGCTCTCCAGTCCTTTCAGGACTTCCAGAAATAACTCCTGAGTTGATCAACTCTTTGATCATGTGAGTGTCAGCAATGGAACCATCAACATCAGCTGATTGGTTCTGAGAGGGCTTAGTGCTGACTTCTACTTTTGATGATGCTCTATCAAAAAGTGAATCACATGATGAGGTGGATTGGTTATTGCTTTCTCCATCAGATTTCACTTCTGCTCTTGAAGCAAAATCTGTAGGAGGAGCAGTGTGATTATAACCAATGCCAAACTTCACATTGGAAGCAGATTGCTTACTAAGAAGCATTTCAAAACCTTTGCATGATTGTACCCATCGATCACACTCTACTTGGGTGACTGCAAGGGTTTCTTTGAGACTTCTCTGGTCTTCCAGAATAACCTCTAGCTTGGCCTTTTCATCATTTAATTGGCATTTAAGCTTATAAATCTCATCACTTTTACTATTAAGAGTAGACTCATACTCAGCTTTTCTTTTGGAAATGGTTTTCTCAAACTCAAGTTTTTGATTTATTAATGCTACATTTGCCTCTCTAATAGAGACAAAGGCAGCTATGCATGATTCAGAACATAACTTGGCTTTAGCCTCTGAAGATACCTGAGTTACCTGTGAAGATGATGCATTTGAGCAGGAACCCTCAGTAGACTCCAGAGCCATAAGTGCCAGATTCCCAAAAGGACTGTCACCACCATGTTGATCAGCACCTGTGAACAGTTGTTCATGACCAGACATGTCATCTGGCAAACTGCTCCAGTCAACAACTCCAGGGGTGAAGAAGTTGTTTGTTGAGGTTGAGGAGGTTGATGAGATGGTTGAGGTTCTGGTAGTGCATGAGGTTGTGTACCATAGGAGCTTGAACTTGACTGGTTTGTGGCATGTAATAACAAGGGTAAGGGTATGGCGTTTGACCCTGAGGAACAAAATATGCAGGAGATTATGGTTGAGAATGATGACTAGAATTGACAGGATGTTGCCCTCTGTTTTGTTGACTATTGCCAGGGAAAGTCACAAAAGGTGCAGAGGAATTAGATCCAGATGATCTACATTCTCTAGCAAAGTGTCCAAGCCTGTGGCATTTGTGACACCTCAACTTACTCTTGTCAAAACCAACTTTGGTTTTGCCAGAGAGCCCTGGGAACTTTCTTCCAGTTCTTTTGTAGAACTTCTGAGATCTGATATTTATCAAGGCCATTTGGCTCAAAATATCCATCTCTTCTAAGTCATCATCAGCAATCCCCTTGAGATCATCCATGATGAAGCATAGATTGTCATTATTACACCCAGTAAACTGACTATCAACACTCACAAATGCAAATCAGAAATGTTTGAAGAGAAATCAATATGCTCATCATACTGGCATTCAGATGAAGCATATTCTGACTCATGACCAACCAAGGCAGTGTTTCCTGGTACAAAGTCTTCTGTGAGCTTACCAGATGAAGACAGTTTTCGTTTCTGCTCTATCTCTCTCTCAAATGTGAGCAATTTCCCATGGAGTTGGGTGAGAGATAGTTTGTCCAAATTTGCACTGGAGCGTAGGACAATAGTATATGTGTCCCATCTCTCAGGCAGTGATCTGAGAAATCTGTTATTCATCTGGATATTGGTGTACTCATGTTTAACCATTTTTAATTCAGAGATCAAACAAGAGAACCGCTCAAACTGTTGAGTCAGTGTCTCACCCTTCCTATGAGAGAATGTCTCATATTGTTGGGCAAGGATTCTCTATTATTTGCCAAGACCTCATCTGTTCCTCCAAATTGTTCTTTCAAGGCATTCCAGAGGTCATGGGCAGATTCATAATGCATTAGCCCAGAATAGATTTCATTGGGCAGTGCCATGGCCAGAATTCCATGGGCTTTTGCATCAATCTCAAACAATTTCTTATCCTCATCTGAGTATTGATCCCTCCTCTTCGGAACCATTTGATTGGTTTCCGGGTTATTCACCATAGGCTTGTGTGGACCATGTACCACTGATGTCCAACAACCTGAGCTGTTAACAGACAGGTGATGGAGCATACGTCGTTGCCATATGTTATACTCATTCCTAACCAGCATTGGAGGCTTGGTTAAGGAACCAGTATTGTGAGGATCATTGGAGGAGTAGTCATTTTAGGTCCAAAAACAATTTAATTCAAGCTTTTAAAAGATTTTACACAGACCACAACAGACTCAATGAAAACCAAGAATAAATCTCAGGATGAATGACCAAAAACACAGAAAATTCAATCTCTATAACCGTTTCTTGCAAAAAAAATGTTAATTCAATCAAACTTGGATCTTGAATAGCAGTTTCAATGATCAATTATTAGATCGATCAATGATTAACCTGCTCTGATACCATTTGTCAGGATCAGTGATCACAAGTTTGATAGTTTAGAGTGTAATGCAGCGGAATAAGATCAAGAATTAGACAAATTGTAGCAAGAATTTGATATTCGTATGCATTAAAAACAAATACGGATATAACGAGAGAATATATTTCTGTGACAAGGAATGTTTCAATTATAACAATATTTCTGCTCAATCATTCACAAATTACAATAAGGTTGACACTCCTTATATAGAGTGCAATCACTGCTGTTATCACGGGATAGTGACAACTGGCAAATCTATTACAAAAATAACTAACACTTAACAAACTACTGAAATGTTTACAACTACTGAGAACATATCAGAGTGCTAAGTACAAAATATAAAACTACTGAAACTAAACTACTGAAACTACAACGACTGAAGAACAAGCTCTTCAGTCGTTTTACAAAACTACTGAAAACATAAAACTACTGAAAGTAAACCGTCACAACTACTGAAGAAGTCCACTTCAGCTGTTATGACAACGTCTGATACTTGGTCTTCAGCACTTGTGTCTTCAGACTTTGTCTTCAGCACTTGTGTCTTCAGACTTTGTCTTCAGCACTTGTCTTCGGACTTTGTCTTCAGCACTTGTCTTCAGACTTTGTAATCAGTTGTTGTCTTCAGCTGTTGTGGACTTCAGCGGTTGTTGTGACGTCTGTGGGACTTATAGGTTTTTCTGATCCGGCTCATTGGTTCTTTTGGTCCAACAAACTAAGATCTTAGATCTTATAAATAGTGATTTATGTGACTTGCATGCTACACCATCATAAGGTAATAAATAGTATGTTATTAATTTCATTGATAATGCTTCTAGATATTGTTATGATTGTTTATTACATACTAAGGATAAAGCTCTTAATAAATTTAAAATTTAAATCAAAAGGTAAAACTTCATCAAAGTTGTTTGATCAAAAATCTTCGTACTGATAGATGAGGTAAGTGTTATAATGCAGTGTACAACCTTTTCTTTGCACTCTTTTTTCATAAAACTAGATTTAGTTTATGACTAAAGAAGAAATCATAATGAAACATCAAACAAGTTGATAAATGTAAAGTACGCACTTAATTGATGATCTTGTAATTTTTGGTGCAATTGACCGTTATGGTATCAATGGGCGAAGCCCACTTAACAACGAGGAGGGTAGTGCCCCTAGTTTGATTAGCAAGGTCCTAGAAACGGCAGCCTCTAGTGGAGTCCAAGGAGCAACGCCCCTGGTTGGGGGTTAAGCTTATTTTTCAAAAGCAAAAATGTGCTTCAGAAAAGTAGTGTTTCGGATGTATATATGTTATTCGGAAGCAAGTTTACTCTTCGGGAGTGAGTAGTTTGCTTCCGATATTTCAAATGAAATCTATACTACTTGGAGGAAGGTGTTTGCTTCTGAGGTAGTCATGCAAATTGTACTGATTGCAACTAATTGTCAAATTGTTTTCCAACATATGCGACGATTGGTGCTGTTTATTTTCTTATTATATAAAAACAATCTATGGTCAAATTTTATACGAATATCAATAGATACATGTTTTTTCTTGAATCTCTTATTCTTCTCTGATCGAATATTGAGTACCCAATAAATATTATAATCTGAATAAAAATTCATGTGATTATTAAAAAAAATCCAGGCAATCAACAAACACTCAAAACCAACAGCATAAAATTCTCTTTTACTTATAATACATGGCATTTCCTTATGTATGTATGATGAAGCAAAAAACCATAACATAGGATTCTTATATCCACTCTCTTGAAACTATGAAGTCTCGCACCCTCATCTTTTTCATTTGAGCTTTTTAATCCATTTAAAGGTGTTGCATGATAGGATGATCTAGGTTTTCATGTGCAAGGAACATAGAAAAACGAGAACAAATTCATCCATGTAATTAATATATACGTGCTACATGCATACATAATACACTAACTTTAACAAACAAGAGAATAAGAAAAACAAGAAGAAAGTCTTCTTTACATTTATTGTCTTCTAAAAAAGGCTGAAGTGTTTAACACCATTTTTCTTGAACTCATCTGAAATATCATATACTTGAAAACCTCTATGTGTGTGTTTTCATATTGTTTTTCTAATCATCGCACAGTTGGATTATCGTTGAGTAATTTATAAGGGTTTAACATTGTTGTATTATTTCCTATACCCTAACATCAAATACATCTTTTCAAGGACAATGTAACTCCAATTTATTTGCAGTGATCGTTTGTGGAGGTACTTGAAGTAAACCTCCAAAGAGCCCGGTACTATACATTTATAACAAAAGACTCATGTTAACCTTTAATGCGACTTGGTGGAGTATATTGCATCTTTCAAGACCTAAAAGCAATGATAAAATATAAAAGAATGTAACTATGAATATACATGACATTGTTAAGTTAGTTAATTTTTTATTAGTTAGATAGCAAGTTAGCTACTTACTTTTTCTCATCATGTATATAATATGTTATTAGTTGACGATAATGAAATGAATCTTTCCCAACTTTTCCACTCATTTATGTTCTTTCGTTCAAACAAGATGGTATCAGAGCTATAGAATAGCTAAATTCCGATTGATTTCCGATCAAATTCTTCGTTTTCTTAAGATCAATTTCTTATCTCCGGTCAGTTTTTGATCGATTTCTTCATCAATTTTCATTTTTCTCAAATCGAATTTGTTTGTTTCTTTCCTCAATTTCGTTTCATCAGCTTTGAATCAGTTCATAACTTCCTAAACACAAAATCATGTATGAATCAAGTAACGCAATAAGTGAAGTGTCCATTGATGCTACAAATTCATTATATCTGCATCCTTCTGATCATCCTGGTATGATTCTGGTATCGTAATCGTTTGATGGAGTAGCTTTTGGAGCTTGGAAACGTGCTATGATAATTGCATTATCAGCGAAGAACAAATTGTCTTTTGTTGATGGTAAAGAATAGATACCAACGAATCCTTCTTTATCAGCTTAATGGGAACGATGCAATAATATGGTAATCTCTTGAATACTTAATACATTGTCAAGAATATATTTGATAGTGTTTTGTATACTAAAACTACAAATTGATTGTGGCTTGAACTAAATGCTCGATATGGACAAGCGAATGTGGCAAAATTATATCAATTACAAAAGAGTCTTTGTGAAATCTCACAAGGTAGTGATGATATAGCTACATAGTTTACCAAAATCAAAGCTATTTAGGATTAATTAAATGCTATGAATTCTATGTCTTCTTGTTCATGTGGAGCTTCTCAGTTGTTGCTTAAAAGAGAAGAAGATCAACGATTAGTTCAGTTTCTTATTGGACTAAATTCTAGTTATAATAGTGTTATAAGAAACATTCTCATGATGAAACCTCTTCCATCAATAAGTGAATCTTATGTTGTGCTATTCAAGATGAAAAGCAAAAAGAAATTCATTCTACGAACTTTTTTGTTTCTGAATCGTCTTTTATGAATGCTGCACAATATTCTTATTCCAAAAATGACATTAAAAGGTCCATTGTTTGATCTCATTACAAGAAGAGTGGTTAGACTGTAAACAACTGCTTTAGGCTAATTGGATTTCTTAAGGATTTTAAGTTTACAAAATCCAAAAGGCTTGAGGCAAAGAATGCCACTTATGTGACAGATCAAAAAGATTTACATGATTCACCATTCTCAGGCACCTCATTAACTACTGATCAAGTTACTGGGTGGTTGCAACTTTTGCAAAAATCCTATATGGATAAGACAAGTAGAGACAAAGACATTAAAGATGGTGTTGCTTTCAATGCTAGTAACATCAACCATGCTAACTTTGCAGGTACTATCGCATGTACCTCTTTAACTTTTCAAACTAAATGGATCATTGATACAGGAGCTAGTGATCACATATCTCACATTGAAAGTTTATTAACTAATGTGCATACTCTTTCTACTCCAATTCATATTGGACTTCCTAATGAACATGTTCTTAAAATCTTTAAATACGGTACATTTGTTTTGTCTTCTGATCTTTCTCTTAAGCATGTTCTCCTTGTCCCTTAATTTCATAACAATCTTCTTTTTGTTCTTAAACTATGTAATGATACAAGTAGTATAGTCTACTTTACTAATACCTCTTGTGTATTGCAGTGCACTTCAATGAAGAAGCCACTTGTTCTTGGTGAGTGTAAGGATTACACTTAGAGGTTGATGAAAACAAAGAAGCTCTTAGCATGCACATGTGAAGTACTAGGAAAGTACTTTGGAAGATTTGATATAACTTAGTGAATTATGCTAAGTATCAAATCTTCTTAAGCCAAAAGACCAATTCTTCCAAATCCAAAGATGAAGTCTTCCAAAGCCAAGACTGATTTCTTCCGAAGACAGAGAAGGAATTTCTTCTTTGACATGCTTTTGACAAAAGCTGAAACACCTTTCCGCTGCCATCTCTGATGACTCACCAACTAGCACGAGTTTGTGAAAAGAAAATTGTCAACTGTAGATTAAGGTGTTGAGTCTGTAACTTTCCAACTATGTACTTTTATCCTTTTTGTATTAGATAAGGATGTGAGCTATGGCATGTCAAATTCACTAGTCATAAGGCAATTCATTTCCATTTATTTTGTTAAGCATTCGGGAATAAATGGATGCATAAATACGTAGTTAAATTGTTTGTGAAATAAAAGGATATATAACTTACATTGTCGTTTCAGTTAGATTTAACTTCTAATTCATTATCATACAATGAGTTTAATTGCCTTTTGACTCTACATTGATCTTGTTGTCTAGATAAGTATTTCCAGCTGGCCTTCAAAGTATGGCTAGCTGTAGGATGTAGTATAAAGTATCTCAAGTACTTGTATTTTTATGTAAGCTTTGTAAAACTTGTAAGAACTTGAGAGCAATATAGATCATTCTTAAAAACCATATTTGAGTGTTCTTGTTATTGTTCTTTTACTTGTGTTCATTGTTTCATCTTAAACCGGTTCTCTATTTGATCTACTACGTGTTATAAATCTCCTAACACTATGAAATTGTTGCATTGACCCTCTTCACCGATCCTACAATTGGTATTAGAGTAATTTCAGGCTCTTGATTGTAAGATCTCATCATCTTAGATCTCTTCAATTTCACAAACACTTATCAGCTCAAATGGCATCTATCTCAAAGGCTAATATGGAAACCGGTGCCATGACTAAGTCTCTCTTATCACTCCTGATGATTTTGATACTTGGTGCCAACGTATGGAAGGGTTTGTCAAGTCTCAAGACAGCAAGACGTGGAGATCTGTCATTGAAGGACCTCACATCCCAAGTATCTCTTCAGCCACTACCGGAGGTGGGATGATTCTAAAGGAAACTGCTGATTATTCTGAGTAAGATTGGAAGAAAATTGATGTAGATCAGAAAGCCATGACCGCTCTCCAAAGTACTCTTCCAGACTCTATATATAGAGGCTTTAAGAAGTGTAAAACTGCTAAGCAACTCTGGAATGCACTGAAGCTTATGTATGAGGGGTCTGAAGAAGCCAAAAAAACAAGAAAGACCTCATGAAACAGCAGTTTGAGAAATTTGCCTGCAAGCCAGGTGAAACTGTGACTCAAAAATATTTCAGGTATGTTGAGATTGTAGATACTCTCATGGATGTTGGAGTAAAACTTGAGAATATAGACATTATGATGAAATTCATGTGCTCTCTTCCTAGACAATGGACTCACTATTGTATGGCCATTAAGAGAACTAAAAACCTCACTACCCTTACTCTCAGAGAGTTATACGGTATCCTTAGTGGCTACCAGATGGAGATAAACATGCAAAATCCATCAAGCAGCTCTTCCACCAATTAGTAGAGTTCAGCCCTTCATGTGGTTGAAAAGGATAGTAGAGAACCACAACATCATCTTATCTGCTACACTGACAACTTACAAAAGGGTCCTTTCCTCACCTTCTCTGAGACACCAAGCGAGAGCTACATCCAAGAAAGCCCATTCCAAGAGACAAGCTCTGCTCAAGCCTTTGTGTCTGCTGATGAAAGTTATGGCAACTTTCTCTTTAATCTTGAAGACTTGGATTGTATCCATCCAGATGACCTGGAATACATGGAGATAGTCTAGTAAATGGCTCTTCTCACTCATAGAGCCAAGAAGTTCTACAAGAGAACTGGAAGGAAGTTCCCAGTAATGTATCCAGTGGAAAGTTTGGGCTGGATAAAAGCAAAGTGAAGTGTTATAAATGTAACCAAATAGGACACTTTGCTAGGGAGTAAAAGGAACCAAGAACTAATGGTGGCCAAGCAGAATCTAGGCCAAACTACACTAATGGTACTCCCAGACCTGAGAAGCGAAGCCAACCAAAACAACAAGTGGTTGTTACTGTTAAAGAAGGAGGTTTTGACTTGAGCTTCCAGGTAAAAGATGTTTCTCCAAACCAAACACTGATGGCTGACCATGAAGAAGCCAAGGTATTAGAACATTTTTGTACTCCTAGATGCATGGCTAAAGTAAATATGTATAGATCTTATAACATGGAAGTGAGATCTGAACTTGAGTCCTTGAACATATTAAAGGTTAATTTCAAAAGAGCTGGAAATGATTATGAACTTAGAATAGAAGATTTAGAGAAAACAATTTCAACTCTTAAGCATGAACACACCAATTACAGAACTAAAATCAAAGATCTCATTACCAAGTAAACTGAATGCCAGGCTGAGCTTGTGATCAGCAAAGCCAAGGCAGAAAATATGTTCTTGAAGAGGAAACCTTCAAGAACATTATATCTTCATTCTTGCATGCAAAGATTTTTTTATCAGAATTGGGTTCAAATAAGATAGCTCCTCCACACATATTATTATCTGTTAGACCTCCAAGGTGTAGAACTTGTTAAGATGAGTTGCCCCTGGTAGATCCCATTCAATAAGAGGATGAAGATGAAGAGGTGATAGTGAAGGACAGATCTAAAGTGAGTGAAAAAGATCATCCAAAGAAGGCACTATTCTTATGGAGAGAAGAAAGAACCAAGGATGACCCATTCTGCTAGAAAGAACTTGATCAGGGCATCCAAAAGAAAATCAAGGAAAGCCCAAGACATCAAGACCACCTTCAACTCCAAACAAAAGCAAATTTTTATCTATGTTGGATTTAAAGTGGTGAAGACTAAAGACTCAACCATGGACTCTAGTACCAGGAGTCTTAGTTCATGTCCAAATCATCCTGGTCAAGAGAAGAAGGCTGACAAATGTGCACCACTATTGCATAACCTGAACCATAAAGTTCCAAGAGCAAGTCTCACCCTAAGAAGCCTGCTACATCATTTGTGAAGATGACGAAGGAAGTGGAAAGAGATCAAGCTCGACCTCCTACTCAGAAGACGAGTCTTAGAAGTATGCCAACTGAATGCATCATGTGTGGTAGTACTTCTCATTTTGCTAAGGATTGCATTTACAATCCCAAAAGCACCATCCACATGACCAAGAAGAAAACTTCTGAAAAAAGTAAGAAAAAGATAGCTTCGGAAGCTCCAAAGTGAAGAAGAAGATAAGTGAAAACTTACTTTCGGAAGAAAATTTGGTCTCGGAATATAGGAATGCTTTCGAAGTACTGAAGTCTGCTGCAGTGGATGCAAAAACTTTCGAAAGGTTCAGTCTCCAAGACTTCCGAAGTCATCAAAACTTTCAAATTATTGAAGGCCAAGTCTAGTCTTCCAAAGATGGTGTGGAAGATGAAGGAAGGCCATGTGACCAAAAGTTCTTTATCAACAACAGCAAATGATCCTCAGAGCTTGTATATAGGATCAATTACTCTTGTATTATCTTCAGTTCACTTTGCAAGCCCAAGATCAACAAGGCTTGTCTCCAAATGTAACTAACCATCTTTTTTGTGTAGGAGCATCTAAAGACCAAAGAAAATGTATGGATCATTGATAGTGGTCATTCCAGGCACATGACAGGAAATGGCTCTTTGCTTCAAAACTTTGAAAGATTTGATAGAGGGTCAGTGGCTTTTGGAGGAGAATCAGGTGGGTACATCACTGGAAGGGGCAGAGTCAAAAATTGTAAGCTCAGCATTGAGAAGGTAAACTGTGTTAAAGCGCTTGGGTACAATCTCTTGAGTGCATCCTAATTTTATGACTAGAGACATAACATGCTTATTACTAAGCATGAGTGCATTGTTCTCAGGCCCGGAGTGGTCATTCCTCAAGAGCATATCGTGCTCAGAGCCTCAAAAACATGTACAAGATGAACTTGCAGGAAACATTCCCAGCAGGAAAAGTTTTTTGCTTTCTATCTAAAGCCAATAGTGATGAGTCTTTTCTCTGGCATAAAAGAACATGCCATGTAAACTTTAAGAACATGTATAAATTAATTAAGAATCATTTGGTAACTGGAATGCCAAAGAAAGAGTTTACAAGTGATGACCATTGTGTTACATGCCTAAAAGGGAAGCAACACAAAGTGTCTCACAAGCCAAAGGAAGGGAACTTCATCACCACTCCCCTACACTTATTACATATGGATCTCTTTGGCCCCACCAGTATAATGAGTTTAGGAATGACCTCATATTGTTTGGTGATCACAGATGACTTCACAAGATACACTTGGGTCTTCTTCCTTAGAACTAAGGATGAGACCCCTGAGATCTTGAAGAACTTCATTGTGAAAATTGACAATCAATATGATCACAAGGTTAAAATCATAAGATATGATCAAGGAACTAAATTCAAGAACTAAATCCTTGATGCATTTTGTGATGAGAAAGGTATTATAAGACAATACATTGCTCCTAGGACTCCTCAGCAAAACGGTGTTACGAAGTGAGAAACTAGACACTTATTGAAGCTGCAAGAACCATGTTATCTGACTCAAAACTGCCCATTACCTTCTGCGCAAAGGCAGTCAACACTGCCTGCTATGTGCAAAATAGAGTTTTAGTAGTCAAGACTCATGATAAGACTCCTTATGAGTTGTGACACAAAAGGAGACATTTCATTGGTTTCCTCGGATCATTTGGATGTCTTTGCACCATCTTGAATACCAAATATCAAATAGCCAAATTTGTTGAGAAATTAGATGATGGACATTTTATTGGATACTCTTCCAAAGCTAAGCCTTATAGAGTAGTTGAGGAGTCAACCAATGTGACCTTCAATGAGCACACACCCAATGTGAAAGGTTCTGGACCTGATTGGTTGTTTGATCTTGATTTAGTTACCAATTGTTTTAACAAATCTTTTGAAGATGTTTCAAGATCTACAGGTAGCTTATCAACAGGAGATTCTGATCCAAGATTTGAACAGAGAAAACTGTAACACCCGGATATTTATTATTTAGAAGCCGACGAAAGAAGAAAAAAGAAATAAAGTCCAAAGTCGAGGGACCAAACTCGCCAACGAAAGAAAGACGGGTGAGTGGGAGTATTTAAGGGAGAGGGCAGCCCTTACCCTCTCCCCCACACTCAAATAATCAGCCACATAGAGAGGAGAAGGGAGAAAGAAGAAGAAAAAGGAGAAAAAGGAGTGGTTCGGGTGATTCGGGTGGCCAAACTCGTTGTGTAGCAAGCCAAATCGAAGCCCTTGTCCTTGTGCTCGTTTGTGTGAGTTCTAGGACCCCAATTTTACTTGTTTTCAACTGATTTTGGGACTGGAAAATGTTAAAACCCGTTTTTAGTGTGAGTATGTGTTTGACCCATTTGGGTGTGATGTGTATGATGCGTTTCGTGTATGTTTTCGGGCTTGTGTGTGCTTGTATGGTGTTATGGTATGCATTCCTAAGGTCCAGGAGGGTTAATTTAGGCTTAGAATGGGTTTGGATGAGCTTGGAGGCCGAAAATGGCAGATTGGGTTCGGGATGAACTCCATTCTGCATCAGCTAGGGCTAGGCGACCGAATGGAGGCCATACGGCCGAATGAGAGGCGATTGAAGGTCATTCGCACGATTGGGATTCATTTGCACGATTGAGGGTTCAATCGCACGACTAAGGTTTCAGTCGCACGACTGGGAGTCCAGTCGCATGGAGAGTCATACGACTGAGGGTTCAGTCGCATAGATGCTTAGTCGCATGAGTCCAATCACATGATGTTTGGTCGCATGGAGGCCATGCGACTGAAGGGTGTCCATACGCTCGAATAGGGCTGTTGCACTCGAAGGAATGTGTAGTTTGACTTCTGGCCTTCGGGGGAAGGTGCAGATGTAAGTTTTGACGTAAAGTTTCTTGTAAGAGCATGTAAGATGACTGTTATGGCCTTAGAGAGCATGTAGGGCATGATGATGATGATGTTGCATGTTTATGCATGTTATGTATGTATGATGTTGCCATGTATGATGATGATGAATGTGTATGATATGTTTCTTATTGTGATGTATGCTTATCTTTCTTGTGGCTTTACATGTCATGTTAATGAACGAAAGAAGTATTATGTAATGTAAAGTAAAAGATAATGAAAGAGGAACATGAAGTAAGAATGCATGCATTAATGAATGATGAATGAACGGAAGAAAGGCTTGCAAGCATATATATGGGGTGAGCGACTTTGTGTTGCAAGAGACTCGGATGAAGTGCAATCATTGAGATTGCCTATGGGGTGAGCAACCTTGTCGTTGCAAGAGACTCGAGTAATGTGCTATCATTATGTTGCCATGAGGTGAGCAACCTTGTTGTTGCAAGAGACTCGGATAGCTTGCTATCATTAAGATGGGCAATGAGGTGAGCAACCCTATGGTTGTAACAGACTCGGATAGCGTGCAATCATTGAGATTGCTATTGAGGTGAGCGACTCTATCGTCGCAACAGACTCGGAAGAATGAATGTATGAAAAGAACGAAAGATAACGAATGAGATGAAAGATAATAATGACATTATCTGTGTATACGTATGTTGAATGATCGCATGAGAAAAGGAATAGTTTTTAATGAAAATAAAGTATGTTTATTATAAAACTAGAACTCACTCAACAACGCTGACTTGTATATGTTTTCCAGTTGGCAGGTAATGATTGCTGAGGATGGCACTGCAAGGCTACTCGGCTCTTTTGGGATGTCATTCTTTTGATTAATGTTTTTGCATTGTAATGCGAACAAACTATTTAGTAATGAATGTTGTATTAACTTGCAAAAGCATTTATATAGAAATGAAAGCTTATTTTAAATGTTCCGCTATGATGTTTATGAAATATGAATGTAAATGTATGTTTTATGGGCGATGAATGACCAACTGTAGGCGTCCCGGGAACGGGGTGTTACAAGTTGGTATCAGAGCCAAAGTTTAAGTGAAATGGGTAAATTTTCAAAATAAACCTTAACTTAAACTGAAAATGGGACGAAAGGGGAATGGGATGCCAATCTGAGTAGCTGCGTGCGATCAGGTATTTTCTTAAAGTTAACCGGTTTTATGTGCGCATGGTATGTGGTTATGTGTTGTATGTAGATTTAAATACTGATGTAGTCAGGACAGGTAATACCTGGGGTATGAAGAGTAAAGTAAGTGGCTAATCACAACTGGCCACTGTAATTAGGGACTTACTATATTTGGCATAAACTGAGTTGTTTCCTTGAATGACCGTGTTGGTGTTTGAATCTTTTAGTATGATAGAGAATGGCTGGTGGTAGATCTTCTAGAGCTTCTAGGGGTGGAGGTCGTGGTGGTCCTGATACGGAACCACGCCCTAAAAGAGGAAGGCCAAGAGCTGAGAAGGAGGTTCCTGAAGAACCTGAGACCCCTCATCCGGAGGCTGGGGATGAGAGTGCAAACTTGAGGGCCTCGGTAAAGGAGGCTGTTGTTGAGGAAGTACATCAGGTCATGCAGACAATCTTACCGTCTGTGGTGACCGAAGTCATCAAGGCTGTGAAAAAGGGAGAAAGGAAGGAGAGAAATAGGGCCTCGGGGGAGCAACCGGAGCCTGAAACGATTTTCTCCGATAATGAGGAGGAGAAAGAACATGAGCCCGTGCAAGGGGTGGTACGGGGCTGTAACTATGGGGCGTTTATGAGATGCAAGCCCCTAACTTTTGATGGAAACGACACTGCTGCTGCTGCTCACCGGTGGGTGAGGGAAATGGAGGCCGTTCTGGATATCAGCGAATGCCGTGAAGACCAGAAGGTGAAGTTCGCTACCCACTCTTTTGTGGATTCGGCTCTATGTTGGTGGGACAATATTGTCCAAGCCGAGGGTAGCAGGGCCATTGGAAGGATGAAATGGTCTGAGCTGAGAAGGTTGGTGATCGAGGAGTTTTGTCCTCATCGGGAAATGGATAAGGTCGAAAGGGAGTTTCTGCAACTGGAGGCGGGAACCATGACTCACCAACAGTACACCACGAAATTTAACGAGATGGCACGTCTGGTGCCGGATCAGGTGACACCTCTGTCCCGAAAGATCAAGAGGTATATACAGGGTTTGCCAGCGGATGTTCGCAGGCACATGATCGCTGCCCGGCCGAGCACGTTTAGGTCGGCGGTGGATTTGGCGGGGAGACTGTATGATGAGAGAACGGTGGTGGTGACTGATGGTGGCAGGAAGAGCGGTGGTGATCGAAACTGGCAGAGGAAGAGGTTTGGTCGGGGTGATGCCTCGACGGGTAATAAGAAGGCACGGGTGGATGATCGCCGTGTGGTCATGTCGGGTGCGGGATCGAGAAGGTGTGGTAAGTGTGGACGGGAGCATAGTGGGGAGTGCAGGTTGGGGTCAAACTTGTGCTTCAAGTGTGGAAAGGCGGGGCACATGGCAAAGGTTGTACGGTCCGGTGCTTTAACTGTGGTGAAGAGGGTCACGTGATCAAAGATTGCAGGAGGCCGAGGGCTGAGAGCTCTAGGGCGAAGAAGACAGGAGGTGAAGGACCGAGGGCGAGCGCCAGGGCATTCACTATGACACAGGAGGAAGCCAGAACGGACCCTGATGTCGTGTCCGGTACGTTTCTGGTGAACCAAACTTTAGCTTCTGTGTTATTTGATTCGGGTGCCAGTAAAAGTTTTATATCTGCTGTTTTCTGTGCTAAGCTGCCTGTTAGTAGTAGACGTGTTGATGCGCCCTTTGATGTAGAAACTGCCATAGGTAAGTCTACCTAGATTTCTGAGATGATAGAGAACTGTGATGTGGAACTCGAGGGTCATAAGCTTCCTGTTAGACCGTTCGTGATGACCTTAGGTGGTTTTGATTTGGTTCTTGGGATGGATTGGCTAGCGGACTTCGAGGCGAACATTGTGTGTCGCAAGAAGATGATTCAGTTGTCGGCGCCTGACGGTAGTTCAGTGACGGTTTATGGTGATCGGGTTACTACAATTCCGAAAGTGATCTCTATGGCTGTGGCGGGAAAGTGTATGAGGCGTGGATGTAGTGCTTACTTGGCCTATGTAAAGGATGTGGATACGTCAACACCACAACTAGCCGATGTACCGGTTGTGTGTGATTTTCCAGACGTGTTCCCAGAAGACTTATCAGGAGTGCCACCTGATAGAGAGATTGAATTTCAGATTGATCTGATACCGGGTGCCCAATCTGTCGCCAAAGCACCGTATCGGTTGGCTCCGACCGAGATGAAAGAAATTATGGAACAGTTGCAAGAGCTGCTTGATAAGGGGTTCATTAGACCGAGTATCTCTCCTTGGGGTGCTCCGGTCATGTTTGTAAAGAAGAAGGACGGTAGTATGAGGATATGCATCGACTACCGCGAGCTGAACAAGTTGACAGTGAAGAACCGATACCCCTTACCGAGGATAGATGATTTGTTCGATCAGCTTCAGGGTGCCAGCTGGTTTTCGAGAATAGATCTTCGATCTGGTTATCATCAGTTGAAGGTGAAAGAGCAAGATATTCCTAAAACAGCTTTCCGTACGCGCTATGGTCACTACGAGTTTCTCGTCATGTCTTTTGGTTTGACCAATGCGCCAGCTGCTTTTATGGATTTGATGAACCGTGTGTGTCGGCCTATGTTGGATAAATCAGTGATTGTGTTTATTGATGATATCCTGATTTACTCGAGGAGCGAAGCAGAGCACGTCGGTCACATTCGGGAGGTTCTAGAAACGTTGAGAAGGAAGAAGTTGTATGCAAAATTCTCCAAGTGCGCGTTCTGGTTGCGCGAAGTTCAGTTCTTGGGTCACGTGGTGAATCCTGACGGGATTATGGTGGACCCGGCAAAAGTGGAGGCGGTTATGCAATGGAAGTCACCAAAGACGCCATCCGAGATTTGTAGTTTCTTGGGTTTGGCGGGTTATTATAGAAGATTTATCCAAGACTTCTCCAAGATTGCTTCTCCACTAACTAAGTTGACCCGAAAAGATGTGAAGTTCGTATGGGGTCAAGCTCAAGAGAAGGCGTTTGAAGAATTGAAGGCGAGATTGACTCAAGCTCCTGTTCTGTCGTTACCCGATGGAAGTGAAGATCTGGTGGTTTATTCCGATGCTTCTTACTCAGGGTTGGGGTGCGAGTTAATGCAAAGAGGAAAGGTTATAGCCTATGCATCCCGACAGTTGAAGGTTCATGAGGTCAATTATCCTACTCATGACTTGGAGCTGGCAGCCGTGGTCTTTGCATTAAAGATTTGGAGGCACTACCTCTACGGGACGAAGTGCACCATATTCACTGACCACAAGAGTCTGAAGTACTTATCTGAACATGAGGCAGAGACGGTGGTTGGAACTTATAAAGGATTATGATTGTGAGATCCACTACCATCCGGGCAAGGCCAACGTGGTGGCTGATGCCCTTAGCCGGAAAGAGAGGCCCGAGCCGATTCGAGTGAAAGCCTATCAGATGATCATGACCTCTGATGTGATGAAGCAGGTTAAAGAGTTTCAAGATGAGGCATTGAAAGAAGATCATCTTAACTCTAAAAGAATGAGAGGTCTGGTTGGGGAATTGGGTGAAAACACGCTCGGTGTTAGAACCCGATTCGGTCGCGTGTGGATTCCTCGTTTTGGGGATCTACGGGTGAAGATCATGGATGAAGCTCACAAGACTCGATACTCCATTCATCCTGGTGCCACGAAAATGTACCATGATATGAAGAAAGATTATTGGTGGCCGGGTATGAAGCGCGATGTGGTGGAGTATGTGAGTAAGTGCCTTACTTGCTTACAGGTGAAGGCCGAGCACCAAAAGCCGTATGGGAAGATACAACCTTTGGATATACCGGAACGGAAGTGGGAGCACATCACCATGGATTTCATTACAAAGCTGCCGCGTATCCCGAAAGGGTACGATGCCATATGGGTGATAGTTGATCGTTTGACGAAGAGTGCTCACTTCCTACCGATTCGCGAGACATATTCATCAGAGAGGTTGGCTGATCTGTTCATCAAGGAAATTGTAACTCGTCACGGTGTGCCGGTGTCTATTGTGTCGGATCACGACACCCGGTTTACATCTAAATTTTGAAAGAAATTCCATGACGCTATGGGGACGAGGTTACATATTAGCACGACTTATCATCCCCAAACTGATGGTCAGTCAGAAAGGACCATTCAGACACTGGAAGACATGCTTCGGGCATGTGTGATTGATTTTGGTGGAAGTTGGGATGACCACCTACCGGTAGCCGAATTCTCATACAACAACAGCTATCATGCCAGCATTGGTATGCCTCCATACGAGATGCTATACGGTAGGAGATGCAGTACACCCGTTTGTTGGGGTGATATTGGTCAGAAGGAATTGGGGAGCATCGAGGTAATCGAGGCTACGACTGAGAAGCTTGAAAAGATTAAAGCCTTCATGAAGGCAGCCAAAGATAGACAGAAATCGTATGCTGATAAACGACGCATGCCGATTGAGTTCCAGGTGGGTGATCGGGTTATGTTGAAGGTCTCACCTTGGAAGGGCATCATTCGCTTCCGAAAGCGGGGCAAATTGAGCCCAAGGTATATAGGCCCTTTCCGAATCATTGCTCGAGTAGGAGAGGTGGCCTATAGACTAGAATTACCGGATGAGTTAAGTGGAATTCACCCGACATTCCATGTATCTCATCTAAGAAAGTGCTTAGCTGATGAAGATATGATTGTTCCACTGGAGGATATCGAGGTAGACGAACGGCTCAATTATGTGGAGCAACCAGTGGCAATCATCGACCGGAAGGAGAAAAGGCTGAGGAATAGAGTGGTTCCTCTTGTGCGTGTACAGTGGAAGCACAGAAAGGGATCCGAGTCAACGTGGGAGACTGAGGAAGAAATGAGACAACATTATCCACGTTTGTTTGAAGAATAACAGGTTTCGGGGACGCAACCTATTTAAGGGGGGTGGACTTGTAACACTCGGATATTTATTATTTAGAAGCCGACGAAGGAAGAAAAAAAAAATAAAGTCCAAAGTCGAGGGACCAAACTCTCCAACGAAAGAAAGACGGGTGAGTGGGAGTATTTAAGGGAGAGGGCAGCCCTTACCATCTCCCCCACACTCAAATAATCAGCCACATAGAGAGGAGAAGGGAGAAAGGAGAAGAAAAAGGAGTGGTTCAGGTGATTCGGGTGGCCAAACTCGTTGTGTAGCAAGCCAAATCGAAGCCCTTGTCGTTGTGCTCGTTTGTGTGAGTTCTAGGACCCCACTTTTACTTGTTTTCAACTGATTTTGGGGCTGGAAAATGTTAAAACCCGTTTTTAGTGTGAGTATGTGTTTGACCCATTTGGGTGTGATGTGTATGATGCATTTCGTGTATGTTTCTGGGCTTGTGTGTGCTTGTATGGTCTTATGTTATGCATTCCTAAGGTCCAGGAGGGTTAATTTAGGCTTAGAATGGGTTTGGATGAGCTTGGAGGCCGAAAATGGCAGATTGGGTTCGGGATGAACTCCATTCTGCATCAGCTAGGGCTAGGCGACCGAATGGAGGCCATACGGCCGAATGAGAGGCGATTGAAGGTCATTCGCATGATTGGGATTCATTCGCACTTTTGAGGGTTCAATCGCACGACTAAGGTTTCAGTCGCACGACTGGGAGTCCAGTCCCATGGAGAGTCATACGACTGAGGGTTCAGTCGCATAGATGCTTAGTCGCATGAGTCCAATCGCATGATGTTCGGTCGCATGGAGGCCATGCGACTGAAGGGTGTCCATACGCCCGAATAGGGCTGTTGCACTCGAAGGAATGTGTAGTTTGACTTCTGGCCTTCGGGGGAAGGTGCAGATGTAAGTTTTGACGTAAAGCTTCTCGTAAGAGCATGTAAGATGACTGTTATGGCCTTAGAGAGCATGTAGGGCATGATGATAATGATGTTGCATGTTTATGCATGTTGTGTATGTATGATGTTGCCCTGTATGATGATGATGATTGTGTATGATATGTTCCTTATTGTGATGTATGCTTATCTTTCTTGTGGGTTTACATGTCATGTTAATGAACGAAAGAAGTATTATGTAATGTAAAGTGAAAGATAATGATAGAGGAACATGAAGTAAGAATGCATGCATTAATGAATGATGAATGAACTGAAGAAAGGCTTGCAAGCATATATGGGGTGAGCGACTTTGTGTTGCAAGAGACTCGGATGAAGTGCAATCATTGAGATTGCCTATGGGGTGAGCAACCTTGTCGTTGCAAGAGACTCGAGTAATGTGCTATCGTGATGTTGCCATGAGGTGAGCAACCTTGTTGTTGCAAGAGACTCGGATAGCTTGCTATCATTAAGATGGGCAATGAGGTGAGCAACCCTATGGTTGTAACAGACTCGGATAGCGTGCAATCATTGAGATTGCTATTGAGGTGAGGGACTCTGTCGTCGCAATAGACTCGGAAGAATGAATGTATAAAAAGAACGAAAGATAACGAATGAGATGAAAGATAATAATGACATTATCTGTGTATACGTATGTTGAATGATCGCATGAGAAAAGGAATAGTTTTTAATGAAAATAAAGTATGTTTTATTATAAAACTAGAACTCACTCAGCAACGCTGACTTTGTATATGTTTTCCAGTAGGCAGGTAATGATTGCTGAGGATGGCACTGCAAGGCTACTCGGCTCTTTTGGGATGGCATTCTTTTGATTAATGTTTTTGCATTGTAATGCGAACAAACTATTTTGTAATGAATGTTGTATTAACTTGCAAAAGCATTTATATAGAAATAAAAGCTTATTTTAAATATTCCGCTGCGATGTTTATGAAATATGAATGTAAATGTATGTTTTATGGGCGATGAATGACCAACTGTAGGCGTCCCGGGAACGGGGCGTTACAAAAACCAATCCAAAAAACTACTTCAGCTCAAGTGGTAACAAACCCTGCAGTTGGAAATCCTGTCAGCACAACTATGACAAACTCTTCAGCCGATACATCTGAGGTGCCTACAAATTCCAACACAGAGGCACAAAACTCAATTGAAGAAGTTTCAAATATAGTAGGAGATGAAGGTGGTGATGGTGATCAAGAATTTCTTGAAGCTGATATCCACTCCATAAAAGACAACATCGATGATGTCACACACTCATTGGATCAAGTTTTTTTTGATAAGTTGGCTGATGTGGTGGGTGATACTTGTCACACCTCGACCGACGGCGGAATCATCGGGGGCGGACGAATGTGAATTCGATTGCTCATAGTACATGGTAATAAATACGTTGAAATAATATTAAATGTCATTTTCATTGAATAATACTAATCAATCAATACAATACAATCAATTAATAACATAATAAAATTTGTCTTTAACTTTGACTAAGTCCAAATCCTAAGTGTGCATATAGAAGTCCACTAATCTTCAATCCTGAAATCATGTGAGAAAGTAACGAGTCAGCTAACGAATTAACCGGTGAGTAAATACAGGTTTGATACATACATAGATTGATTTAAAATGATTCAAAACATTTCAATTCACATGGCAATGTCAAGACTTATAATGCAATAGTGTAACATAAAAGACAAACCAACACATCAACCCTAATGACTGAGTTGATTCGGTCCTTAGACGAAGCCTTATAGAATGAATGATTCCGGTTCCAATCACCACGCGACTAAACAAATGGGGTGGGTTTGTCAAACCAATACATCTATTATTGTTACCGTGGTTGCATGAATTAATGATCGTGTTATCAAGTGTATCTAACTATGAACACATAATTGCAAGTAATAACATAGCATGTCTTGAATTGAATTTAGAATGAAATAGAATAAGAATGAATGTTAATGATTGAATATTGAATCACATGATTTCCCCAAAATATAAAACACATAAAAAGGGCTATGAATACTCACATTGATAGTTATAATCGATTTGAAAATAACTGAATGCTAGACTTGACACCAAAAGTTCCTCACAGTGCAACCTAAGGGTTGGTGTCTTGTGGTTAGAATAATGATAGATTGAAGGCTAAATATGGATTAGGGTTTCAATTGGGATTTGGGCTTAATAAATATTTTACGTAGAATAGTGTAATTTAATCCATAAAACTTGATTAGATAAAAACATAATAGATTGATTAGGTGATTGTGTTTGAGAATAGTAGTAATAATAATAATAATACTAATAATAATAATAATAATAATAATAATAATAATAATAATAATAATAATAATAATATAATAATAATAATAATAATAATAATAATAATAATAGTAATAAGTGTAATAGTATTATTGAATATAGTTTGGTATTTATAATGATAAAAATTGAATTTTGAAGTGTGAGAATGAAATAATTAATCTAATAATTAATTATTTAAAACTTGATCAAAGTTAATTAATTATATAGATTGTATTTGTATTTGGTCTTGATTCAAAAATAGGTTTAACATATTATAAGTTTAATTTTTTGAATAACTTGTAGTTTAAATCTTGTAAATAGATTTATAATGTTTTATAAAGCATTTAATCCTTTAAAATAAAGAAAATGGAAATTAAATTCTTTTACAAAATTTTAATAAAATTAAATAATGATATCTGAATTAATGTTAAATAATTTAAATTATTATATTACTATTAAAGTAATTTATGAAATTAATAAAAATGTTTTTTTAAATGTGTTTAAAAAAGAAATGGGGTTGCCCGGATTTGAACCCGGGTTTCCCCTGTGAATGTTCTAGGAGTTTACCAGTTGGGCTAGAGCCCGGATCTGGAATATTTTCGTAAAAAAATTAATAAAAACAGTTTAATAAAAATCTCCAAACACATATGAACCCTAATTTGATTTGATCCAATTGAACACCCAATCGATGATAATAGTGAAATCAACCTTAGGGCTTTTGATCTTTACATGAAACCGAGTACATGAATGGGATTAATTACCTGGTAGGTGTCGAATTGGATGCAAATGGGAACAAGAGCAATCGCGAATGAAGATGACGATCGAATATGATGTGTGTGTGTGTGTTTGGGAAACAATTTGGTGTTCAGTGAGTTTGGAAGGGTTTATTAGAGGCGTTTCCCTCTATTAAATAAGGTCCAATGTATCCGTTTCCTAGTCGACGTATTATAGGTTCATTTTGGGAGTTTTGGTTCGAATTTGTAAATGGTTTAGCTGTTACAGCTTTGAATTGATATGGTTATTACGACTTAAATGATCCATAATGTGTTAACGGTCATTTGATTGAGTTAATTGGTCGGTTTTAAGGGGGTTTCGATTTGGGTTTGATTGGATGAATCGGTTTTGGTTGAATAACGGTATAACGGTTGGGATAATCGAAATTCAATTGGGTGGTGGGTTCGAATTTAGGTCTCGAATAAAGGTGGTGGTTCAATTGGATTAAAACTGGTGGTTTTAAGTGGTTTGGATGTCGCCGGGGACTCAGCCGGAATGGTGGCCAGAGAAGGAGGAATGGACGGTAAGGGGTTGGGTTGATTTAAAATAGAATTTACAGTTTTGGTCCCTCAAATTTAGAATTGTTATTATTTCATGTCTAAACATTTTGAATAAGTTTCGGAATTTGCAGAATAAACCATGGACTTATAAAACTAATTTGAATAATAATTATTTATAAACATTTATAACTTTTATAAAAACTTCACAATATAAATATTTATTATAACTTTATAACTAAAACTCATAATTAGTAATAAACCCTATAACTCTTTGTAAAACATTAAAATTTAATTCTTGGAAATTAAATGACTTAAGTTTCATAAACTTATTTATGAGACATTATAAGATTATGAAGAGAATTCACTAATAAAATTAAAATAACATAATTATTGTGTTCGAAACATTAAAGTAAATTAATTAACCTCAAAATGAATTTGGTTTCCAATATTGACTAAAATGGATTCAGGTTTGGGTCTTAGTTTCAAAATGGGCCGGATGTTACAGTCTCCCCTACTTTAGGAAATTTCGTCCCGAAATTTAATCAAGAAAAGACTTATAAAGAAAGGTGAGGATATTTCGAAGTTTCTTGACAAAGCGAATAGAATCAGAAATTGGATTGAGCTTTTGGTTGAGAAAATTTTACAATTTAGACGGTGCAATACGATAGGTTGGTTTTGTCACGAATTAGCATAAGGAGATAAAGAAATTAATACAAACTTGACTTGATGAATGCGAGAAACACATATAAATATAGTTTGGGCATTAACATCAATAACGTAAATACTAAAGCTACAACATTTATTGGCATCAATTAAGACTAACACTTACTGGTTGTTAATCGGGAATGTAGCGTTCACTACATCATTATTATTTTGAGCTTGATGAGCATTGATGTTAAAAGCACGTCCTTGAGCCACAGGAACAGTGTTAACGAGTTGAGGGCATTGGTTGCAAAAATGATTTGGATCGCCACATTGGTAGCATGCACGACCTTGAGTAATCATAAGAGGGTGTTGAATGACAGGTGCGTTAACTTGAGTTTTAGCAACATTCTTGCACGTGTTGGAAGTATGACCAAAATAACCACAATTAGTGCATTGACGACGTTGTGCATGAACAGGATGGTGATACTTGCATTTGTTGAATTGTGAAAAAGGTCCAGTATATGGTTTCCTTGTCGGAGTTTGATTAACAAGAATTGGTGGATGAGTTGGTGCAACTTGATTAACTGGAACAGTAGGGGTAACCACAACAAGGTTTTGAGACTTAACCTTCCTCTTCTTATCATTAGAAGTTTCAAGCTCGTCTTCCTTGGTCATTTCAGTAGAAGGCTTTTCAGTTTCCTTCTTATTTCCCTTCCTTGTTAATGTTCCAGCTTTGACATGATTGTCGGTCAATTGGGCAGCCAATCGGATACTGTCTTCCAGGGTTACAGGATTTCTTCCCCAAACAGTATCTTGAATTTGCATAGGATGACCACCGATGTATTTCTCAATGGCTCGAGATAGAAGAGTGGCTAGATGAGGAACAAGAAGACTCAATTCATGGAATCTGTTGGTATAGGCTAGGTTTTCTCCACTTTCCTAGGATAAATCCCAAAATTCAGCTTCCATTTTCTTGATTTCATTTCTCGGATAGAATTCTTGAGTCATGAGTTCTTTGACTTCATTCCAAGTCAATGCCATAGCAACATCAGTTCCACGGGTTCGTTTCTCCCCGTTCCACCAAGTGAGTGCTCTCTTTTGAAGTACACTTGTAGCATAGCGAAACTTAAGATTCTCAGGACACTCACTATTGAGGAAAGTGTTCTCAATACTCTCAAACCACTGTAAAAGTCTAGTGGCTCCTTCGGTCCCGCTGAACTTAGTGGGATTGCAAGAACTAAAGTGCTTGTAAGTACAAGTTCGTGGAGGGTTAGGTACAGCTGGATTTTCAATAGGGTTAGTGCCTTGATTCAGATGGATAAGTAGTGTCGGGATGACCGCAACAACTTCACGTGCCACTATGGCAGCAATCTTGCGGCCAGTGTTTCCAGATCGGGATTGGTTTTGACGAGAAGACATGCTAAAAGATTTTTGAAAACTTTTATGAGTATCGGATAATGGGTTTTATAATTTCAAAAAAGTTAAATTGATGATAAGATGATTTAAAATAACAATGAGATGTTTCGAGTGTAAACGTTCGATTAGCAAACCAAAACGAATACGTTGACTTATCAAAGTATTAGGTCAACCATAACCTTAATGAAAACATGCGTACCTATAAGCGGACACTCACCCAAGGGTTCCCAGGTAAGGTAAACGGATCCATCGGTTGATTTGGATTTATATGAATACCTTTCCTAGACAGAACACCTCGAGATACAAACATCACACTCTTCCAGCATTACATGTTTTCAGTCATGTGACACAAACTTTGAGGAGATTTGAAAACTATGGATAACAATTCAAAATTTGAAAACCATTTGATTTAGACACACAATGCCTTAGAATATGATTTGTTGGATCTAGAAAGGCTGTTGCAACCAAAACTAAGTCACTTAAAAGATTTTGAGTACAACATACAAAGGACTTCCGAATCTAAGTATGGAACTTCCGAAGGAAGAAGGAGCTCTTCCGAAGTCTAAGTGTAAAATGCACTTCCGAAGGAAAACTCCAACTTCGGAAGACAAAGAACCTACTTCCGAAGATCAAGACTTAGAGACAAAGATCTGAAGTCAACTTCCGAAGTACAAGCAGTCCTCAAAGCCTCGGAAGCATAGAAGCATCTTCCAAAGTATAAGTGGCT
Source organism: Flaveria ramosissima (assembly GCA_025215565.1). Classification (NCBI taxonomy): domain Eukaryota; kingdom Viridiplantae; phylum Streptophyta; class Magnoliopsida; order Asterales; family Asteraceae; genus Flaveria; species Flaveria ramosissima. Next base: position 72,593,758 of record CM046046.1, on the reverse strand, counting down.
TCGGAAGAACTTGTTCTTCCGAAGCCAGTTAACCTTCGGAAGACACTCCTATTATCCAGTGGACATAAGTATGGCCTGTCTGACACTCCGCTACAAATCTCTGAGATACTGCATGGCGTTTTCTCAAAAGCCATGTAGTTGACCATACTTTAATCCACTGTTTACCTTTTTATGTTAAGTACAGTTGCCATCTTTAGTTGGTGACAAAAGGTAAGTCATGACATGTCATGACTACCATATCTTAGATAATACTTTATCTAAGATACCTTAACTATAGCATTGTAGTATATGCTTTAGTCTTAGGTTTCCAGCTGGTATCAAGTATAACCGGCTGTAGGATCTAGTATATATAGTTTCTCATTGTAACTCTTGTTTCGTGCTTGTAAGTGTCTTGTAATCTTGAGTTGAGAAGTAATATATACAAGTACCTTGAAAATATATTTCTGCTTGTTCCTTTGATTACTTATTATATTATTATCAACTCTTGTTAAAGGCATTGCTTCATCTGATTTGAGTGTTATTATAAGTGAGTTTGAGAGAAACACAAGTGTTTAAGTGACAAACCCGATCCTGCAATTGGTATCAGAGCTTTTTAGGCTCTTGATTGTGAGATCTTACCATCCTAATCAAACAGTTTTTCACTCCTCCTTATACCTCACTCAAAATGGCCCTCAACAAATCTGAAGTTAAGATGGGAACGATGACCAAAGCTCCCATCATCGCCCCTGAAAACTTTAGGTCTTGGAGCAGAAGAATGGAAGGCTTCATCAGGTACCAGGATAGCAAGATATGGCAATCCATCGTCAATGGCCCGTATAAGCCAAAAGTAGCTGGTGGAAACGGTGCCATGATCGAGAAAGCCGTTGAAGATTATTCTGATGAAGACAGGAAGAAGCTTGACATAGACAGCAATGCTATGACTGTTCTTATGACTGCAATCCCAAACTCCATCATGGTGGGGTTTGAGCATTGTAAGTCTGCCAAAGAACTCTTTGATGCTCTTGCTCAAATGTACTCAAGCTCGAATGATTCAAAGAAGGACTCACTGAAGCAGCAGTTTGAGAACTTCACCTATGTTGCTGGAGAGACTCTTAGCCAGCAATATTTCAGGTATATGGATCTTATCTCTTCCCTTCAATCTGTGGGAATCACTCATGAACTCAGAGACCTTACTAGAAAGTTTATGAGTGCTCTACCCAATGAGTGGACATTCTACTGTGTCTCTATCAAGAGAACAGAGAATCTGAATACACTCATCATGACCGAACTCTATGGGATCCTTGATGGATACCGTTTGGAAATGGAAAGCAAGAGGGGTCACCAGACAAGCCGACCCTTGAGTCTTCCTGTTAGCAACGCTTTAATGGTTGCTGAAGGCTCAGGCATCTCCCAGTCTCAGCAGTACCTGACCTACACCCAGCAGCCATCTTGTTCCTCTGGGCCTTACATCATATTTCCTGAGACTCCAAGGTCTCAACAAGCTCAGCAAAACTCCTTTCAGGAGGGCTGTGCATTTGTCTCAGGGAGTGGGCACTCAAATGATTATCAATACTGCTTTGATGATCTAGAGTGTTTTAGCCCGGATGACGTAGAGTATGTGGACATAGTCCAACAAATGGCTCTTCTAACCTACAGAGCGAAGAAGTTCTTTAAAAGAACTGGAAGGCAATTCCCTCAGAACCCAATCACCAGCAAGTTTGGGTTTGACAAAAGCAAGGCCAAATGTTACAACTGTAACCAACTTGGTCATTTTGCAAGGGAATGCAAGGCTCCCAGTCCAACCCGGGAACCTCACAGGCCTCCACACATCCTTCTACACCAAATCCCACCGGAAAGTCAACTGAGACTGCAGCAATGGCTCAAGAAGTTGATTGGGCTTCATGGTTCAAGATGTGACTCCAGCTCAAGCACTCATGGCAGGAACAGATGAAAACAAGGTATATGAACATCTCTATACCCCTGCTTTATTGCTAAGGTTAAACTGTATCAGGACTACAATATGGAAATTAAATCTGATATTGAGTCTTTAAATGTTTTAAAATCTGACTTTAAAAGGGCTGAATCTGACTACTAAAGAAAAATTGAGGAGTTAGAGAAAACTGTGTCCCTCTTAAAACATGAACATACAAACTACAAGACTCAAATCAAGGATTTAATATCCAAATTGACTGAGGCTCAAGCCCAGCTTGTCACTGCTGAGGCTCAAGCCAGGAAGTATGCTATTTTCGAGCAAAACTTCCAAGCCATTCTTGCATCATCCTCTCACTCAAAGCTTTGTTATCAAAACAAAGGTGGGTTGGGAACCAATGAAATTGCTCCACCACACTCTTATGAGTCTGTAAGACAACCAAGGTGTGGTACTGAAGAGCAAGAGGTTCCATCTGTTGACCCACCTTCTCAAGAGTCAAAGAATGATGCAACTATGGAGACCATGACCATCATAGGGAAGGAACAGGTAATTGTGCCCTCCCCAGCCAATGATGATCAAACCTTGACCACCAAAGCCAGAAGAAGCAGAGCTAAGGCAGCCAGAAAAACTGCCAAGAAGGTGGCTGAATCCAAGCTAAAGATAGACCCAAAGCAAAAGGGTGTATTCATATCAGCTGGATTCCAGTTGGTTGAACCTTCTGATTCAGGAAAAGAGTACAGTACCAGTACTCCTATCCTACCAAAGGATCAGAAGTTAAAGGGAAAGGTTGCTAATGAGGAGAAAAAGAACAAGAAACAGCAATCCTCTCATTCCCAGAAAGTTAACATTGCATGCATAATGTGTGGTCTGCAAAACCACATGGCTAAAGATTGTTACTACAATCCTGCTAGCACACATTATGCAAATAATGTTAAAAGAGAAGGAGTCAGGGAAGGTTTCACATTTGGACCATATCAAATGGTTCAAGTGTTGAAAAAGGGAAAGCTTGTTTCCGAAGCAAGGCTTCTCTCGGAAGAAAACTCTTCTTCCGAAAGGAAAAAGGCTTCGGAAGTTAAAGCTGCAAAGACTCAGAAAAAAAAGAGTCCCCTTGAAACCATCCCAGAAGAAGACTGCTTCGAAAGAAAAGGTGGTGAAGGTCTCTTCCGAAAAGAAAGAAGCTTTGGAAGAATGCCAAGCTACAAAAGCTTCAACAAGCTCATCTTCTATGATCAACCAAGGGATGGAATGGAAGATCAAGGAAGATGATGTAGCCCAAACCTCTTCTTCAAAGACATCCATTGAACCCCTATGCATAAATTTTGGTTCAATTATGTCACTATCATTGGAAGAACCCAAGACCAATAAGGCTTGGGTTTCCAATCAAAACTAATTATCTCACCTTATGTGCAGGGACATCCATATGACAAGAATAACAACATTTGGATTGTAGATAGTGGATGCTCCAGGCACATGACAGGGAACAGATCTCTCCTTCAACAATTTCAACATTATGATGGAGGTCCTGTCCAGTTTGGAGGTGAGGCCGGAGGATATATTTCTGGCAGAGGGAGTATATCCAATGGAAAGTTAAAAGTTGACAAAGTTAATTTTGTCAAACAGCTTGAACACAATCTGTTAAGTGTTTCTCAGTTCTGTGATCAAAAGCATCAAATGCTTTTCACAGAACATGAGTGCATCATCCTCAAACCTGGGATGACAATTCCTCAGGAATTGGTGCTTCTTAGATCTCCCAGGAAAGGGGATATGTACAAGCTTGATATGAACAATGCTTCCCCAATGGGAGAAGTATCATGCTTTCTTTCCAAAGCTGATAGTGATGAGTCAACACTGTGGCATAAACGAATGTGTCGTGTCAATTTTAAGACAATGAATAAATGGCTAAAAATAACTTGGTACATGGTTTGCCCAAAAAGGAATTTTTCTGCAAAGATAACTGTGTAGCTTGCCTGAAAGGGAAACAACACAGGTCTTCTCATAAATCCAAAGTTGTTAACTCTTTCACCACTCCATTACACTTATTGCACATGGATCTATTTGGTCCCAAAAGTATAATGAGCATTGGAAGGAAATCATATTGCCTTGTGGTTGTTGATGATTTACTAGATTTACATGGGTATTCTTTTTAAGAACTAAAGATGAAACTGCTGAAACTTTAAAATCTTTTATTCTTAAAATAGAAAATCAAGTTGACCACAAGGTTAAAATAATCGGAAGTGATCAAGGGACTGAGTTTAAGAACTTCGTTCTTGACTCATTTTGTAACTCAAAAGGGATTGCCAGACAATATAGTGCTCCTAAAACTCCTCAACAAAATGGTGTTGCTGAGAGGAGAAATAGGACACTTATTGAGGCTGCTCGGACTATGTTAGCTGATTCAAAGCTGCCTCTAACATTCTGGGCAGAGGCAGTCAGCACTGCATGCTATGTGCAGAATAGAGTTCTTGTAGTAAAGCCACATGGAAAAACCCCTTATGAGTTATGGAACAAGAGTCCACCGTTCATTGGCTTTCTAAGGTCCTTTGGCAGCAGGTGTACCATACTTAACATAAAAGATAATTTGGCAAAATTTGCTGAAAAGTCAGATGATGCTATCTTTGTTGGATATTCCTGCTATTCTAAAGCATACAGAGTTTATAACATTAAAAACCAACAATTTGAGGAATCTTCCAACATTGTAGTTAATGAGCACACTCCTTGTGTTAGGGGGAATGGCCCTGATCATATCTTTGATTTAGAATTGTTTCCAAACTATTCTAAACCATCTTGTGAGAATGTTTCAGCTAGAACAGGTGCTCAAAGTAATTCTGATGAAGATCAACTGTTTGAGCTTCCCAGACCTATTCCAAGTTCTCCAAGAGCTGCAACAAATCAAGTTCCCACTATTGAAAGATCTGACAGCATAACCATTTCAAGAGATAGTGGAACTTCATCAAGGGATTCACCTGCTGATTTTCAAATCTCTTCAGGTGATCCTGCACAACACCAAGCTGATGGAAGCACCATTTTGAAGGAACAGGCAACTGTTAATGATGCTTCACAGCAAAGAAATGATGATGTTTCTCTTTCATTCAATCAGTCCTCATTGAATGAGCTTGAAACAACAGCTGGACCAAGTATTCAAGCTCCTGAGCAAAATATGTACAGCTTGGACTTATCATTGCAACTGGAGGTTATTCCAAGACTCAGAATTCATAATACTCATCCAGCTGAAAACATCATAGGGGAAGTCTCTGAGGGTGTGAGAACAAGAGGACAGACTCATAATGGGAATGTCTGCTTGTACTCATGCTTCTTATCCCAAATGGAACCCAAGAAGGTGGAAGATGCCTTGAAAGATAGTAGCTGGGTTGAATCAATGCAAGAAGAGCTGCTTCAATTCAAAAGACAAAAGGTTTGGAACCTATGTCCGCTACCATCTGGTCAAGTACTTATAGGCACCAAATGGGTATTCAGGAACAAAAGAGATGATAGAGGCTTGATTATCAAGAACAAGGCAAGACTGGTTGTTTAAGGATACACTCAAGAGGAAGGAATCGATTATACTGATGTCTTTGCACCTGTTGCAAGACTTGAGGCAGTTAGAATCTTCCTTGCTTATGCTGCTTCCAAGAATTTCACTGTCTACCAGCTTGATGTCAAGTGTGCCTTTCTATATGGGGATATAGATAGGGAAGTCTATGTATGCTTGCCTCCAGGATTTGAAGACCCACAACATCCAAACTATGTGTGCAAGTTGGATAAAGCTCTATATGGGCTGCACCAAGCACCTAGGCTGTGGTATGAGACATTGTCTCAATTTCTCCTGAAGAATGGATACACTAGAGGTACCATTGACAAGACTCTTTTCATAAGAAAGTCTGGAAAAGACATTTTGCTTGTTCAAGTCTATGTTGATGATATCATATTTGGTTCCTCAAATGACCAAATGTGCAAAGACTTTGAGAGCATTATGAAGAAGAAGTTCGAGATGAGTTCCATGGGGAAAATGGACTTTTTTCTTGGAATTCAGGTAAAGCAATTGAAGGAAGGGTTCTTCATTAATCAATCTAAGTATGTCAATGATATCTTAGAGCGATTTGATATGAAGGATTGTAAAGCAGCAAAGACACCTATACCCAGAAACCATGATCTCTGACCTGATTCTGAGGGGGAGGATACTGATCAACATCAGTATAGAGCAATCATTGGTTCTCTGATGTATCTCACAGCAAGTAGACCTGTATCATGTTTGCAACTTGCATTTGTGCAAGATATCAGGCTGGTCCAAAGGTGTCTCACCTAATTGCTGCCAAGAGAATCCTCAGATACCTCAAAGGAGCACCTAAACTAGGTCTCTGGTATCCAAGAAATAGTGATTTTAATCTCTATGGTTACTCTGACAGTGATTATGGTGGCTGCAACATCAACAAGAAATCAACATCAGGTGGATGTCAATTTCTTGGTGGAAGGATTATCTCATGGCAATGCAAAAAGCAATCCTGTGTCTCTACATCAACTGCTGAAGCTGAATACATTGCTGCTGCTAGTTGCTGTGCTCAGCTGCTGTGGATTCAAAACCAGATGATAGACTATGGATTCACTTCATGAGCACTCCTATCCACATTAACAACAACAGTGCTATATCCATTACTGAAAATCCAGTGAAGCACTCCAAGACAAAGCACATTGATATCAGGTATCATTTTATTAGAGATATTCATGAGAAAAATCTTATCAAACTGATCAAAGTTGATTCAAATGAACAATATGCTGATTTGTTCACCAAAGCTTTTGATGAACAGAGATTTAAATATCTCATTACAGCTATTGGGATGATAAACATTGATTAGTTCATCTCAATTGAAAACCTTTTAATGTGTAAAGTCTGTCAGGATCAGTGATCACAAGTTCGATGGATTAGAGTGTAATGCAGCGGAATGAGATCAAGAAATTAGACAATTTGTAGCAAGAATTTGATATTTGTAAACAAATACGAGAGAATATATTTCTGTGATAAGGAATGATTCAATTATACCAAATATTTCTGCTTAATCATTCACAAATTACAATAAGGTTGACACTCCTTATATAGAGTGCAATCACTGTTGTTATCACGGGATAGTGACAACTGGCAGATCTATTACAAAAATAACTAACACTTAACAAACTACTGAAATGTTCACAACTACTGTAAGAATTGTAAACCCAGAAAGAATTGTAATTCTCCCATGGCACTCATTTCAAACTTTTGTTGCATCAACTTTGTAAAGGCATCACACAACTGTGGATCAGAGGATGCAAAAATAATATCATCTACATAAATTTGAACAAGTAGATTATGCTGCCCAGCTTTCTTAATGAATAAAGTTTTATCTATGGAGCCTCTAGTGAAATTATTTTCCAGAAGAAAGTTTGATAATGTCTCATACCAGGCTCTACGAGCTTGTTTCAACCCATAAAGAGCCTTATCAAGCTTATACACCCAATTAGGATGTTTATTGTCCTCAAAACCTGGTGGCTGACATACATAAACCTCTTCTTTAATTTTCCCATACAAAAATGCACTTTTGACATCCATTTGAAAAACTTTAAGATTTTGATAAGCAGCATAAGCTAAAAACAATCTAATTGCTTCCAGTCTAGCTACAGGGGCAAAGGTTTCATCATAATCAATACCTTCTTCTTGTGCAAACCCCTGAACAACCAGTCTGGCCTTGTTCTTAACAATAAGGCCATTTTCATCAGTTTTGTTCCTAAACACCCATTTAGTGCCTATTGCACACTTACCTGGAGGTAGAGGAACCAGTTCCCACACTTGTTGTTTCTTGAACTGAAGAAGATCAAGCTGCATGGCATCAACCCATCCATTGTCCTTTAAAGCAATGTGATAATTCTTTGGCTCTTGCTGACTGATGAAGAGAGCATAGAAGCAGAAATTTGACAATTGACTTCTTGTTGATACGCCAGCAGTGATATCACCAATGATTTGAGACATAGGGTGATTCTTCAGATCTTGGTATACAATGAGATCAGTGCAAGTGTTTGTAGTAGGCTCAGCAGCAACAGATGGTGATGGTGAAGCATTTCCTTGAAACCAATCAGTAGATGGTAATTCAAAGGAAGTTGAAGTTGTACAAATCTCATCAGCATTTGTTGTGGATTGTGCTGCTGGAGCTGCAGGAACATCAGGTCTAGCTGAATCAGGCAGTTGATCACTAAACTTGAAGAGGTGAGTACTACCAGCATCATCATCATCAGCACCAGCAGTACCACCAGGTGGTGAACTGTTGATAGGAGCAACAACAGGAGTTTGATAAGGAACATATTGCAGTATGTCCAAATCGAATATCTCCACAGGGCTTTGTGGAATCTTGTCCTTTGGAGATTCATTAAACTTAACATGTAGAGTCTCTTCAACCATCTTTGTTCTACAATTGAAGACTCTGTATGCTTTGCAAGTTGATGAATAACCAACAAAGTACCCTGCATCCACCTTAGAATCAAATTTTTGGAGTTGATCCCGTGTGTTGAGAATGAAACAAGGACATCCAAAAGCTCTGAAGAATGAAATTAGAGGGGCCAAATGATGAAGAACTTCATATGGATTTTTCATCAACCTCTTATTTACTAGAGCTCTATTTTGTACATAGCAAGCTGTATTGACAGCTTCAGCCCAAAAAGTCATTGGCAGTCCAGAATCAGCCAACATGGACCTTGCAGCTTCAATAAGGGTCCTGTTCTTTCTCTCCACTACTCCATTTTGTTCAGGAGTTCTTGGAATGCTAAAATGCCTCTTGATTCCCTTTGAGAGGTAGAACTCATCAAGTGTATTGTTTCTAAATTCTGTTCCATTATCACTTCTAATACACTTGACTGAGAGGGAATACTGCTTCTCAACATACAACACAAAGTTGATAATCTTCTGAGCTGCTTCATCCTTTGAATGCAAGAAGAAAGTCCATACAAATCTGGAGTAATCATCCACAATTACCAGACAGTATTTCTTCTTAGCCATACTCATCACTCTCACAGGACCAAAGAGATCCATGTGAAGAAGCTATAAGCAGGCATTGGACTTAGGTTCTTCTATGGAGGGAAATGAAGCTTTGTGCTGTTTTCCTTTTAAACAAGCAATGAAGTTATCTTCACATTTGAACTCCTTCATAGGCAATCCCCTTACTAAATCATGGTTTATCAGCTGATTTATGTTTTTGAGATTAACATGACCCAGCCTTCTATGCCATAGATTAGATTCTTGAGGGGAAGCCTTGGAAAATAGGCAAGGATGGCCTTTGAGATCTATTTTCTTGGAAAGATCTAAGGCATACACTCTTCGTGTCCTGTTGGCCTTTAGGAGAGTGTTTTCATCCAACACCTTATCAATCAAACTTAGAACTTTGGATGACAGAATCCGACAGTTCTGACTGGTGAAAAGAGCAACATGGCCTTTGTCACACATTTGACTGACACTCAAGAGGTTGTACTTGAGATTTTCCACATGGTTAACATCATCAAAATTTATTTCCCCATTGGAAACAAAGCCTTTGCCATTGGAAACAAAGCCTTTGCCGATGATATAACCCTTTGCATCATTGCCAAATGATACAAACCCCTTCCTTCCTTGAGAGTAGTCATTAAGAAGTGATATGTTTCCTGTCATATGCATGGATCCTCCACTGTCTACATACCAGATGCCTCTGTGGCATGTTGAAGAACCATGCAAAACAAAACAAATTAGTTAGATTTTGAGACCCAAACCTTTTTGGTTTTGGGCCTGTTCACATCAACAAATGGTAAACTAACAGGTTTGTTGGAAACAACAGCCTGAGAGGAAGAAGATGGTGAAGAAGAGGAATCCTTTGGCTTGGACCTCCTTTTCTGTGGTTTCAACATAGGAACATCTAATTGGTTAACTCTTCCCAATAGATGTTGAACCATCATAACCAGCTGTGTCTGATTTTGTGATAAAGCTTTCAGCTCTTCAGACACATTGGCATTGGAGTTTGATAAGTTCCTATGTTGCACCTTCTTCTTTTGAGCAATCTCAGCTGTTACCTGTTTAACCCCTTCCTTTTTGGATTTCTTTTTGGACTTAAGGGTTACAGGATTTGATGTTGCTGGTACAAATGTAGCTTCAAACTCAGTTTTCATTTTAACCATTTTCTCTTTAATTTCCTCTTTATGTTTGAGTTTGGATCCTCTTTTGTACCAACAGTCATCTGTAAGATGATTGAACAAACCACATACTTCACATGGTTTCTTCTTCATCTTATGTTGATCATCAACTAAAGAGGATGAAACTACTGAAGATTTGCTCTTCAGTACTTTGGAAGCATTATTTGCTTTCTTGACTTCCTCTTTAGTAGTCTTCAAACTCTTTCTACTGACAGTTTTCTTCTTTTCAGTGCTGACAGTAGTTGGAGTTTGAACTTCAGGTGTTAAATCTTGCTCTCCAGTCCTTTCAGGACTTCCAGAAATAACTCCTGAGTTGATCAACTCTTTGATCATGTGAGTGTCAGCAATTGAACCATCAACATCAGCTGATTGGTTCTGAGAAGGCTTAGTGCTGACTTCTACTTTTGATGATGCTCTATCAAAAATTGATTCACATGATGAGGTGGATTGGTTATTGCTTTCTTCATCAGATTTCACTTCTACTCTTGAAGCAAAATCTGTAGGAGGAGCAGTGTGATTATAACCAATGCCAAACTTCACATTGGAAGCTGATTGCTTGCTAAGAAGCATTTCAAAACCTTTGCATGATTGTACCCATCGATCACACTCTACTTGGGTGACTGCAAGGGTTTCTTTGAGACTTCTCTGGTCTTCCAGAATAACCTCTAGCTTAGCCTTTTCATCATTTAATTGGCATTTAAGCTTATAAATCTCATCATTTTTACTATTAAGAGCAGACTCATACTCAGCTTTTCTTTTGGAAATGGTTTTCTCAAACTCAAGTTTTTGATTTATTAATGCTACATTTGCCTCTCTAATAGAGACAAAGGCAGCTATGCATGATTCAGAACATAACTTGGCTTAGCCTCTGAAGATACCTGAGTTACCTGTGAAGATGATGCATTTGAGCAGGAACCCTCAGTTGACTCCAGAGCCATAAGTGCCAGATTCCCAAAAGGACTGTCACCACCATGTTGACCAGCACCTGTGAACAGTTGTTCATGACCAGACATGTCATCTGGCAAACTACTCCAGTCAACAACTCCAGGGGTGAAGAAGCTATGTTGTTGAGGTTGAGGAGGTTGATGAGATGGTTGAGGTTCTGGTAGTGCATGAGGTTGTGATACCATAGGAGCTCGAACTTGACTGGATTGTGGCATGTAATAACAAGGGTAAGGGTATGGCATTTGACCCTGAGGAACAAAATATGCAGGAGATTGTGGTTGAGAATGATGACTAGAATTGACAGGATGTGCCCTTTGTTTTGTTGACTATTGCCAGGAAAAGTCACAAAAGGTGCAGAGGAATTAGATCCAGATGATCTACATTCTCTAGCAAAGTGTCCAAGCCTTTGGCATTTGTGACACCTCAACTTACTCTTGTCAAAACCAACTTGGTTTTGCCAGAGAGTCCTGGGAACTTTCTTCCAGTTCTTTTGTAGAACTTCTGAGATCTGATATTTATCAAGGCCATTTGGCTCAAAATATCCATCTCTTCTAAGTCATCATCAGCAATCCCCTTGAGATCATCCATGATGAAGCATAGATTGTCATTATTACACCCAGTAAACTGACTATCAACACTCACAAATGCAGAATCAGAAATGTTTGAGGAGAAATCAATATGCTCATCATACTGGCATTCAGATGAAGCATATTCTGACTCATGGCTAACCAAGGCAGTGTTGCCTGGTACAAAATCTTCAGTGAGCTTACCAGATGAAGACAGTTTTCGTTTTTGTTCTATCTCTCTCTCAAATGTGAGCAATTTCCCATGGAGTTGGGTGAGAGATAGTTTGTCCAAATTTGCACTGGAGCGTAGGACAATGGTATATGTGTCCCATCTCTCAGGCAGTGATCTGAGAAATCTGTTATTCATCTGGATATTGGTATACTCATGTTTGACCATTTTTAATTTAGAGATCAAACAAGAGAACCGCTCAAACTGTTGAGTCAGTGTCTCACCCTTCCTATGAGAGAATGTCTCATATTGTTGGGCAAGGATCTCTCTATTATTTGCCAAGACCTCATCTGTTCCTCCAAATTGTTCTTTCAAGGCATTCCAGAGGTCATGGGCAGATTCATAATGCATTAGCCCAGAATAGATTTCATTGGGTAGTGCCATGGCCAGAATTCCATGGGCTTTTGCATCAATCTCAAACAATTTCTTATCCTCATCTGAGTATTGATCCTTCCTCTTCGGAACCATTTGATTGGTTTCCGGGTTATTCACCATAGGCTTGTGTGGACCATGTACCACTGATGTCCGACAACCTGAGCTGTTAACAGACAGGTGATGGAGCATACGTCGTTGCCATACTCATTCCTAACCAGCATTGGAGGCTTGGTTGAGGAACCTGTATTGTGAGGATCATTGGAAGGAGTAGTCATTTTAGGTCCAAAAACAATTTAATTCAAGCTTTTAAAAGATTTTACACAGACCACAACAGACTCAATGAAAAACCAAGAATAAATCTCAGGATGAATGACCAAAAGCACAGAAAATTCAATCTCTATAATCGTTTCTTGCAAAAATGCTAATTCAATCAAACTTGGATCTTGAATAGCAGTTTCAGTGATCAATTATTAGATCGATCAATGATTAACCTGCTTTGATACCATTTGTCAGGATCAGTGATCACAAGTTCGATGGATTAGAGTGTAATGCAGCGGAATGAGATCAAGAAATTAGACAATTTGTAGCAAGAATTTGATATTTGTAACAAATACGAGAGAATATATTTCTGTGATAAGGAATGATTCAATTATACCAAATATTTCTGCTTAATCATTCACAAATTACAATAAGGTTGACACTCCTTATATAGAGTGCAATCACTGCTGTTATCACGGGATAGTGACAACTGGCAGATCTATTACAAAAATAACTAACACTTAACAAACTACTGAAATGTTCACAAACTACTGAGAACATATCAAAGTGCCAAGTATAAATATAAAACTACTGATTAAGAAACTACTGAAACTACAACGACTGAAGAACAAGCTCTTCAGTCGTTTTACAAAACTACTGAAAATAAAACTACTGAAAGTAAACCGTCACAACTACTGAAGAAGTCCTCTTCAGCTGTTATGACAACATCTGATACTTGTCTTCAGCACTTGTGTTCAGACTTTGTCTTCAGCACTTGTGTTCAGACTTTGTCTTCAGCACTTGTCTTCAGACTTTGTCTTCAGCACTTGTGTTCAGACTTTGTCTTCAGCACTTGTGTTCAGACTTTGTCTTCAGGTGTTCTCTTCAGCTGTTGTGGACTTCAGTAGTTGTTGTGACGTCTGTGGGACTTAAAGGTTTTTCTGATCCGGCTCATTGGTTCTTTGGTCCAACAAAGTCTTATGTCAAAACAATCTAAGCCCTGTTACAAAAGATCTTTTCTTAAATTTTATCTAAGTATGAATTCTTCCGAAGAGAAATTAACCCTCGAAAGATATCCTGCATATCTTCCGAAGCAAATTTCTCCCAGGATAACTTTCTTCTCAGAAGAGTGTTAAGTCTCGGAAGAAGCGATTGAGTTCATCTCAGATCTACTTCCGAAGCACTTAACACACTCCATCTGAAAGCAACATATACTCTCGGAAGTAATAAATTACCTTCGGAAGTGAATTTGCTTTCGGAAGAACATTACCTTCGGAAATGCTTTATACTCGGAAGAAAGATTTACTGTGTAAGGAAATCTTTTGGCCCCACACTGTAAAAAGTAAAGATTTTGTTAATGATGTCGGATTATTTAAATGGTCTAACCTTACCGCCCATGACACATCATCCACTGAACCCTCACATCATCTTATCCAAACCACCCTTTAAACCGCCATTTCACCCATTTAATAATACTTCGGTTAATCACTTACACTCTTTTTACCCAAATTACTGCCCTAAAAGCTTTCTTCTTCTCCAATTTACCTTACTCCGAACTATTCTTCTTTCAATCTTTTCAATGGCCTTAAACCCTCAGCACAACCAGGTCGCACTCCTTGACTCTTCAAGGGATGCTGACTTCTCATATATCATTTCTTTCCTGACCCAATCTTCATACTACACTACTTTGACTGTAAACCTACAATCTACTCAAACCAAATGTCCGAATTTGGGCAAATGGTCGGATTGAAACCCTAAACGGGGTTCGTGTTATAAGGTCAAGCATTTGTGGCCAAGAGTTGGTCATCTCTGAACAGATCATCAGGGAGCATCTCGAGCTCCATGATGAGGGCGCTCCAACGGAATTCCCCAAAACAGATTCAGATAGTTCTTATCTCCAAATGGGATACGTGGAGATGTTAGCAGGTCAACGGTCTACAAATTCAACTTCTCCTACAAGTGGAAGTTCCTGCTGCATGTGGTTCTTCACTGTCTATCTAACAAATCTGGGGGACGGGATCAAATCCCGTATGAACTTGGGTGCTTAGTTCACGGGTTGGTACAAAGCCTCCGCTTCAACTATTCAAGGTTTGTGCTGACAAACCTTATGGGAAATCTTCAAAGGGACACATTCTTTATGTATCCCAGGTTTCTCCAGCACATCATCAACTGTGAGCTGGATCAGGTAAGCTTGTCTGTGCAGCTGCTCTGTCTGCTCCCCAAATGAGGCCGACCATCTTCAAGATCTTGAAGAGAGTGTCTACCAACTACACTGGAAGAGATACCGAACTACTTCCAGGTATGATTGAGCCAATGGCTCCTGGTGACATCCCTGTTCACCCCACAGGTGATGAACCCACACCAGCAACTACCCTCACCATTCCAAATCTACCTTCTCCACCCATTACTGTTACATACCAGAGACGTTCCAAACGAACCCTTGTTCAATCTACTCTGACTAAACAAGCCCATCCTCTTCAATCCAAAAAGGCTAGAGTGGAACAAAGGGCTCCCACTCAGCCAGAGGTCCACCCATCCTTCACAATTGACCTCAATATGGGTCTTGAGTCTCCTCAGTCTCAGACCCATGAGCCCAAAACCGTAGCTGATAGCCCTCAGGGTGAGTCTCTATACTCCCCTGAGCAGCCACAAAGGGACAGCTCAATGCCTGTTGACATTGATCAAAGTCCCGGGTCATTAGGTTTTCATCCTTTTCTTTTACTGACCTTTTGACCGGAGCTGGTGAAGAGATTATGTTTCTTAAAGGCAATGAAGTTGATCCACAACACCCTCTCAAGGATCAACAGAGCCTAGAGAGACCCCTTATCTCTAGCCCACACCAGCAAAGCCCTACTGAGGTGAGTCCCACTGATGTGGAGGGGACTCATGTAGATTCAGCTGCCACTACTGAAGGAGCCTCAATGGATCCTCAGGACAGTGGTAACGACAGTGAGACTGAATCTACGACAACCATGCCCTTTGATGCCTCTGAAAGAGACATCATTGTGCAAGGGAAACCAGGGTGCCAAGAAACCACATCTGGTGGTGAGGATGAACATACCAGGTATGTTACCTCATCTCCCCGTGATTCTTCAAAAGAGAGATGAGGGAAGTATGCAACTCACCATTCAAGACCTACTTTCTAAAGTCTCAAACCTTGAATCAAAGGTTAAGACTTTAGAGGATAGGTCTGCCACTCAGCAACTTGAGATTGAAACTCTCAAGGCCAAACTAGCTGAGAAACAGATTGAGAGATCTGTTAGGCATGTACCAGTTCAGGTCTCCTTGACCTTTCCTCTAGCTCATCTAGCTCTCAGGATGATGCTACAAAAAGGGGGAGAGTGTTGAGAGACAAAGCCAAAGACAGGAAACCCAAAGTCAAGCTCTTACTTCTTTGAGCTCAAGATATCCAATGCAACAAGCTGCCATCTTCCCTGAGCCTCCTCCAGTTGTCTTTCAAGTGAATCAAAGGATGCTCCAGGATCTCAATAGGTTCTTCAACAAGTTCCTTTTGGAATCCCTCATAGAACAGCCTAGCCCAGATATGTCTGTGATTTACTTTGGAGCTCAAGAGCTTCAGAGGTTGAATGCACCTCCTACCACTGTCGAGGAAGTTGGTCAACCTAAGGTCCAAGAGGAACCTGAGATTAACTTCGAAGGGAAAACTAGGACTGATGGCCCAGCAACCGAAACAGTTGGGACAGAAAGTGTATTTTCACAGACTTCCGAAGCACAATTCAAAGCCTCGGAAGAACAAGCTCAAACTTCCGAAGCTGAGATTGCTGCTGCTGCGGAAGGACTATTTTCTCTTTTCGATGATCTAATAGTCACAGATGCAATTCTGGAACTTGCATCTGAGGTTAATAGGGAGGACTTTCTCAGCCAACCATTGGCTCTAACATCTGTATTGACTCCAGCTCCCACCTCCACTACCCAACCTGGATCTTCTATCCAAGAACCCCCAAAGTCTAGCACTTCCGAAGACATCAAAGGCAAGAGGAAGATGACTTCGGAAGAGCTTCAGGAGGAAGAAAGGTTTGAGAAGCTCAAAAGGAAAGGTAGGCTACCGACTGGGAAACTGTTAGCTGCAAGTACCAAAGCAGCTGCAGCCAACCAGGAGGCAGTCAACAATCGAAGAAGGGTAGAGGTTATAGACAGACTTGTCAGTCTAGGGGCTGCAACTGAAGATGTACTCCTGCTACCATTAGAGGAGTTGATAGAGCTGGAAAAGGCAACCTTGCTGCTAAAACAGCAAAAAGAAGAGGCTGCAAGGTTGGCCTTAGAAGAGGAAAGGCATATAAAAGAAATAGAAGCTGATCTACAGCTCAGGAGAGAAAGGATAACTTTCCTACTCTCCAGAGGATTCTCTCAAGAGGAGTTGTCTCCACATAACAGTGATACAATCTTATGGCTCTTCAACAAAGAGCAAGATCAAATGGAGAATGAGAGAAAGAGAGCTGCAAGGGAGAAGCTTGTGGAAAAGAAGAAGAAAGAAGAAGAAGCTGGACTGTCTGCTGCCAAGAAGATAGGTGAGAAAGCCTGGATGAAGAGTTATCTCAAAGCTCATGGCTTCTCTGGCAGGCAGGTGGGTCCCATGTCTGAGAAGACTCTCCAACGACATGTCAGTGACATCAAGGCTGACATTCGTGCGGGGAGAAGGAAGGAGATGTATAGAAGGGGACAGGGGATGACCTTCAAAGCAACCTCTCAACCCAAATCCAAACCCAACCTCAACCTGAACCTATACCCTTTTCCTTCCCAATCAAAACCGAACCCACTTCTGAACCATTCACCCTTGAACCTACACCATCACACCTACCAACCTCTTCACCTCAACCACCTAAACTACCCATCATCCAACCCAAAACCTTAGCCAGAACCCAAACACCTCAACCTACCCAACAACCAATCAAACCATCCCCTCAGTCTTCTAAACATCTCTCTATGGAGGAATTCAAGGCGGTCAAGACTAAGCTCATCAACTGTACAACTCTGAGCGACATCTCCTGTGAGGAGGATTCAGTCAACTTGACTTATGTTGATGGATCCTCAAGTTCCCTCACAAGAGATCAATTTCTTGATCTGCCCAGAGGAACTTTGGACCAAGCTGCAAAACTCCTTGGCCTCAATTCAGATACATTGAATGAGGAAGAAAAGAAGCTGAGGAGAAAGCTGGTGACTCTACTGGATACAAAGAAAGGAGACAGGGTACCAAGACAACCTCTTGCACCCAGAAAGAAGATCATCCAGTGGAGGTTCGAAGACTCTTCTCACAATTTTGTTGTTGAGAGAGAGAATGGAGAGCTCAACAGGCTGAGTGCCTCATCTCTGCTACACTTAAGCAGGTTTGACATTGCTGAGTTAGCAGAGAAACCATTCTCCAACCCTTCAAACTCCGATGTAGCTGCCCACATCAGAAATCATCTAGGCAGCCTTCATATGGCCGAGCTTACTGCTAGAAGCAAGGTTGAAGAGGAGTTGAAACTGAGAGAGGAGGAGAAAAGGAAAGGATCAGCAACCAAAGGCAAAGCCTTTCTTCAAATGGTTGAAGGTCCTGAACTTGAGACCATAGTTAGATGGGAGTATGACTATAACTCCCGTCAACTAACTCTCTTCAAGGGGGACACAACAGAGGGTACATGTCATTCAAAGTGATAGACTGGATCTCCTATCCACGAATGACTTGTACAAGCTTCTCAGCACAACTTCCGGGAAGAACAGAGAGACAGACAAATATCTTTTGTCCCTGGTGCTGAAAGCTTTGAGAAGCAGAAATAAGTAAAGTTTTGGTAGCATCAGCCTAGGGGGAGTTTGTTGGATCTAGAAAGGCTGTTGCAACCAAAACTAAGTCACTTAGAAGATTTTGAGTACAACATACAAAGGACTTCCGAAGCTAAGTATGGAACTTCCGAAGGAAGAAGGAGCTCTTCCGAAGTCTAAGTGTAAAATGCACTTCCGAAGGAAAACTCCAACTTCCGAAGACAAAGAACCTACTTCCGAAGATCAAGACTTAGAGACAAAGATCTGAAGTCAACTTCCGAAGTACAAGAAGTCCTCAAAGCCTTGGAAGCATAGAAGCATCTTCCGAAGTATAAGTGTCTTCGGAAGAACTTGTTCTTCCGAAGCCAGTTAACCTTCGGAAGACACTCCTATTATCCAGTGGACATAAGTATGGCCTGTCTGACATCCGCTGCAAATCTCTGAGATACTGCATGGCATTTTCTCAAAAGCCATGTAGTTGACCATACTTTAATCCACTGTTTACCTTTTTATGTTAAGTACAGTTGCCATCTTTAGTTGGTGACAAAAGGTAAGTCATGGACATATCATGACTACCATATCTTAGATAATACTTTATCTACGATACCTTAACTAGCATTGTAGTATATGCTTTAGTCTTAGGTTTCCAGCTGGTATCAAGTATAACCGGCTGTAGGATCTAGTATATATAGTTTCTCATTGTAACTCTTGTTTCATGCTTGTAAGTGTCTTGTAATCTTGAGTTGAGAAGTAATATATACAAGTACCTTGAAAATATATTTCTGCTTGTTCCTTTGATTACTTATTATATTATTATCAACTCTTGTTAAAGGCATTGCTTCATCTGATTTGAGTGTTATTATAAGTGAGTTTGAGAGAAACACAAGTGTTTAAGTGACAAACCCGATCCTGCATGATTTGAGAATCGTTTTGCATTGATAAGAGTCAAGGTGTTGGACCAAAGAACCAATGAGCCGGATCAGAAAAACCTTTAAGTCCCACAGACGTCACAACAACTACTGAAGTCCACAACAGCTGAAG
Source organism: Flaveria ramosissima (assembly GCA_025215565.1). Classification (NCBI taxonomy): domain Eukaryota; kingdom Viridiplantae; phylum Streptophyta; class Magnoliopsida; order Asterales; family Asteraceae; genus Flaveria; species Flaveria ramosissima. Next base: position 72,574,500 of record CM046046.1, on the reverse strand, counting down.
ACAACAACTGATTACAAAGTCTGAAGACACAAGTGCTGAAGACAAAGTCTGAAGACACAAGTGCTGAAGACAAAGTCTGAAGACACAAGTGCTGAAGACAAAGTCTGAAGACAAGTGCTGAAGACAAAGTCTGAAGACAAGTGCTGAAGACAAAGTATCAGACGTTGTCACAACAGCTGAAGAGGACTTCTTCAGTAGTTGTGACGGTTTGCTTTCAGTAGTTTTATATTTTTCTTTTCAGTAGTTTTGTAAAACGACTGAAGAGTTTGTTCTTCAGTCGTTGTAGTATCAGTAGTTTCTTTTCAGTTGTTTCATGTTTTATACTTAGCACTCTGACATGTTCTCAGTAGTTGTGAACATTTCAGTAGTTTGTTAAGAAGTAGTTATTTTTGTACTAGATCTGCTAGTAATCACCATCCCGTGATTACAGCAGTGATTGCACTCTATATAAGGAGTGCCAACCTTATTGTAACGGTGAATGATTTAGCAATAATATTGGGCATTATTGAAACATTCCAAATCACAGAAAAATATTCTCTCGCATTTGTTTACAAGTAACAAACTCTTGCTATAATTTGACTAATTCTTCTCTTCATTCCGCTGCATTACACTCTAATACTTCAAACTTGTGATCTTTGATCCTGTCAAATGGTATCAGAGCAGGTTAATCATTGATCGATCTAATAATTGATCATTGAAACTGCTCTTCAAGATCCAAGTTTGAGTGAATTAGCATTCTTTTGCAAGAAACTGTTATAGAGATTGAATTTTCTGTGCTTTTAATCATTCATCCTGAGACTTATTCTTGGTTTTCATTGAGTTGTTGTGGTGTATCTAAATTTTTGCTTGAATAAAATTGTTTTTAGTTTCAAAATGACTACTCCTTCCAATGATCCTCACAATACTGGTTCCTCAACCAAGCCTCCAATGCTGGTTAGGAATGAGTATAACATATGGCAACGTCGTATGCTCCATCACCTGTCTGTTAACAGCTCAGGTTGTTGGACATCAGTGGTACATGGTCCACACAAGCCTATGGTGAATAACCCGGAAACCAATCAAATGGTTCCGAAGAGGAAGGATCAATACTCAGATGAGGATAAGAAATTGTTTGAGATAGATGCAAAAGCTCATGGAATTCTGGCCATGGCACTACCCAATGAAATTTATTCTGGGTTAATGCATTATGAATCTGCCCATGACCTCTGGAATGCCTTGAAAGAACAATTTGGAGGAACAGATGAGGTCTTGGCAAATAATAGAGAGATCCTTGCCCAACAATATGAGACATTCTCTCATAGGAAGGGTGAGACACTGACTCAACAGTTTGAGCGGTTCTCTTGTTTGATCTCTGAATTGAAAATGGTCAAACATGAGTATACTAATGTTCAGATGAATAACAGATTTCTCAGATCACTGCCTGAGAGATGGGATACATATACCATTGTCCTACGCTCCAGTGCAAATTTGGACAAACTATCTCTCACCCAACTTCATGGGAAATTGCTCACATTTGAGAGAGAGATAGAACAAAAGAGAAAACTGTCTTCATCTGGTAAGCTCACTGAGGACTTTGTACCAGGCAACACTGCTCTGGTTAGTCATGAGTCAGAATATGCTTCATCTGAATGCCAGTATGATGAGCATATTGATTTCTCTTCAAACATTTCTGATTCAGCATTTGTGAGTGTTGATAGTCAATTTTCTGGTGTAATAATGACAATCTATGCTTCATCATGGATGATCTCAAGGGGATTGCTGATGATGACTTAGAAGAGATGGATATTTTGAGCCAAATGGCCTTGATAAATATCAGATCTCAGAAGTTCTACAAAAGAACTGGAAGAAAGTTCCCAGGACTCTCTGGCAAAACCAAAGTTGGTTTTGACAAGAGTAAGTTGAGGTGTCACAGATGCCAAAGGCTTGGACACTTTGCTAGAGAATGTAGATCATCTGGATCTAATTCCTCTGCACCTTTTGTGACTTTTCCTAGCAATAGTCAACAAAACAAAGGGCAACATCCTGTCAATTCTAGTCATCAGTCTCAACTACAATCTCCTGCATATTTTGTTCCTCAGGGTCAAATGCCTTATCCTTACCCGTGTTATTACATGCCACAAACCAGTCAAGTTCAAGCTCCTATGGTACCACAACCTCATGCACTTCCAGAACCTCAACCATCTCATCAACCCCCTCAACCTCAACAACATAGCTTCTTCACCCCAGAAGTTGTTGATTGGAGCAGCTTGCCAGATGACATGTCTGGTCATGAACAACTGTTCACAAGTGCTGATCAACATGGTGGTGATAGTCCTTTTGGAAATCTGGCACTTATGGCTCTGGAATCAACTGAGGGTTCCTGCTCAACTGCATCATCTTCACAGGTAACTCAGGTATCTTCAGAGGCCAAAGCCAAGTTATGTTCTGAATCTTGCATTGCTGCCTTTGTCTCTATTAGAGAGGCAAATGTAGCATTAATAAATGAAAAACTTGAGTTTGAGAAAACAATTTCCAAAAGACAAGCTGAGTATGAGTCTGCTCTTAATAGTAAAAATGATGAGATTTATAAGCTTAAATGCCAATTAAATGATGAAAAGGCTAAGCTAGAGGTTATTCTGGAGGACCAGAAAAGTCTTAAAGAAACCCTTGCAGTCACCCAAGTAGAGTGTGATCGATGGGTGAAATCATGCAAAGGTTTTGAGATGCTTCTTAGTAAGCAATCAGCTTCCAATGTGAAGTTTGGCATTGGTTATAATCACACTGCTCCTCCTACAGATTTTGCTCCAAGAGTAGAGGTGAAATCTGATGGAGAAAGCAATAACCAATCCACCTCATCATGTGATTCACTTTCTGATAAAGCATCATCAAAAGTTGAAGTCAGCAATAAGCCCTCTCAGAACCTATCAGCTAATGTTGATAGTTCAATTGCTGACACTCACATGATCAAAGAGTTGGTCAACTCAGGAGTTATTTCTGAAAGTCCTGAAAGGACTGGAGAGCAAGATTTAACTCCTGAAGTTCAAGCTCCAACTACTGACAGCACTGAAAAGAAGAAAACTGTCAGTAGAAAGAGTTTGAAGACTACTAAAGAGGAAGTCAAGAAAGCAAATAGTGCTTCCAAAGTACTGAAGAGCAAGTCTTCAGTAGTTTCATCCTCTTTAGTTGATGATCAACATAAGATGAAAAAGAAACCATGTGAAGTATGTGGTTTGTTTAATCATCTCACTGATGATTGTTGGTACAAAAGAGGATCCAAACTCAAACATAAAGATGAAATTAAAGAGAAAATGGTTAAAATGAAAAATGAGTTTAAAGCCACATTTGTACCAGCAACATCAAATCCTGTAATCCTTAAGTCCAAAAAGAAATCCAAAAAGGAAGGGGTTAAACAGGTAACAGCTGAGGTTGCTCAAAAGAAGAAGGTGCAACATAAGAACTTATCAAACTCCAGTCCTAATGTGTCTGAAGAGCTGAAAGCTCTATCACAAAATCAGACACAGCTGGTTATGATGGTTCAACATCTATTGGGAAGAGTCAACCAATTAGATGCTCCTATGTTGAATCCACAGAAAAGGAGGTCCAAGCCAAAGGATTCCTCTTTTCCACCATCTTCTTCCTCTCAAGCTGTTATTTCTAGCAAACTTGTTAGTCCACCATCTGTTGATGTGAATAGGCCCAAAACCAAAAAGGTTTGGGTCTCAAAATCTAACTAATTTGCTTTGTTCTGCAGGGTTCTTCAACATGCCACAGAGGCATCTGGTATGTAGACAGTGGAGGATCCATGCATATGACAGGAAACAGATCACTTCTTAATGACTACTCTCAAGGAAGGAAGGGATTTGTATCTTTTGGCAATGATGCAAAGGGTTACATCATCGGCAAAGGCTTTGTTTCCAATGGGGAAATAAAGTTTGATGATGTTAACCATGTGGAAAATCTCAAGTACAACCTCTTGAGTGTCAGTCAAATGTGTGACAAAGGCCATGTTGCTCTTTTCACAAGTCAGAACTGCCGGATTCTGTCATCCAAAGTTCTGAGTTTGATTGACAAGGTGTTGGATAAACACACTCTCCTTAAGGCCAACAGGACAGGAAGAGTGTATGCCTTAGATCTTTCTTTCTAAGAAAGTAGATCTCAAAGGCCATCCTTGCCTATTTTCCAAGGCTTCCCCTCAAGAATCTACACTATGGCATAGAAGGCTGGGTCATGTTAATCTCAAAAACATAAATCAGCTGATTAACCATGGTTTAGTAAGGGGATTGCCTATGAAGGAGTTCAAATGTGAAGATGACTGCACTGCTTGTCTAAAAGGAAAACAGCACAAAGTTTCATTTCCTTCCATAGAAGAACCTAAGTCCACAGCCTGCTTACAGCTTCTTCACATGGATCTCTTTGGTCCTGTGAGAGTGATGAGTATGGCTAAGAAGAAATACTGTCTAGTAATTGTGGATGATTACTCCAGATTTGTATGGACTTTCTTTTGCATTCAAAGGATGAAGCACCTCAGAAGATTATCAACTTTGTGTTGTATGTTGAGAAGCAGTATTCCCTCTCAGTCAAGTGTGTTAGAAGTGATAATGGAACTGAATTTAGAAACAATACACTTGATGAGTTCTACCTCTCAAAGGGAATCAAGAGGCATTTTAGCATTCCAAGAACTCCTGAACAAAATGGAGTAGTGGAGAGAAAGAACAGGACCCTTATTGAAGCTGCAAGGTCCATGTTGGCTGACTCTGGATTGCCAATGACTTTTTGGGCTGAAGCTATCAATACTGCTTGTTATGTACAAAATAGAGCTCTAGTGAATAAGAGGTTGATGAAAACTCCATATGAAGTTCTTCATCATTTGGCCCCTCTAATTTCATTCTTTAGAGCTTTTGGATGTCCTTGTTTCATTCTCAACACAAGGGATCAACTCCAGAAATTTGATTCTAAGGTGGATGCAGGATATTTTGTTGGTTATTCATCAACTTGCAAAGCATACAGAGTCTTCAACTGTAGAACAAAGATGGTTGAAGAGACTCTACATGTTAAGTTTAATGAATCTCCAAAGGACAAGATTCCACAAAATCCTGTGGAGATATTTGATTTGGACATACTTCAATATGCTCCTCATCAAACTCCTGCTGTTGCTCATGTCAACAGTTCTCCACCTGGTGGTACTGCTGGTGCTGATGATGATGATAGTAGTACTCACCTCTTCAGATTTACTGATCAACTGCCTGATTCAGCTAGACCTGATGTTCCTGCAGCTCCAGCAGCACAATCCACAACAAATGCTGATGAGATTTCTACAACTTCAACTTCCTTTGAACTACCATCAACTGATTGGTTTCAAGGAAATTCTTCACCATCACCATCTGTTGCTGCTGAGCCTGCTACAAACACTTGCACTGATCTCATTGTGTATCAAGATCTGAAGAATCACCCTATGTCTCAAATCATTGGTGATATCACTGCTGGAGTATCAACAAGAAGTCAATTGTCAAATTTCTGCTTCTATGCTCTCTTCATTAGTCAGCAAGAGCCAAAGAATTATCACATTGCATTAAAGGACAATGGATGGGTTGATGCCATGCAGCTTGAGCTTCTTCAGTTCAAGAAACAACAAGTGTGGGAACTTGTTCCTCTACCTCCAGGTAAGTGTGCAATAGGCACTAAATGGGTGTTTAGGAATAAGACTGATGAAAATGGGCTTATTGTTAAGAACAAGGCCAGACTGGTGGTTCAGGGGTTTGCACAAGAAGAAGGTATTGATTATGATGAAACCTTTGCTCCTGTAGCCAGACTGGAAGCAATTCGATTGTTTTTAGCTTATGCTGCTTATCAAAATCTTAAAGTTTTTCAAATGGATGTCAAAAGTGCTTTTCTGTATGGGAAAATTAAAGAAGAGGTTTATGTATGTCAACCACCAGGTTTTGAGGACAACAAACATCCTAATTGGGTGTATAAGCTTGATAAGGCTCTTTATGGGTTGAAACAAGCTCCTAGGGCCTGGTATGAGACATTATCAAACTTTCTTCTTGAAAATAATTTTACTAGAGGCACCATAGATAAAACTTTGTTCATTAAGAAAGCAGGGCAGCATAATCTACTTGTTCAAATTTATGTAGATGATATTATTTTTGCATCCTCTGATCCACAGTTGTGTGATGACTTTACAAAGCTGATGCAACAAAAGTTTGAAATGAGTGCAATGGGGGAATTACAATTCTTTCTGGGTTTGCAAATCAAACAAAAGGCTGATGGAATTTTCATTCATCAGTCCAAATATACAAAAAATCTTTTGGAAAAATTTGATTTGCAAAATTGTAAACCCTGTTCTACTCCCATGTGCAACACCACACAACTGGATACAGATCAGAAAGGTAAAGTGGTTGATGAAACACTTTACAGATGTATGATTGGGTCCTTGATGTACCTAACAGCTTCTAGACCAGATATTATGTTTGCTACATGTGTTTGTGCTAGATTTCAGGCTGCACCTAAGGAGTCTCATTTGATTGCAGTCAAGAGGATCTTTAGATATTTGCAAGGCACTCCATCTCTAGGTTTATGGTATTCTACTAGACATTCTGGTAAATTAGTTGCTTTTTCTGACAGTGACTATGCAGGGTGTAAGTTGACCAGGAAATCAACTTCTGGTGGATGCCAATTCCTAGGCAACTGTTTGATTTCTTGGCAGAGTAAGAAACAAACCTCAGTTGCTACATCAACTGCTGAAGCCGAGTACATTGCTGCTGCAAGTTGTACATCTCAGGTATTATGGCTTCAAAACCAATTATTGGATTATGGCATAACTGAGACTAAGACTCCATTGTTAATGGACAGTTCTTCAGCTCTTTGTATTGTCAAGAATCCTGTCCAGCACTCTAGGACTAAACATATTGAAATCAGACATCACTTTATTAGAGATTGTTTTGAAAAAGGTCTGATTGATCCAAAATTTGTTCCTAGTGCTGATGAGCTTGCAGACATTTTTACTAAGCCTTTGGATAGTTCAACTTCCACAACCTGGTGTTAAGGCTTGGTATGCTGCAGCTAGAATAAGTGACAACTACCGATAATCTCAGTAATAAATACTGATGATCATTGGTAACCATGTCATATATAAGTACTTCATTTGTAAAACAGCTGATGTAGTTATACAGCTGATGAAATCACAACAGCTGATGTAACTACAACTGCTGATGTCAGAAATGCAGATAAGTACTGATGACCAATGAAACATTTTTAATGTGGAGGTCAGACTGAAACAGCTGAAAAGCTAAGAATTGACGACAAGCTGATGAGTAATTTCTCTTCAGTTGTTTTTTTTTTACAACTGCTGTTTTCTAACAACTGAAGCCACAGCTAAGTCTTCAGTGTTTACAACTACTGATGACAACCACTAAGTCTTCAGTTTTTACAACTAACTGATGACAACACCATGTCCTCAGTTTTTTCACCACCTGAAGTCGGAATTGTCCTCAGTAGTTTTATAACTACTGAAGACTAAATCAAAGACTTCAGCTGTTTCAATGTCTGACGGTTAAAACCAAGTCTTCAGTTGTTTTATAACAACTGATGATCACACCAATACGGTCAGTCATCAACCCTCTAAAAGTTAATGCCACGTCATCACAGTTTCACCAATGATGACTCACCAAACCTTCAGTCGGTTCATAACCCTACCCTATAAATCCCTTATCTCACCAGAGTTTTTCTCACCTTTACTCTCAAACCTAACGTTCAAAAACTCTGTACCCTCTCTTCATCCATGGCGACCATGCAACTAAAACCTCGACACAACTGTGTCGCTCACCTTACTAAATCACCATTCTGGACCAAGTTTCACAACGCCATTGATTTAATGGTCCAGTCACCTTACCAAACAGCCTTTCTGATAACCCCCACCATATATGCCGAATCCCTTAGCCAATTCTGGACAAACGTCACTCTTGTCTCTGAGGAGAATGACACAGAGTCACTTCATTCGTTTGTCCATAGCCAAAGGTGGTCATCAATCCAGAGATTCTTCGCCAAACCCTCAATCTGGATGATGCCACTTTCCCGACTAGCTACCCAAAGGGCACCACTGATCTATCCTTTGCCCACCATGGATACGAAGGCAATCTGAGTGCCTCTACCATATTGAAGAAACATTTCCAGGATGCTGAACGGCTTATCTTTCATATGGTAAATGTCTGCCTGGCTCCAAAGACTTCATCATGGGATCAAATGTCCACAAGGTGGCAACAGGTATTGTACTCTATCCTTGAGCAACAACCTTTAAATTTTTCTGAAATATTATTCTTAGAGCTCAAGGATATGGCCCAAAAACAACTTTCTAACCGTTGGATACTATATCCTCGGTTTATAATGGCCATAATTGAAAACCAGCTTCAAGCTGAGGGACTTGTTGGCCTGGGAGTCCCTGCTATGGCTGTCTTGCCTGAAGTATACTCCCGGCACAACTCTGACCAATCACTCAAAATGGCTGCCAAGCTGCGCAAACCCACGCAGCTGGAACCCACAGCCACCACCACAAAATCCAAAGTCCCCACCAAACCAAAAACAAAACGAACCAAAACAGCTATTCAGGAAGATGAGTCCCCTGAAGATGCTCCTGTACCACAAAGACAGGCTATACTTACTGGTGTAAACCCCCCAGTAGTATCAGAGACTCACCCAGCCACAGCCGCTCAGGATTCCTCTCAAAAGGAACCTGAAGCAACCAAAGAAGGGGTACCCACAAATCTGGAATCTTCCTCATTCGAGGAGATTGCAATTGAAACTCACCATTCTCCCCAGGTGCATAATACCCTATCTCCCAATGAAAATGCCCCCCAAAGCCCAACACTTATAATTGCAAATGTGCTGACTCAGCTGCATGCCTCTCCTCCTCCCCGACAACTACCTAAAGGGAAAACCACAGATATTGAGGTAGAGGATCAACATGCTTCTGACAACCCACAGCACAGGGGTTTAAATGTTCAGTCTCCTAGTGTAGATACGGAGACAAGAATATCTGGTGAGGCTGCCACCTCTTCTGCATCAGCACATGATCAGACTGAGGCTGGTAACATGGCTAAGACCTCATTAGAGGCAACAGCTGATGAAGGACATCGTCCTGAGGCTGGAAGTCCCCAGTTCCAAGAAAAAGGGGCACATGCTACATCTGGTCTACACCCAGAGCATGTACATCTTGCTACTAGCAAGAGGTCAGGTGATTCAGCATCTGCTGATGATGACCTGGGCTTCTTTTATGATGTTCTAGCCCAGAACACAATTCTTGAGGAAGAAGTCAGTAGACTACAAAGACTACTTGACCAATTCTCTCAAGAAGCAAGTCCATCTGATACCACCATACACCCACAGATGGCACCTTCACCTGAAGGTCTCCTAAACACTCAGCCACTAAAAACATTCAATCCACCAGCCTCTACTTCTGGCACTGTTTCTCAGGGACAGAACCCCTCTGAGCAAACAGCTGCTATATTCCAAAAATCCCTACCTCTCATCACTCCAATGATCACAGACATTGTGATCAAAACCTTGGATGACAAACTTCCCTCAATCATACAGCCACTGGTGGAGGAGATTATGAGCACAAGGCTTTCTACTACTCAAACCCTTGCAACCAATGCAACCAAAAAGGGGGAGAGTCAGTCAGTGAAAGACAAAGGGAAGCGCACACTGATAGAGAGAGAACAGGAGGAAGAAGAAGTTGTTGAGAAAGAGACTGAGAAGGAGGAAGAGTGTGTGAAGGGAGCTGAAACTGATCAAGTGAGTGAAAGTCACAAAGACTTTCACATCACATATAAGAAGAGGAAGATTGAAAGAAAAGAAAAAGAACTCCAACTTGATGAGATGGTCAAAATGGCGGATGCTACACATAGTAAATCTATGGACTCCATTATTGACCAACTATACAGACAAGGGTTTGATACTGCACAGCTTGACTCAGAGATTAGAAGACTTGAAGTTGAAGAAATTAACTCAAGATGGGCAAGCTATGATGTGCTAGTGTTGGAGCATATATTGTCATATATAGTGTGTCCGTCGCTTGTCGAATAGTCTAGACTTAATGTAATAAACCTGATATGTTGTAAACACATGAAACTGAGTCATTCGCAGGAGCATATGCGAATGAGACTTAGTCGTGCGACTGAGCCTTGCTAATAGGCCAGTCGTGCGACTGAGAGATGCGATTGGGTCAGTCGTACGATTGAACCATACGCATGGTCCAATCGCACGAATGGGCCCAGTCGTATCTAATATGGGCCGAAGCCTATATATACCAGTTTCAATGTGTAGAGAGATTAAGGGTTTGGGGAGGGAGTCTGCCCGGGGCCTAGGGCTGCCGGATGAGAGGGGAGATCATGCTCGATCTCCCCTTGCCAAGAGTCTTGATTCTTATGTTGTAACGAGCTTGTAATCGTTATGTTTTATCAATGAAACCAATTTTTTGATAGTTCGTGTTATTGATTGACTTTTGGTTGCTGTTGTTTATCCTTCCGTCAAGAACATGCTCGGATGTTTACCGATCCAGTGACTTCACAATTGGTATCAGAGCCGGTTACTGCTGGAATGATCTAACAATCATTCTAGCAACCCGAGCTCTTGATTTCTGGATCAAATTTCAGATCTTGACGTTAAACCCACTTCGTGTTCTTCGTGTTTTGCTCAGATTTGGTAACGTGTGTTGGTTTTATGTCAAAATCGAACTCGAAACCACGTTCCTATCACCCTTGCGAATCTGATGATGCCTATCTTGTTTCCGTTCATGTAAAATTCGTCAGATTAGGGTTTTGGGCAGCTTTGGCGGCTGCAGATCTGAAAATCTGCGTACAGACCCATTCGTGCGACTGGACCATGCTAATGGACCATTCGTGCGACTGGACCATGCTAATGGACCATTCGTGCGACAGGACCATGCTAATGGACCATTCGTGCGACTGGACCATGCTAATGGACCATTCGTGCGACTGGACCATGCTAATGGACCATTCGTACGACTGGACCATGCTAATGGACCATTCGTACGACTGGAGTACGACTGGAATGCGACTGGAATGCGACTGGAATGCGACTGGAATGCGACTGGACCAGTCTTATGACAAGTCAGGCTACTGGACCAGTCTTATGACCAGTCATGCTACTGGACCAGTCTTATGACAAGTCATGCTACTGGACCAGTCTTATGACCAATCATGCTACTGGACCAGTCTTATGACAAGTCATGCTACTGGACCAGTCTTATGACCAATCATGCTACTGGACCAGTCTTATGACCAGTCTCACGAATATATCATTCGTATCATCCATTCACATGGATGTGATATTTGTCCTCCACGTCATATGGATGAACGGTGTTCCAGACCACAAAAAAAAAAAAAAAAAAAAAAAATAGCGAAAAAGTCTGGAACTACCTTTTGCACAGATTTGAGGATGAGAAAAGCACATTCACCCTGAGATTCTTTTGTTAAATAAGTTCGATGTACACCCCATTATTCGTTGGACTTCCAGAATAGGTGAATGTAGTTGGAACACGAAAGAGAGAAGAGAAGATGTCAGCAATTGGTGCTGATTTTGTGGGGTAGTCAGGAGCATTTGACTATTTATGGGGCAATCAAGTTATATTTATCCGCACAGAGAGGATTCTCATTCTTAGGGGGAATCCATGTATAGAGAGATTGAAGACGCAATCAGAAAGTGATGATGTGAGCATGTTTCTGATGATGAATCTACATGCATGCTGATTTGGTTGATATTGTCAGCTGTGGATTGGAACCTTCAACCTTTTGCCCAATACACCGTATGAAGACGCCAAGAGAGCACAACGTTTATATATTGGGATATGCTGAATGTGAGGGGGAATTTCTGCAGGTGTTAATGTTAATCAGGTTAACCTGTGTGAAGATTGAATCAATGGAAAACTGTTCATGTCATTATCTGGAAAAATCAGTCATATGGGGAATCTTGATGCTGTGATGGTGTTCTACAAAGTAAACGAAAGCTGTTGTGCCTAAATTCATTTTCAGGGATATTGTAGCAACCTGACGGATCGGCAACGTTGGCTAATATGGTTTTCGTTTGATTCTATTGACAACCAGACCAAAGATTGACTGGAGATTGTAAGAGGTGTTATCTACTATTCGCAAGCAACGTCCAAGGGGGAATTTGTTGGAGCATATATTGTCATATATAGTGTGTCCGTCGCTTGTCGAATAGTCTAGACTTAATGTAATAAACCTGATATGTTGTAAACACATTAAACTGAGTCATTCGCAGGAGCATATGCGAATGAGACTTAGTCGTGCGACTGAGCCTTGCTAATAGGCCAGTCGTGCGACTGAGAGATGCGATTGGGTCAGTCGTACGATTGAACCATACGCATGGTCCAATCGCACGAATGGGCCCAGTCGTATCTAATATGGGCCGAAGCCTATATATACCAGTTTCAATGTGTAGAGAGATTAAGGGTTTGGGGAGGGAGTCTGCCCGGGGCCTAGGGCTGCCGGATGAGAGGGGAGATCATGCTCGATCTCCCCTTGCCAAGAGTCTTGATTCTTATGTTGTAACGAGCTTGTAATCGTTAGGTTTTATCAATGAAACCAATTTTTTGATAGTTCGTGTTATTGATTGACTTTTGGTTGCTGTTGTTTATCCTTCCGTCAAGAACATGCTCGGATGTTTACCGATCCAGTGACTTCACAGCTAGAAAGAGAAAGACTGGAGATCATGATCAGATTTATTGCTAAGTATCTTGGAAGATCATTGATAGAGATTAAGTCATGGACCAGGGACAGTATCTTGGCTATAACCACCAAGATCTGTACGTCTGAAGCATATACAAAGGGATTAGTAATTGAAGCTTTAAATGAAGCAGGTGCTGGAAAAAGAAATGAACTAGCAAAATACTCGAAAGCCTCACTCATTACAAGAATGCTAGAACAACCTGCAAAACCTACCACTTCAAAATCACCACTACCACAACCCATTAAACCAACTCCTTTACCCTCAAAACCAACAGCCGATGATGCATCCAAGAAGAAGAAGAGAAGGATGTTGAGGCTAGAAGAAGAAGAAGAAGAGGATGATGAGGAAGAAGATAGGCTGCCTCTTTCTGCAGTCCTAACTTTGCCTAAAGCCAAATCCATGCCCATCACTCCCACCTCACAGATGGAAACTGTGAGAGTAAAGATCGAAGAAGAGCAACTGCAAAGGCTTCATGATGAGGAGATGCTAAAAAGTATAGATAAAACTTATGCTGCCTCTTCATAAATAATAAGTATGAAGAAAGAAGCTCTGAGACTGTACACCCTCGCCAACACATTTCAATATCAAAAAGAAAAGGTGAGGATGTGGCCTGATCCTAGGGTGGCTCACAGAATTATGAAGAAGGACATTCCTGCACGATACAAGGGCCAAATCAAAAGGATCGTAGATGAAGAGATCACAGTGGTCCTTGTAGTATCACCCTGGGAGATTGTAGAAGACTTCAAGAAAGCTTATGAGACTAAACAGCCTCCCCAAAAGATGTTAGAAAACAGAGTGATCAAGAAGGGGTTAGTCTACAAGAAGCTTGAGAACTTCAAACAAAATGAGCTCAGTCTGTTACTTGAAGGTAATCATCCAGATGAGTTTGCCTACAGACAGATCACAACAGTTGAGCTCAAAAATGGCAAACAGGCCAAATACATCTCAGAGCTGTATGGGCGTGAAGGATTATTCGATGGTGAACCAGAGAATCTTACTATGGAAGAACAAATCATGTTTCTCAGAGCATACACCAGAGAATCCTACAGGCTTATACATGGGAAGTGAGTTTCATGAATGGGGGAACAGCTCAGTGTCCAATTCCCCAATACAGAGCTCCCATCCATACTTTGCCAACCAAATCATCAGAGACTTACTTCCAGGCCAGTGCTTATATGGGTCATCTTCTCAACTGATCAAGAAGGAAAAAGACCATTCATTTTGCCAACAATAAGTGGGACCTCAATAAAGTTAAAGGTTTTGGCTGCATTGGTTCAGGGGGAGTTTGTTGGACCAAAAGAACCAATGAGCCGGATCAGAAAAACCTTTAAGTCCCACAGACGTCACAACAACTACTGAAGTCCACAACAGCTGAAGACAACAACTGATTACAAAGTCTGAAGACACAAGTGCTGAAGACAAAGTCTGAAGACACAAGTGCTGAAGACAAAGTCTGAAGACACAAGTGCTGAAGACAAAGTCTGAAGACAAGTGCTGAAGACAAAGTCTGAAGATGTTGTCACAACAGCTGAAGAGGACTTCTTCAGTAGTTGTGACGGTTTGCTTTCAGTAGTTTTATATTTTCTATTTTCAGTAGTTTTGTAAAACGACTGAAGAGTTTGTTCTTCAGTCGTTGTAGTATCAGTAGTTTCCTTTTCAGTTGTTTCATGTTTTATACTTAGCACTCTGACATGTTCTCAGTAGTTGTGAACATTTCAGTAGTTTGTTAAGAAGTAGTTATTTTTGTACTAGATCTGCTAGTAATCACCATCCCGTGATTACAGCAGTGATTGCACTCTATATAAGGAGTGCCAACCTTATTGTAACTGTGAATGATTTAGCAATAATATTGAGCATTATTGAAACATTCCAAATCACAGAAAAATATTCTCTTGCATTTGTTTACAAATAACATTCTCTTGCTATAATCTGACTAATTCTTCTCTTCATTCCGCTGCATTACTGTCTAATACTTCAAACTTGTGATCGTTGATCCTGTCACTAAGGCCAAGATCTGTTCTGAATCATGCATAGCTGCTTTTGTTTCTATTAGGAAAGCAAATGTAGCTTTAATTAATCAAAATCTTGACCTAGAAAAGGCAATTTCTAAAAGAAAATCTGAGTTTGAGTCTGTGTTAAAAGAAAAGGACGAAGAGATTTATAAGCTTAAATGTCAAATTACTGATGAAAAGGCTAAGGTAGAGGTCATTCTAGAAAATCACAAGAATCTCAAGGATACACTTGCAGCTACCCAAGTTGATTGCGAACGATGGGTAACATCCTGCAAGGGATTTGAAATGCTTCTCAGTAAGCAAACTGCTTCAAATGTGAAGTTTGGGATTGGGTATAATCATACCATACCTCCCACAGATTTTACTCCTAAGTCAGAAGTACAATCTGAGGTTGAGGGTCATTCCCAAACCACATCATCAGGTGTTTCATCCTCTATTGAAAATTTAAAATTTGAGGATGAAGATAGTGTGAGTATCTCAGTTAATCAAATAACTGATGATCCTACTATCCAGAAGAAGCTGAGGAATTCAGGTGTTGTTCCACAAGGTACTCAAAGTACTGAAGGGCAAAACACAACACCTGAAGAGCATTTTAAATCAGAAGAAAATATGCAATCCTTGACAACTGCTGAAGAATCTATCAGGATTCTAAGAAATACTGATAGCAAACCACTGAAGAAGAAATCTTCAGTTGTTGAAAATCCTTCAGTACTTCCCAAAAGTACTGAAAGGAAGAAAGTACTGAAGAACAAATCTTCAGTAATTTCCTCAACTTCAGCAGTTGTTCAAGAAAAGATGAAAACAAAACCATATGAAATATGTGGTTTGTTCAATCATCTGACTGATGAGTGCTGGTATAGCAAGGGTTTAAAATTCAATAAAAAGAAAATCATTAAGCAGGAAATGCAGAAAATGAAAAACGAATTTCAAACCAAGTTTGTACCTCAATCATCTCATTCTGATAAACCTAAGCTTTCTCAAAATGTCACTAA
Source organism: Flaveria ramosissima (assembly GCA_025215565.1). Taxonomy (NCBI): domain Eukaryota; kingdom Viridiplantae; phylum Streptophyta; class Magnoliopsida; order Asterales; family Asteraceae; genus Flaveria; species Flaveria ramosissima. The sequence goes on along the minus strand of CM046046.1, from coordinate 72,558,752 downwards.
GAAAGAAGGGGTTTTTCAAACAACAGCTGGAAATATTCCTCAGGGAATATTGAAAACTCAGACTAAGTCTGTGTCTTTTCAAAAGAAGGGTGTAGAGAATAACAAGAACAAATCATCCACAAGTACTGATGTGTCAACTGAGTTGAAAACTCTATCAACAAATCAGACACAACTTGTGATGATGATTCAACATCTATTGGGGAGAGTTAACCAATTGGATGTTTCTGTGTCTAAACCACTGAAAAGGATACCCAAGCAAAAATCCAAGGAATCCTTTTCAGCATCATCTACATCTTCAAAAGCTGTTAATCATGCACAACCTGTTAGTTTAACATCTGTTAATGAAAACAGACCCAAAACCAAAAAGGTTTGGGTCTCCAAAGCTAACTAATGATTGTGTTAAATACAGGGTTCTTCATCATGCCAAAGAAGCATCTGGTATGTGGACAGTGGAGCATCCATGCATATAACAGGGAGCAGCTCTCTTCTTCATGACTATTCCCAAAGAAAGAAGGGATTTGTTTCATTTGGAAATGATGCAAAAGGTTACATCATTGGGAAGGGTTTTGTCTCAAATGGGGAGATAAGATTTGATGATTTCAACCATGTGGAGAACCTTAAATACAACCTTTTGAGTGTCAGTCAAATGTGTGATAAAGGGCATGTTGCATTTTTCACAAGTCAAAACTGTCGGATTCTGTCTTCCACAGTTTTGCACAAGATTGACAAAATATTGGATGAGTATACTCTCCTGAAGGCCAACAGGATTGGTAGAGTATATGCTTTAGATCTATCAAAGAAAATAGATCTAAAAGGCCATCCATGTTTGTTCTCCAAAGCCTCTCCTCAAGAATCTGAACTATGGCATAGAAGGCTGGGTCATGTGAATTTCAAGAACATGAATCAGCTCATTCATCATGGATTAGTGAGAGGCTTACCATTGAAAGAGTTCAAGTGTGATGATACCTGCCCAGCTTGCTTGAAAGGAAAACAACACAAAGCTTCATTCCCTTCTATAGAAGAACCTAAGTCCACAGCATGCTTGCAATTACTGCACATGGATCTTTTTGGTCCTGTGAGAGTAATGAGCATGGCAAAGAAAAAGTACTGTCTGGTAATTGTGGATGATTACTCTAGATATGTATGGACTTTCTTCTTGCACTCCAAGGATGAAGCAGCTCAAAGTATTATCTATTTTGTGTTACATGTGGAGAAGCAGCATTCACTTCCTGTTAAGTGTGTGAGAAGTGATAATGGGACAGAGTTTAGAAATGACACTCTTGATGAATTCTATTTGTCTAAGGGAATCAAAAGACAATATAGTATTCAAAGAACTCCAGAGCAAAATGGAGTGGTGGAAAGAAAGAACAGGACCCTGATTAAAGCTGCAAGGACAATGTTGGCTGACTCTGGGTTGCCACTAACCTTTTGGGTTGAAGCTGTCAATACAGCCTGCTATGTTCAGAATAGAGTATTAGTGAATCAGAGGTTGATGAAGACTCCTTATGAGCTCTTACATCATTTGGCTCCTTTGATTTCATTCTTTAGAGCTTTTGGGTGTCCTTGTTATATTCTTAACACAAAAAGTATCCTTCAGAAGTTTGATTCCAAGGTGGATGCAGGGTATTTTGTTGGGTATTCATCTACTTGCAAAGCATACAGAGTGTTCAACTGCAGAACAAAGATTGTTGAAGAGACTTTGCATGTCAAGTTCAATGAATCCCCAAAAGACAAGATTCCTCAAAACCCTGTTGAGATGTTTGACTTGGACATACTGCAATATGTTCCATATCAGCCTCCACCTGTTATGGTCTCTGAAGATCCATCATCTCCAACTGAAGATACAAATGCAAGTTGTAGTGATCATCTGCTTGGTTCTACTACACTTGATGTTCCTGTAGCCTCAGCAGCTCCATCCACAACAAATGCTGATGAAATCTCTGAATCCTCTACTTTATTTGAACTGCCATCTCAGTCTAGGTTTCAAGAGTCTACATCAACATCTGCTACTGCTGAATCTTCTACAAACACTTGCACATATATTATTGCATATCAAGAATTGAAGAATCATCCTGTGTCCCAGATCATTGGTGACATAACTGCTGGTGTTTCAACAAGAAGTCAATTGTCCAATTTTTGTCTCTATGCTCTCTTCATCAGTCAGCAAGAGCCAAAGAATTATCATGTTGCTCTAAGGGACAATGGATGGGTTGAAGCCATGCAGCTTGAGCTTCTTCAATTTCAAAAACAGCAAGTGTGGGAACTGGTTCCTCTACCCCCAGGTAAGTGTGCAATAGGCACTAAATGGGTGTTTAGGAATAAAATTGATGAAAAAGGTCAAATTGTCAAGAACAAGGCCAGACTGGTTGTACAGGGGTTTTCACAAGAAGAAGGTATTGATTATGATGAAACCTTTGCCCCTGTGGCCAGACTGGAGGCAATTCGTTTGTTTTTAGCTTATGCTGCTTTTCATAACCTTAAAGTTTTTCAAATGGATGTCAAAAGTGCATTTTTGTATGGTAAAATAAAAGAAGAAGTTTATGTATGTCAACCACCAGGCTTTGAAGATCATAAACACCCTAATTGGGTGTATAAGCTTGATAAGGCTCTTTATGGGTTGAAACAAGCACCCAGAGCCTGGTATGAAACATTATCTAATTTTCTTCTTCAAAATAATTTCACTAGAGGGTCCATAGATAAAACCTTGTTCATAAAGAAAGCTGGCATGCATAAGCTCCTTGTTCAAATTTATGTTGATGATATTATTTTTGCATCATCTGATCCCCAGTTGTGTGATGCATTCACAAAATTGATGCAACAAAAGTTTGAAATGAGTGCCATGGGAGAATTACAGTTCTTTCTGGGTTTACAAATCAAACAACTGACTGATGGAACTTTCATTCATCAGTCAAAATACACAAAAGATTTGTTAACCAAGTTTGATTTACAAAACTGTAAATCCTGTTCTACTCCCATGTGCAGCAACACACAACTGGATGCTGATCAAAAAGGTAAAGCTGTTTATGAAACTCTTTACAGATGTATGATTGGTTCCTTGATGTACCTAACAGCTTCTAGACCAGATATTATGTTTGCAACTTATGTCTGTGCTAGATTTCAGGCGGCTCCTAAGGATTCCCATATGATTGCAGTCAAGAGGATCTTTAGATATTTGCAGGGAACTAAATCACTAGGACTATGGTATTCCACTGGGCACTCTTGTAAATTGGTTGCTTTTTCTGATAGTGACTATGCAGGGTGTAAGTTAACCAGAAAATCAACTTCTGGTGGATGCCAATTTCTAGGCAACTGTTTGGTCTCTTGGCAGAGTAAGAAACAAATATCAGTTGCTACATCACAGCTGAAGCAGAGTACATTGCAGCTGCAAGCTCTACATCTCAGGTACTTTGGCTTCAAAATCAGTTATTGGATTATGACATTACAGAGACTAAGACTCCATTATTAATGAATAGTTCTTCAGCTCTTTGTATTGTTAAGAATCCTGTCCAGCATTCTAGGACCAAACATATTGAGATCAGACATCATTTCATTAGGGATTGCTATGAAAAAGGTCTGATTGATCCAAAGTTTGTGCCTAGTGCTGATGAGCTTGCAGATATATTTACTAAGCCTTTGGATAGTGCAACATTTCATAATCTTGTACTCAGGCTTGGTATGCTGCAGCTAGAATAATTTGACAACTACTGCTGCTCTTAGTTCATAAATACTGATGAGCATTAGTACTGATAAGTCATTTTATCTTCAGTAGTTTTACAACTACTGAAGACTTAATTACTTAGATGTACTGAAGTATCTTATTAGTTCAAAATACTGATGTAGTTCAAACTACTGATGTCTTTTGTAATAAATAAGTACTGATGACCAATGAAACATCTGAAAATCAGATGATCTGATGAGTAAGTGTCAAGGTCATTGAAACAGCTGAACTTTGTGAATTGACGACAACTACTGTTTCATTTCCAAACAACTAAAGCCAAAACCATATCTTCAGTAGTTTTACAACTACTGATGACCAACACCAAGTCTTCAGTTGTTTACAACATCTGAAAGTTAAAACCATGTCTTCAGTTGTTTTCTAACATCTGATGACCAACACCATCACTTTCAGTTGTTTTACCTCAGCCATTTCATAACCTATATATACCTAACCCTAACTTCAACCTTTTCATAACCCACTTTCCAAACGTTCATCTTCCATTAATGGCGACCACGCAAATCAAGCCTCGACACAACTGTGTTGCTCATCTTACCAAATCACCATTCTGGAAAAAGTTTGATGCTGCTATCGACTTGATGATCGATTCCCAATACCGCACAGCCTTTCTCCTCAATCCAACCATTTACCCTGATACCCTGTGCCAGTTCTGGACGAACGTTACCGTTCATACTGATGAGACTGATGCTACCATCACTCTCCAGTCTTTTGTTAACCAGAAACGGGTGATCATCACTCCTGAGATCATTCGTCAAACCCTAGACCTAAATGATGCCACCTATCCCTCCAAGTACCCAAAAGGCACCATTGATCTTTCTTTTGCCAATCATGGTTATGAAGGTGACCTAAGTGCTACTACCATACTGAAGAAGCACTTCCATGATGCTGAGCGGCTCATATTTCACATGATCAATGTCTGCCTGGCTCCCAAAACATCCTCTTGGGATCAAATGTCTTCCAGATGGCAACAGGTATTATATTTTATCCTTGAGCACCAAAATCTAAATTTTTCTGATATTATCTTTTTGGAACTTAAAGATTTGGCATTGAAACCTGTGGCAAATAGATGGATATTATATCCAAGGTTTCTTATGGCGATCATTTTAAACCAATTTAAATCTGATGGCCTTGTTGGCCTTGGAGTCCCTGCTCTGTTGGTTCTACCAGAGTTATACTCCAGGCACAACTCAAACCCACAACTCAAACAGGCTGCCAAACTGCTCAAACCCAAGCAGAAGGAACCCACGGCCTCCACCTCCAAATCTAAAGTCTCCTCCAAACCCAAACCAAAGAAAACCAAAAAGGCTACTCAGGGAGTTGAGTCCCCTGATGATGCCCCTGCAACACAAACGCAGGATGAGACTACAAGTCTTAATCCCCTTGTAGTCTCAATGACTCCACCAGCTGAAACCGCTCAGGTATCCTCTCAACAGGGTCCTGATGCAACCAATATAGGGGAAACCACATTGCTGGAATCTATCTCACTTGAGAAGATTACCATTGAAGAGCACCAATCTCCCCAGGTGCAAACCTTTTCACCACCATCTCCCACTGATACCGCCCCTACAAGCCCAACTGCAGTCATTGCACAAGTGCTGACTTAGCTACATTCCTCTACCCCTCCCCAGATACCTGTTACTACTGGGAAAACCTCAACAGCTGAGGGAGAGGATCAAAATGTAGTTGATATCCAACAGCATAGGGATTATCAAGTTCAGTCTCCCAGTGTAAATGTGGAGACTAGAACATCTGGTGAGGCTACCTCTTCCCCTGCTTCAGCACATGAACAGGATGAAGCCGGTATCATCTCTAAGCCCTCACCAGAGGCAACTGTCAATGAAGGACATGCTCCTGAGACAGGAAGTCCCCAGTTCCAAGACAAAGGGGCACATGTGATTACTGATTTACACTCAGCACATGTTCATCCTGATTCACTCAGGAGGTCAGGTGATTCAGCTTATACTGATGATGACCTGGGCTTTTTTTTTGAAGTCTTAGCCCAAAACACTATTCTTGAGGCTGAAGTTTGTAGATTGAAAGATCTGCTTCCTATCCTGCCTCAGGAATCAAGACCATCTGCCCCAATAAACCCACAGATGGCAACTTCTGTTGAAGCTTCCCTAAACACTGAGCCACTCAAATCAACCAAACCACCAGCCTCAGGTTCAGGCACCATTTCTCAGGGAGAGAACCCCTCTGAGCAAATGGTTGCTGCATTCAAATCTTCCTTACCTCTCATCACACCCATCATCACATCTATTGTTCATAAAACCATTGATGAGAGGCTCTCCTCCGATATTACCTCACTTGTGATTGATGCTGTGTCCAAGCACTTTTCTGACATTCAAACCCCTGAACCCAATGCAACCAAAAAGGGGGAGTCTAAGTCAGTAAAGGATGATAAAAGGAAAAGAGCTGAAGAGGAAGAAGATAAGGAAGAGAACAAAGGCAAAGAGATCATCACCTACAAAAGAAAGAAAAGTATTGGTGATAAAACTGAAGATGAGAAGAGGTTAGATGAGATGATCAAAGAAGCTGATGACCAACACAGCAGATCCATGGACAGGATCATTGATCAGCTCTTCAGGCAAGGATTGGACACTGCTAAACTTGACTCAGAGATCAGGAGACTTGAGATTCAAGAAATTGAAGATCGATGGGCAAGTTGTAATGAATAAGAAAGGGAGAGACTAGAGGCTATGATTAGATTTCTTTCTAAACATCTGGGAAGACCTATCATAGAGATTAAATCATGGTCCAGAGATAGCATCTTGGAGATAACTACCAAGATATGCTCATCTGAAAGCTTCAACAAAGGCCTAATCATTGAGGCTCTGGATGAAGCTGGTGCTGGGAAGAGAACTGATATGGCCAAGTTGTCAAAAGCCACCCTCACCAACAAAATGATAGAGCAGCCCTTCAAATCCCCCTTACCTAAACAATCCTCCAAGCCAACCTCACAATCAAAACTGCCTACATCTAAACCTTCAAAACAACCAACCTCTCAACCTCCAAAACAAACAACTTCACAACCATCTAAACCAATTCCTTCACCCAAGAAACCTATCCAAGAGTCCACCAGTGAAGCACCAAAAAGAAAAAGAAGGTTGCTGAGGATAGAAGAAGAAGAAGAGGAGGATGAAGAAGACAATCTGCCAATATCTGCTGTTCTTGAGAAGAAGAAACTGAAGCCTAGGAGTCAATCACAACCAATAACTCCTGAAACTCAAAGGCTGTCAGTTAAAGTCAAAATTGAAGAAGAAGAACAGCAGAAGCAGCATGATAAGCAGTTTCTCAAGATGGTTGACAAGGACTTCCCTCAGTCCTCATCTATTCAAGCCATGAAGATTCAAGCTCAAAGGTTGTACACTCTCAGGCACACTTTTTAACATCAAAAGGAGAGAGTGCGGATTTGGCCAGATCCCAGGGTAAGTTCTAGAATTCACAAGAAAAATTTACCAAGTAGATATCATGGCCAAGTAAGAAAGACTTTGAATGCTGCAATCATGCTGGCCATGGTAGTCTCACCCTGGGAAATCATTGAAGAATTCAAGAGAGCTCACACTTCCAAATCAACCCCTATGTCTATTCTTGAGAACAAAATGATCAAAAAGGGGTTGCTGTACAAAAGACTTGAAGATCTTCAGAAGAGTGAACTCAAGTTGTTACTTGAAGGCTCTCATCCAGATGAATTCGCATATAGAGAGATAACAACTGTTGAGCTAAAGAATGGGAAGACAGTAAGGTACCTGTCTGAGTACTATGGGCCTGAGTTCTTCTTTGAGGGAGAAGCAGAAGAACTCACTAAGGAGGAACAAGTTGTTCTCCTTGAGGCCTATGCAAGGGAGTCTTTCAGACTCATAATTGGGAAATAGGTTTCATGGTTGGGACAAGACTCTGTGTCCAATTTCCCCAAGACAGAGTTCCCTTCCATACTTCGCCAATCAAATGATTAGAAACCTTTTCCTGGCCTGTGCTTATTTGTTTACCTCTGAAGCTGATCAAGAGAGTATTTTTGCCAAAGAATAAGTGGGATCTTTAATAAAGTTAGAGGTTTTGGCTGCATTGGTCCAGGGGGAGTTTGTTGGATCAAAAGAACCAATGAGCCTGATCAGAAAAACCTCTAAGTCCCACAGACATTACAACTGCTGAAGATAGTTACATCAGCTGAAGACATCAGCTGATTACAAAGGTCTGAAGACAAAGTCTGAAAGCAAAGAACTGAAGATAAAGTCTGAAAGCAAAGAACTGAAGACAAAGTTTGAAGATGAAGTGCTGAAGACAAAGTCTGAAGACCAGAGTGATCAGCAGTTGTCACAACAGCTGAAGTTGTTAACTTCAGTAGTTGTGATGGTTTTACTTTTCAGTACTTGTAATTTTATATTTCAGTAGTTTATTGTTTCAGTAGTTATTAGTTAGTATTTTTATGTAATTGTACCTAGCATTCACTGAGATGTAATCAGTTGTTGAGAACATCTCAGTAGTTTGCTTATTTCAGTTGTTTTTGTAATTCTGTTAGATGTCACTGTAAAGTGACATCAGCAGACGTCACATTCCTCTATATAAGGGATGTTGACCTAGCTGTATTTCTAACCAAAGCATTACGCGTGAATGAAAACCTTCCCTTAACAGAAATATTCTCTCTATAATTGTGATTGATTGTCTTGCATATTCATTACCTTTCTTGCTTGAATTCGATCTCAATCTGTGATATTCCGCTGCATAATTCTAACCTAATTGATCCGATCCTATCACTTACCTCTGTGACAACATCTCCAATAATGTTTGTGGTGGGGTGAGACTTGTGGATCCTAAGCTGAGGGATCACAGCAAGTTGCTGAGAAAGATCTAAATTTGAGAAATTTAGATCTGGCATAGATTTTTCACTCTCCACATCACCAAACATATCAAAATTTACTTGATCCAATGAGTGTGTGACATCATTGATGTTGTCATCTATGGTGTGGTTATTAGCATCAAGGAATTCTTGATCACTTTCACCACCACCATTGTTGTCTTCCACAATTGAGGTATCCTTATCTGGTTGTGGAGCCTCGGAGCTGGAATTTGAAGGCACCCCAGATGTATCAACTGAGTTTGTCATTGTAGTGCTGATAGAAACCTCATTTGCTAAAGTAGTTCCAACTGGAGCTAAAGATGTATGAGTTGAAGGTATTCTTAGCTCAAATCTTGGATCAGGATCACCTGTATTTAAATTTTCTGCAGATCCTGAAACATTCTCACAAGATTTGTTAAAACAGTTGGTAACTAAATCAAGATCAAATAGCCAATCAGGACCAGAACCAGCCACACAGTGTGTGTATTCATTGAAAGTCACATTGGCTGACTCCTCAACAATTCTAGTTCTAAGATTGTATACTCTATAAGCCTTAGCCAGGGAAGAGTATCCAATGAAGTGTCCATCATCTGATTTCTCAGCAAATTTGGCAATTTTATCTTTGGTATTCAAGATGGTGCAAGGACATCCAAATGACCTGAGAAAACCAATGAAAGGTTTTCTCTTGAGCCAAAGTTCATAAGGAGTCTTACCATGTGTCTTAACTACTAAAACTCTGTTTTGCACGTAGCAAGCAGTGTTTACTGCCTCTGCCCAGAAGGTGATGGGCAGTTTAGAGTCAGACAACATAGTTCTTGCAGCTTCAATTAGTGTCCTGTTTCTTCTCTCAGCAACACCATTTTGCTGAGGAGTCCTGGGAGCACTATATTGTCTTGTAATACCTTTTTTCATCAAAAAATGTATCAAGGGATTGATTCTTGAATTTAGTCCCTTGATCACATCTTATGATTTTGACCTTGTGATCACTTTGATTCTTAATTTTTAGGATGAAATTCTTCAGAGTCTCAGGGGTCTCATCCTTAGTTCTAAGAAAGAAAACCCAAGTGAATCTTGTAAAATCATCTGTGATCACCAAACAATAAGAGGTCCTTCCTAGACTCATTACACTGGTTGGGCCAAAGAGATCCATATGTAACCACCTAGACTCATTACACTGATCATAAAATTGGGATACACTTAGAAGATTGTACCTAAGCTCCTTGACAAAGTTTACCTTTTCAATGTTGAGCTTACCATTTGTGACCTTGCCGCTTCCAGAAATGTAACCACCTTCATCTCCTCCAAAAGCAACTGGTCCTCCATCAATCCTCTCAAAGTTATGGAGTAGTGACTTATTGCCTGTCATGTGCCTGGAACAGCCACTATCAATGATCCAGACATTCTTGTTTGTCTTGAGCTGTTTCTACACAAAGAAAATGATTAGTTACATTTGGAAACCCAAGCTTTATTTGTTTTGGGCTCACTAAGTATAATAGAAGGTAATGCAACAGTAATAGATCCTATGGTTGTGCTAGGAGGATCTTGAGCTGTTGTTGATGGAGAATTTTCAGTCACTTGGTCTTTCTTAGACTTCCACACCACCTTTGGAGTCTTGGACTTGACCTTCAAAACTTCGGAAGCTTTTGGGACTTCGAAAGTTTTGATTGTAGGGGTTTTAACATGTTTATCAAAGCTCATATAACCTTGTTTATATGAAAACGCAGCAGAAAATATATGTTTTAAAAACATGTTAATAAGATGATTATTAAACCCATTTAATAAAGAACCCCAAGCCATGGATCATTATACAAATGCATACAATAAAGAACATAAGAAGGTGAAAATACCACCTTTGTAGCAGCTCAAAAAAAACGAATTTCTTGAGGTGAAAGAAGATGAAAACGTGGCTGAATCTTCAAGGAAGAAGACCTCAAGAGGTGATACCCCAAGCTTGTACAAACACCTTTGATTGCTAGGAATCTTGACACCAAATTTTCAGCAACCAAAACCCTTTTGAAAGCTGAAAATTCTGCTCTTTTCTTCTTCCAAAAACCGTGAGATAGAGAGAGATTTGGAGAGAGCTTCTCAAGTGTGTGTGTGTGAGAAAGAGAGAGGATGCAAGAGTGTTCAAGTGGGAAAGTAATGCATGGCCTTGGAACTAAAAAGGGGAGGAACCAAGACAAAGGGGCGGCCGATTTTGGCACCCTTTGTCTCCCTCTTGATTCAAATTTTTAATATAACTAAATACACTCTTGCACCCTTATGATGTAAAATTAAACCATTTTAATTTTATATCACTAACACACACACTATTATTTGTCATTGTCTAACTAATTTAAAAAATGAACAAATAATCCCATATGAACAAATATATATATATAAACTTGTTCATTTGCAAAAGCAATGATTTAGAAAACCCGGTTTCTAAATTGGTGTTTATATTTATTTGTTTGATCTAATCAACAAATAAATATTTGTCGGTGTTTGTTTGGCTTGTTATTGGGTATGACCCGACTTGGATCATATCACACTAGCCACATCAATTTAATATATATCTTGGGCAGATCATTTCCTTCATTGATGACTGAACCTTCGGAAGATTCTGCAGTCACTGCAGCAGACTTCAGTGCTTCGGAAGAATTCCTTTCTTCCGAGACCAACTTCTCTTCCGAAGGTAATTTTCCATTTGCCTTCTTCTTAGATTTGGAGCTTCCGAAGGAAACAGATTTTCTTTCCGAAGCTTGAATCTTCTTGGAACTCTTTGAAGTCTTTGTCTTGGTCATATGGATAGTACTTTTAGGATTGTATGGATAATCCTTAGCAATGTGAGAGGTACTTTCACACATGTCACACACCATTTTCTTCTTCACAAGAGTCTTCTTATGAGAAGAAGACTGTCTTTGGTCACATCCCTTCTCCACCTTCATCTTTGCAGATGCTGAGACAGTCCTTTTGGGCTGGAAACTGTTCTTGGAGTTTGATGGTCCAGGCTGTGCAGCAGTGGTACACAGCAGATCAGTCTTTTTCTTGGTACTGAGATGATTTGAACAAGAACCAGAACTCTTAGCTGAAGAGTTTTGGTTGATGTCTTCAGTCTTTACTACTTCAAACCCTGCAAAGATAAACACTTGTTTCTGCTTAGAGTCAAAAGTAGCCTTGATCTCTTGAGCCTTCCTTGCTTTTCTTTTGCTCTTCCTGATCAAGTTCTTTCTCATTGACTTGGTCATCACAGTAGTCTTCTTCTCCTCAGAAGGATAGTGGCCCTTATTAGAATCCTCCTCTTCACTCTTCTCAGAGGAATTCTTCACTATCTCTTCTTCTTCCTTTTCACTTATAGGATCTATGAGAGGAAGCTCATCTTCACAAGTTCCACACCTAGTAGATCTTACAGACAAGATTATGTGTGGAGGAGCTATCTCATTAGATCCCAGTCCCTGCCTATTTTGATAACACACCTTGTTGTGCAAGGATGAGGATATTATGTTCTAGAAGGTCTCTTCTTCAAGGACACTCTTTTCTGCTCTGGCTTTGCTGATCACAAGCTCAGCCTGACACTCAGTCAGCTTGGTTATGAGATCTTTGATTTGAGTCCTAAAATCTGTATGCTCATGTTTTAGAACTGAAATGGTTTTCTCTAAGTCCTCTATCTTTAGTTTATAATCATTTTCAGACTTTCTAAAATCAGATTTTAAAATGTTTAAGGACTCAAGATCAGATCTCATCTCCAAGTTATAGGACCTGTATCTATTAACTTTAGCAATACATTCAGAAGTACAGAGATGTTCCAATACCTTGGCTTCATCATTATCTGCCATTAGTGCTTGGTTTGGAGAAGCATCTTCCACCTGAAAGCTCCAGTCAAAGCCTGCTTCTTTAACAGTAACAACACCTTGTTGCTTTGGCTTCTCATTCTGGGGGGCTTTCTCAGTGTAGTTTGGTCTGGTTTGTGCTTGGCCACCATTTGTTCTAGGTGCCTTACACTCTCTGGCAAAGTGGCCCATCAAGTTACAGTTGTAGCACTTGACTTTGCCTTTGTCCAGGCCAAACTTTCCACTTGTTGCATTGCTTGGAAACTTCCTTCCATTTCTCTTGTAGAACTTCTTGGCTCTATGAGTGAGAAGAGCCATCTGCTGGACTATTTTCATTTATTCCAGATCATCTGGATGGATACAATCCAGGTCTTCAAGAGTGAAAAGAGAGTTGCCACAGCTTTCATCAGAAGACACAAAGGCTTGAGAAGAGCTTGTCTCTTGGAATGGGCTTCCTTGAGTGTAGTTCTCCCTGGGTGTCTCTGGGAAGGTGATGAAAGGACCCTTTGGTTAATTGTCAGGGTAGCATATGAGATGATGTTGGGGTTCTATGCTATCCCTTTCAACCACGTGCAGGGCTGAACCCAATTGATTGTTGGAGTTGCCATATGAACCTTGCATGTTCATCTCCATCTGGTAGCCACTGAGAATCCCATATAACTCTGTCAGAGTAAGAGTCTTGAGATTTTCAGTCCTCTTGATCACCACACAATAGTGTGTCCATTGCCTAGGAAGTGAGGACATGAACTTCCTTACAATGTCTCTATTCTCAAGAGGAACTCCTCCATCCATAAGGGTATCCACTATCTCAACATACCTGAAGTATTGCTGAGTCATGGTTTCACCTGTTTTGAAGGTGAAGTTTTCAAACTGCTGCTTCAGGAGATCCTTCTTGTTCTCCTTGGCTTCAGAGGAGCCTTCATACATCAGTTTTAGTGCATCCCACAGCTGTTTAGCTGTTTTGCACTTCTTGAAACCTCTGTACACAGAGTTTGGAAGGGCAGTTTGAAGAGCTGTCATGGCTTTTCTGTCAATCTCTACTCTCTTCCTATCTTCATCAGAGTAGTTAGCCACATCTTAGGGGATCATACCAGCACCAGTAGCAGAAGGAGTGCTGGGTATGAAAGGTCCATTTTCAATAGACTCCCACATTCTTGAGTCTAGAGACCTGATGAAACCTTCCATTCTCATGCACCAGGTATCAAAGTCATCAGAGTGATCAGTGGGGACTTGTTCATGGTTCCAGTTTCCATATCAGTCTTGGAAATGGCTGCCATTTGAAAAGTTTAGTATTTGTGTGTGTGAGGGATCTTAAGATGGTGAGATCTTATATCAAGAGCCTGAAAAGCTTTGATACCAATTGCAGGAACGGTGAAGGATGGTTACTTACAACACAACAACACAAAGAGGAGATTAACCAAACTTAATCAAACAGTAAACTGGATTAACCATAAGTATGATACTAAGAACACAAGTAATAAGTAAGAGAACAATAGAACACAAGAGATTGGGTTTCAAGGATGCAGTATATTGCTTTCTCAAGTTCTATTACAAGTGTTACAAAGCATAAAGAAAGATACAAGAACATGGAATACTTATACTACAACTTACAGCCGGCTATACTTTGAAAGCCAGCTGGATACAGTTGACTAGACACAAACAAAATCAATTGTAGAGTCAAAAGGCATATCTGCCTTTTGACTTGTGACTATGACATGCCATAGCTCACATCCTAATATATTACAAAAAGGATAAAAGTACATAAAGTAGAAAGCGTGGACTCAAGACCTCAATGTACAGTTACCAAAAGTATGGACCTTTCACCAACTCATGTAAGTTGGTGACTTTACAGAGTTGCAGCGGAAAGGTGGTCCAGCTTTATGGTAAAGTACATCAGATAAAGGCATATCTCTAAAAGTCTTTGGAAGAAATCTGTCTTCACTCTTTGGCTTCGGAAGACTTTGTCATTGAAGCTTTGGAAGACTTCACTTTTGGCTTCGGAAGATATTGGTCTTGGCTTCGGAAGATTTTACACTTAGAATACTTCTAGTGCATGGTGTAAATCTTCCGAAGCATTTCTACTTCAGTTCTTTAGTGCATGCTTGCAGAGAGACTTTGGATGTTTTGGCTGCATCAGACTTATAGGAATCCTTACAAGACACAGTAGAACGTAAACTCATTTAGGAGTGTACTCATGAACTTTCTTGTGAGATCTCTTAGTTCAAGGGCAATTCCCACAGACTGAAGGGAGGAAATAAGATCCATATACCTAAAGAATTGCTGGTTGGGGGCCTCTCGAGCAATATAAGTGAAGTTCTCGAACTATTGCTTCAGGGAATCCTTCTTGGAGTCATTGGAGCTGTAGTACATCTGAGCAAGTGCATCAAACAGTTCTTTAGCTGACTTGCAATGCTCAAACCCCACCATGATGGAGTTGGGTATAACAGTCATTAGAACCGTCATGGCATTACTATCAATGTCCAGCTTCTTCCGGTCTTCATCAGAGTAGTCTTCTACAGCCTTCTCTATCATGGCATCGTTTCCACTTGGTGCTGCCACCTTTGGTTTGTAACATTGACAATAGATTGCCACATTTTGCTATCTTGATATCTGATGAATCCTTCCATGCATCTGCTTCATGATCTAATGTTTTCAAGGGTGATGATAGGTGCTTTAGTACAGGATCGGGTTTGTCACTTAAACACTTGTATTTCTCTCAAACTCGCTTATGGAAACACTCAAATCAGATGAAGTAATGTCTTTTACAAGAGTTGATAATAATATAATAAGTAGCAAAGGAACACGCAGAAATAAATTTTCAAGGCACTTGTATATATTACTTCTCAACTCAAGATATTACAAGACTCTTACAAGCATGAAACAAGAGTTACAATGAGAAACTATGTATACTAGATCCTACAGCCGGATATACTTTGATACCAGCTGGAAACCTAAGACTAAAGCATATACTACAATGCTAAAGTTAAGATATCTTAGATAAAGTATTATCTAAGATATGGTAGGCATGACATGTCCATGACTTACCTTTTGTCACCAACTAAAGATGGCAACTGTACTAACATTAAAAGGTAAACAGTGGATTAAAGTATGGTCAACTACATGGCCTTTGAGAAAACGCCATGCAGTATCTCAGAGATTTGTAGCGGAGTGTCAGAGAGACCATACTTATGTCCACTGGATAATAGAAGTGTCTTCCGAAGGTAAATTGGCTTCGGAAGAACAAGTTCTTCCAAAGCCACTTATACTTCGGAAGAGGCTTCTATGCTTCCGAGGCTTTGAGGACTTCTGTACTTCGGAAGTTAACTTTAGATCTTTCTTTCTAAGTCTTGATCTTCGGAAGTAGGTTCTTTGTCTTCGGAAGTTGGAGTTTTCCTTCGGAAGTGAGTTTTACACTTTGTCTTCGGAAGAGCTCCTTCTTCCTTCGGAAGTTCCATACTTAGCTTCGGAAGTCCTTTGTTTGTTGTACCAAAATCTTCTAAGTGACTTGGTTTTGGTTGCACCAGCCTTTCTAGATCCAACAAACTCCCCCTAGGCTGATGCTACCAAAACCTCACTTATTTCTGCTTCTCAAAGCCTTAAGCACCAGGGACAAAAGGTATTTGTCTGTCTCTTTTATTCTTCCCTGAAGTAGTGCTGAGAAGCTTGTACAAGTCATTGGTGGATAGGAGATCCAGTCTATCACTCTGAATGACATGTACCCTCTGTTGTGTCCCCCTGAAGAGAGTTAGTTGACGGGAGTTATAGTCATACTCCCATCTAACTGTGGATTCAAGTTCAGGACCTTCAACCATTTGTAGAAAGGCTTTGCCATTGGTTGCTGATCCCTTCCTTTCCTCCTCCTCTCTCAGTTTCAACTCTTCTTCAACCTTGCTTCTAGCAGTAAGCTCGGCCATATGAAGGCTGCCTAGATGATTTTGATATGGGCAGCTACATCAGAGTTTGAAGGGTTGGAGAATGGCTTCTCTGCTAACTCAGCAATGTCAAACCTGCTCAAGTGTAGTAGAGATGAGGCACTCAGCCTGTTGAGCTCTCCATTCTCTCTTTCAACAACAAAGTTGTGAGTAGAGTCTTCGAACCTCCACTGGATGATCTTTTTCTGGGTGCAAGAGGTTGTCTTGGCACCCTGTCTCCTTTCTTAGTATCCAGTAGAGTCACCAGCCTTCTCCTTAGCTTCTTTTCTTCCTCATTCAAAGTGTCTGAATTGAGGCCAAGGAGGTTTGCAGCTTGGTCCAAAGTTTCTCTGGGCAGATCAAGAAATTGATCTCTTGTGAGGGAACTTGAGGATCCGTCAACATAAGTCAAATTGACTGAATCCTCCTCACAGGAGATATCGCTCAGTGTTGTGCAGTTTATGAGCTTTGTCTTGACTGCCTTGAATTCTTCCATTGAGAGATGCTTAGAAGGCTGAGGGGATGGTTTGATGGGTTGATGGGTAGGTTGAGGTGTTTGGGTTCTGGCTAAAGTTTTGGGTTGGAGGATAGGTAGTTTAGGTGGTTGAGGTGAAGAGGTTGGTAGGTGTGATGGTGTAGGTTCAGGGGTGTATGGTTCAGAGGTTGGTTCGGTTTTGATTGGGAAGGAAAAGGGTATAGGTTCAGGTTGAGGTTGGGTTTGGAGTTTGGGTTGAGTGGTTTCTTTGAAGGTCATCCCCTGTCCCCTTCTATACATCTCCTTCCTCTTCCCCGCGCGAATGTCAGCCTTAATGTCACTGACATGTCGCTGGAGAGTCTTTTCTGACATAGGACCCACCTGCCTGCCAGAGAAGCCATGAGCCTTGAGATAACTCTTCATCCAGGCCTTCTCACCTATCTTCTTGGCAGCAGTCAGTCCTGCTTCCTCTTCCTTCTTCTTCTTCTGCAACAGCTTTTCCCTTGCAGCTCTCTTTCTCTCTTTCTCCATTTGATCTTGCTCTTTGTTGAAGAGCCATAAGATCGTATCATTGTTATGTGGAGACAATTCTTCTTGAGAGAAACCTCTGGAGATTAGGAAGGTTATCCTTTCCCTCCTGAGCTGCAGATCAGCTTCTCTTTCCTTCCTCTCCCTTTCTTCTTCTAAGGCCAACCTTGCAGCTTCTTCTTTTTGTTGTTTTAGCAGCAAGGTTGCCTTTTCCAGCTCTATTAACTCCTCTAATGGTAGCAGGAGTACATCTTCAGTTGCAGCCCCTAGACCAACAAGTCTATCGATAATCTCTACTCTTTTTCGGTTGTTGACTGCCTCCTAGTTGGCTGCAGCTGCTTTGGTACTTGCAGCTAACAGTTTCCCAGTTGGAAGCCTACCTTTTCTTTTAAGCTTCTCCAACCTTTCTCTCTCCTGAAGCTCTTCCGAAGTCATCTTCCTCTTTCCTTTGATGTCTTCGGAAGTACTAGACTTTGGGGGTTCTTGGATGGAAGATTCAGGTTGAGTAGTAGAGATAGGAGCTGGAGTTAATGCTGATGTTAGAGCTAAAGGTTGGGTGAGAAAATCCTCCCTATTAACCTCAGATGCAAGTTCCAGGATTGCATCTGTGACTATTAGATCATCGGATAATGAGAATAGTCCTTCCGCAGCAGCAATCTCAGCTTCGGAAGTTTGAGATTGTTCTTCCGAGGCTTTGAATTGTGCTTCGGAAGTCTGTGAAAATGCACTTTCTGTCCCAACTGTTTCAGTTGCTGGGCCATCAGTCCTTGTTTCCCCTTCGAAGTTAATCTCAGGTTCCACTTGGACCTTAGGTTGACCAACTTCCTCGATAGTGGTAGAAGGTGCATTTAACCTCTGAAGCTCTTGAGCTCCGAAGTAGATCACAGACATATCAGGGCTTGGCTGTTCTATAAGAGATTCCAATAGGAACTTGTTAAAGAACCTATTGAGATCTTGGAGCATCCTTTGATCCACTTGAAAAACAACTGGAGGAGGCTCAGGGAAAATTGCAGCTTGTTGCAAGGATACTTTGAGCTCAAGGAAGTGAGAGCTTGACTTTGGGTTTCCTCTTGTCTTTGACTTTGTCTCTGAACACTCTCCCCTTTTTGGTAGCATCATCCTGAGAGCTTGATGAGCTAGAGGAAGAGGTCAAGGAGACCTGAATTGGTACATGCCTAACAGACCTCTCAATCTGTTTCTCAGCTAGTTTGGCCTTGAGAGTTTCAATCTCAAGTTGCTGAGTGGCAGACCTATCCTCTAAAGTCCTAACCTTAGATTCAAGATTTGAGACTTTAGAAAGTAGGTCTTGAATAGTGAGTTGCATTCTTCCCTCATCTTCTTTTGAAGAATCATGGGGAGATGAGGTAACATACCTGGTATGTTCATCCTCACCACCAGATGTGGTTTCTTGGCGCCCTGGTTTCCCTTGCACAATGATGTCTCTTTCAGAGTCATCAAAGGGCATGGTTGCCGTAGATTCAGTCTCAGTTCCGTTACCACTGTCCTGAGGATCCATTGAGGCTCCTTCAGTAGTGGCAGCTGAATCTACATGAGTCCCCTCCACATCAGTGGGACTCACCTCAGTAAAGCTTTGCTGATGGGGGCTAGAGATAAGAGGTCTCTCTAGGCTCTGTTGATCCTTGAGAGGGTGTTGTGGATCAACTTCATTGCCTTTAAGAGACATAATCTCTTCACCAGCTCCAGTCAAAAGGTCAGTAAAGGATATGGAATTGAAACCTAATGACCCGGGACTTTGATCAATGTCTAGAGGCATTGAGCCTGTGATAGGGCTGTCCCTTTTTGGCTGCTCAGGGGAGTATAGAGACTCTCCCTGAGGGCTATCAGCTTGGGTTTCGGGCTCATGGGTCTGAGACTGAGGAGACTCAAGACCCATATTGAGGTCAATTGTGAAGGATGGTTGGACCTCAGGCTGAGTGGGAGCCCTTTGTTCCACTCTAGCCTTTTTGGGTAGAACATGAGGAGCTTGTTCAATCAGAGTAGATTGAACAAGGGTTCGTTTGTGACGTCTCTGATAGGTAAATGTAATGGGTGGAGAAGGTAGATTTGGCAGAGTGAGGGTAGTTGCTGGTGTGGGTTCATCACCTGTGGGGTTAACAGGGATGTCACCAGGAGCCATTGGCTCAATCATACCTGGAAGAAGTGCAGTATCTCTTCCGGTGAAGTTGGTGGACACTCTCTTCAAGGTCTTGAAGATGGTCGGCCTCATTTGAGGAGCAGTCAGAGCAGCTGCACAGACAAGCTTGCCCTGGTCCAGCTCACAGTTGATTATGTGCTGGAGAAACCTGGGATACATGAAGAATGTGTCCCTTTGAAGATTTCCCATTAGGTTAGTCAGCACAAACCTTGAATAGTTGAAACGGAGGCTTTTTACCAACCCATGAACTAGGCACCCAAGTTCATATGGGATTTGATCCCATCCCCCAGATTTATTAGACAGGCAGTGAAGAACCACATGCAGCAGGAACTTCCATTTGTAGGAGAAGTTGAATTTGTAGACAGTTGACCTGCTGACATCTCCACCATATCCCATTTGGAGATAAGAATTGTCCAAATCTGTTTTGGGGAATTCCGTTGGAGCGCCCTCATCATGAAGCTCTAGATGCTCCCTGATGATCTGTTCAGATATGACCAACTCCTGGCCACAATGCTCGACCAATAACACGAACCCCATTTAGGGTTTCAATCTGACCATTTGCCCAAAATTCAGACATTTGGTTTGAGTAAATTGTGGGGTTTACAGTCAGAGAGGTGTAGTACGAAGATTGGGTCAGAAAAGAGATGATGTCTGAGAAGTCAACATCCCTTGAAGAATCAAGGAGTGCGACTTGGTTGTGCTGAGGGTTTAGTGCCATTGAAGAAGATGACAGAAAGATAGTTCGGAATAAGGTAAATTGGAGAAGAAGAAAGCTTTTAGGGCAGTAATTTGGGTAAAAAGGATGTAAGTGATTAACCGGAAGTATTTAAATGGGTGGAATGGCGGTTTAAAGGGGGTTTTGGATAAGACGATGTGAGGTTTCAGTGGATGATGTGACATGGGCGGTAAGGTTAGTCCATTTAAATAATCCGACATCATTAACAAAATCTTTACTTTTTACAGAGTGGGGCCCAAAAGATTTCCGTTACACAGTAAAATCTTTCTTCCGAGTATAAAGCATTTCCGAAGGTAATATTCTTCCGAAGGCAAATTTACTTCCGAAGGTAAATTGATTACTTCCGAGAGTATATGTTGCTTTTCAAGTGGAGTGTGTTAAAAGCTTCGGAAGTAGATCTGATATGAAATCAATCGCTTCTTCCGAGACTTAACACTCTTCCGAGAAGAAAATTATCCTGGGAGAAATTTGCTTCGGAAGATATGCAAAATATCTTCCGAGGGTTAATTTCTCTTCGGAAGAATTCATACTTAGATAAAATTTAGAAAAAGATCTTTTGTAACAGGGCTTAGATTGTTTTGACATGAGACTTTACACATTAAAAGGTTTTCAAATGAGATTAACTAATCAATGTTTATCATCCCAATAGCTGTAATGAGATATTTAAATCTTTGTTCATCAAAGGCTTTGGTGAACAAATCAGCATATTGTTCATTTGAGTCAACTTTGATTAGTTTGATAAGATTTTTCTCATGAATATCTCTAATGAAATGATACCTGATATCAATGTGCTTAGTCTTGGAGTGCTTCACTGGATTTTCAGTAATGGATATAGCACTGTTGTTGTCAATGTGGATAGGAGTGCTCATGAAGTTGAATCCGTAGTCTATCATCTGGTTTTGAATCCACAGCAGCTGAGCACAGCAACTAGCAGCAGCAATGTATTCAGCTTCAGCAGTTGATGTAGAGACACAGGATTGCTTCTTGCATTGCCATGAGATGATCCTTCCACCAAGAAATTGACATCCACCAGATGTTGATTTCTTGTTGATGTTGCAGCCACCATAATCACTGTCAGAGTAACCATAGAGATTGAAATCACTATTTCTTGGATACCAGAGACCTAGTTTAGGTGCTCCTTTGAGGTATCTAAGAATTCTCTTGGCAGCTATTAGGTGAGACACCTTTGGAGCAGCCTGATATCTTGCACAAATGCAAGTTGCAAACATGATATCAGGTCTACTTGCTGTGAGATACATCAGAGAACCAATAATCGCTCTGTACTGATGTTGATCAGTATCCTCCCCCTCAGAATCAGGGCAGAGATTGTGGTTTCTGGGTATAGGTGTTTTTGCTGCTTTACAATCCTTCATATCAAATCGTTCTAAGATATCATTGACATACTTAGATTGATTGATAAAGAACCCTTCCTTCAATTGCTTTACCTGAATTCCAAGGAAAAAGTCCATTTTTCCCATGGAACTCATCTCGAACTTCTTCTTCATAATGCTCTCAAAGTCTTTACACATTTGGTCATTTGAGGAACCAAATATGATATCATCAACATAGACTTGAACGAGCAAGATGTCTTTCCCAGACTTTCTTATGAAAAGAGTCTTATCAATGGTACCTCTAGTGTAACCATTCTTCAGGAGAAATTGAGACAATGTCTCATACCACAGCCTAGGTGCTTGGTGCAGCCCATATAGAGCTTTATCCAACTTGCACACATAGTTTGGATGCTGTGGATCTTCAAATCCTGGAGGTTGGCATACATAGACTTCCCTATCTATATCCCCATATAGAAAGGCACACTTGACATCAAGCTGGTAGACAGTGAAATTCTTGGATGCAGCATAAGCAAGGAAGATCCTAACTGCCTCAAGTCTTGCAACAGGTGCAAAGACATCAGTATAATCGATTCCCTCCTCTTGAGTGTATCCTTGAACCACCAGTCTTGCCTTGTTCTTGATAATCAAGCCTCTATCATCTCTCTTGTTTCTGAATACCCATTTAGTGCCTATAGGTACTTGACCAGATGGTAGCGGACATAGGTTCCAAACCTTTTGTCTTTTGAATTGAAGCAGCTCCTCTTGCATTGATTCAACCCAGCTACTATCTTTCAAGGCATCTTCCACCTTCTTGGGTTCCATTTGGGATAAAAAGCATGAGTACAAGCAGACATTCCCATTGTGAGTTTGTCCTCTTGTTCTCACGCCTTCAGAGACTTCCCCTATGATGTTTTCAGCTGGATGAGTGTTATGAATCCTGAGTCTAGGAATCACCTCCAGTTGCAAAGATAAATCCAAATTGGACATATTTTGCTCAGGAGCTTGAATACTTGGTCCAGCTGTTGTTTCAAACTCATTCAATGAGGACTGATTGAATGAAAGAGAAACATCATCATTTGTTTGCTGTGAAGCATCATTAACAGTTGCCTGTTCCTTCAAGATGGTGCTTTCATCAGCCTGGTGTTGTGCAGGGTCACCTGAAGAGATTTGAAAGTCAGCAGGTGAATCCCTTGTTGAAGTACCACTATCTCTTGAGATGGTTATACTGTCAGATCTTTCAATAGTGGGAACTTGATTTGTTGCAACTCTTGGAGAACTTGGAATAGGTCTGGGAAGCTCAAACAGTTGATCTTCATCAGAGTCACTTTGAGCACCTGTTCCAGCTGAAACATTCTCACAAGATGGTTTAGAATAGTTTGGAAACAATTCTAAATCAAAGATATGATCAGGGCCATTCCCCCTAACACAAGGAGTGTGCTCATTGACTACAATGTTGGAAGATTCCTCAAATTGTTGATTTTTAATATTATAAACCCTATAAGCTTTAGAGTAAGAGGAATATCCAACAAAGATAGCATCATCCGACTTTTCAGCAAATTTTGCCAAATTGTCTTTTGTGTTAAGTATGGTACACCTGCTGCCAAAGGACCTTAGAAAGCCAATGAACGGTGGCCTCTTGTTCCATAACTCATAAGGGGTTTTTCCATGTGGCTTTACTACAAGAACTCTGTTCTGCACATAGCATGCAGTGCTGACTGCCTCTGCCCAGAATGTTAGAGGCAGCTTTGAATCAGCTAACATAGTCCGAGCAGCCTCAATAAGTGTCCTATTTCTCCTCTCAGCAACACCATTTTGTTGAGGAGTTCTGGGAGCACTATATTGTCTGGCAATCCCTTTTGAGTTACAAAATGAGTCAAGAACTAGGTTCTTAAACTCAGTCCCTTGATCACTTCTAATTATTTTAACCTTGTGATCAACTTGATTTTCTATTTTAAGAATAAAAGATTTCAAAGTTTCAGCAGTTTCATCTTTGGTTCTTAAAAAGAATACCCATGTAAATCTAGTAAAATCATCAACAATCACAAGGCAATATGATTTCCTTCCAATGCTCATTATACTTGTGGGACCAAATAGATCCATGTGCAATAAGTGTAATGGAGTGGTGATGGAGTTAACAACTTTGGATTTATGAGATGTCCTGTGTTGTTTCCCTTTCAGGCAAGCAACACAGTTATCTTTGCAGAAAAATTCCTTTTTAGGCAAACCATGTACCAAGTTATTTTTAGCCAATTTATTCATTGTCTTAAAATTTACATGACACATTCGTTTATGCCATAGTGTTGACTCATCACCATCAGCTTTGGAAAGAAAGCATGATACTTCTCCCATTGGGGAAGCATTGTTCATATCCAGCTTGTACATATCCCCTTTCCTGGGAGATCTAAGAAGCACCAATTCCTGAGGAATTGTCATCCCGGGTTTGAGGATAATGCACTCATGTTCTGTGAAGAGCATTTGATGCTTTTGATCACAGAATTGAGAAACACTTAACAGGTTGTGTTCAAGCTGTTTGACAAAATTAACTTTGTCAACTTTTAACTTTCCATTGGATATACTTCCTCTGCCAGAAATATATCCTCCGGCCTCACCTCCAAACTGGACAGGACCTCCATCATAATGTTGAAATTGTTGAAGGAGAGATCTGTTCCCTGTCATGTGCCTGGAGCATCCACTATCTACAATCCAAATGTTGTTATTCTTGTCATATGGATGTCCCTGCACATAAGGTGAGATAATTAGTTTTGATTGGAAACCCAAGCCTTATTGGTCTTGGGTTCTTCCAATGATAATGACATAATTGAACCAAAATTTATGCATGGGGGTTCAATGGATGTCTTTGAAGAAGAGGTTTGGGCTACAGCATCTTCCTTGATCTTCCATTCCATCCCTTGGTTGATCATAGAGGATGAGCTTGTTGAAGCTTTTGTAGCTTGGCATTCTTCCGAAGCTTCTTTCTTTTCGGAAGAAACCTTCACCACCTTTTCTTCCGAAGCAGTCTTCTTCTGGGATGGTTTCAAGGGGACTCTTTTGCTTTTTGAGTCTTTACAGCTTTAGCTTCCGAAGCCTTTTTCCTTTCGGAAGAAGAATTTTCTTCCGAAAGAAGCCTTGCTTCGGAAACAAGCTTTCCCTTTTTCATCACTTGAACCATTTGATATGGTCCAAATGAGAAACCTTCCCTGACTCCTTCCCTTTTAACATTATTTGCATAATGTGTGCTAGCAGGATTGTAGTAACAATCTTTGGCCATGTGGTTTTGCAGACCACACATTATGCATGCAATGTTAACCTTTTGGGAATGTGAGGATTGCTGTTTCTTGTTCTTTTTCTCTTCATCAGCAACCTTTCCCTTTAATTTCTGATCCTTTGGTAGGATAGGAGTACTGGTACTGCACTCCTTTCCTGAATCAGAATTTCCAACCACCTGGAATCCAGCTGAGATGAATACACCCTTTTGCTTTGGGTCTATCTTTAGCTTGGACTCAGCCACTTTCTTGGCAGTTTTTCTGGCTGCCTTAGCTCTGCTTCTTCTGGCTTTGGTGGTCAGGGTTTGATCATCATTGGCAGGGGAGGGCATAATTACCTGGTTCTTCCCTATGATGGTCTCCATAGTTGCATCATTCTTTGACTCATGAGAAGGTGGGTCAGCAGATGGAACCTCTTGCTCTTCAGTACCACACCTTGGTTGTCTTATAGACTCATAAGAGTGTGGTGGAGCAATTTCATTGGTTCCCAACCCACCTTTGTTTTGGTAACAAAGTTTTGAGTGAGAGGATGATGCAAGAATGGCTTGGAAGTTTTGCTCGGAAATAGCATACTTCCTGGCTTGAGCCTCAGCAGTGACAAGCTGGGCTTGAGCCTCAGTCAATTTGGATATTAAATCCTTTATCTGAGTCTTATAGTTTGTATGTTCATGTTTTAAGAGGGACACAGTTTTCTCTAACTCCTCAATTTTTCTTTGGTAGTCAGATTCAGCCCTTTTAAAGTCAGATTTTAAAACATTTAAAGACTCAATATCAGATTTAATCTCCATATTGTAGTCCTGATACAGTTTAACCTTAGCAATACAGGCAGGAGTACAGAGATGTTCATATACCTTGTTTTCATCTGTTCCGGCCATGAGTGCTTGAGCAGGAGTCACATCCTGAACCATAAAGCTCCAGTCAACTTCTTGAGCCATTGCAGCAGTTTCTGTTGACTTTCCGGTGGGCTTTGGTGTAGAGGGATGTGTGGAGGCCTGTGGGGTTCCCGGGTTGGACTTGGGAGCCTTGCATTCCCTTGCAAAATGACCAAGTTGGTTACAGTTGTAACATTTGGCCTTGGTTTTGTCAAACCCAAATTTGCTGTTGATTGGGTTTGAGGAAATTGCCTTCCAGTTCTCTAAAGAACTTCTTTGCTCTGTAGGTTAGAAGAGCCATTTGTTGGACTATGTCCACGTATTCCACGTCATCCGGGCTAAAACACTCTAGATCATCAAAGCAGTATTGATAGTCATTTGAGTGTCCACTTCCTGAGACAAAAGCACAGCTGTCCTGAAAGGAGCTTTGCTGAGCTTGTTGAGACCTTGGAGTCTCAGGAAATGTGATGTAAGGCCCAGAAGAACAAGATGGCTGCTGGGTGTAAGTCAGGTATTGCTGAGACTGGGAGATTCCTGAGCCTTCAGCAACCATTAAAGCGTTGCTAGCAGGAAGACTCAAGGGTCTGCTTGTCTGATGACCCCTCTTACTTTCCATTTCCAAACGGTATCCATCAAGGATCCCATAGAGTTCGGTCATGGTGAGTGTATTCAGATTCTCTGTTCTCTTGATAGAGACACAGTAGAATGTCCACTCATTGGGTAGAGCACTCATGAACTTTCTTGTAAGGTCTCTGAGTTCATGAGTAATTCCCACAGATTGAAGGGAAGAAATGAGGTCCATGTACCTGAAATATTGCTGGCTAAGAGTCTCTCCAGCAACATAGGTGAAGTTCTCGAACTGCTGCTTCAGTGAGTCCTTCTTGGAGTCATTTGAGCTTGAGTACATTTGAGCAAGCGCATCAAAGAGTTCTTTGGCAGACTTACAATGCTCAAACCCCACCATGATAGAGTTTGGAATTGCAGTCATAAGAACAGTCATAGCATTGCTGTCTATGTCAAGCTTCTTCCTGTCTTCATCAGAATAATCTTCAACGGCTTTCTCAATCATGGCACCGTTTCCACCAGCTACTTTTGGCTTATACGGGCCATTGACAATGGATTGCCACATCTTGCTGTCTTGATACCTGATGAAGCCTTCCATTCTTCTGCTCCAGACCTGAAGTTTTCAGGGGTGATGATGGGTGCTTTGGTCATCGTCCCCATCTCTACTTCAGATTTGTTGAGGGCCATTTTGAGTGAGGTATAAGGAGGAGTGAAAAACTGGTTGATTAGGATGGTAAGATCTCACAATCAAGAGCCTAAAAAGCTCTGATACCAATTGCAGGATCGGGTTTGTCACTTAAACACTTGTATTTCTCTCAAACTCACTTATGGAAACACTCAAATCAGATGAAGTAATGTCTTTTACAAGAGTTGATAATAATATAATAAGTAGCAAAGGAACACGCAGAAATAAATTTTCAAGGCACTTGTATATATTACTTCTCAACTCAAGATATTACAAGACTCTTACAAGCATGAAACAAGAGTTACAATGAGAAACTATATATACTAGATCCTACAGCCGGATATACTTTGATACCAGCTGGAAACCTAAGACTAAAGCATATACTACAATGCTAAAGTTAAGGTATCTTAGATAAAGTATTATCTAAGATATGGTAGTCATGACATGTCCATGACTTACCTTTTGTCACCAACTAAAGATGGCAACTGTACTAACATAAAAAGGTAAACAGTGGATTAAAGTATGGTCAACTACATGGCTTTTGAGAAAACGCCATGCAGTATCTCAGAGATTTGCAGCGGAGTGTCAGAGAGACCATACTTATGTCCACTGGATAATAGAAGTGTCTTCCGAAGGTAATTGGCTTCGGAAGAACAAGTTCTTCCGAAGCCACTTATACTTCGGAAGAGGCTTCTATGCTTCCGAGGCTTTGAGGACTTCTGTACTTCGAAAGTTGACTTCAGATCTTTCTTTCTAAGTCTTGATCTTCGGAAGTAGGTTCTTTGTCTTCGGAAGTTGGAGTTTTCCTTCGGAAGTGAGTTTTACACTTTGTCTTCGGAAGAGCTCCTTCTTCCTTCGGAAGTTCCATACTTAGCTTCGGAAGTCCTTTGTTTGTTGTACCAAAATCTTCTAAGTGACTTGGTTTTGGTTGCACCAGCCTTTCTAGATCCAACAGAACATTAAAAACAACATTTTCATTTCATCAAAATACTTTTGCAAAAATATTACAACCGTTCATTACACATTTCATTACCAAAGCATTATAATATGGGATCCCTCCAAAATAAGCTAGTAGCCGCCCCTTGCCATCCTCAGCAGCATACCTGCCAACTGGAAACACATCAAAGTCAGCGTTGCTGAGTGAGTTCTAGTTTTAATAAAACATACTTTAAACTTTCTTTATAAAACCATTCGTTACTTTCGCAAGCGACCACACACATCATACACATAGATATTATAATTATTATCTTCATCATTACGTTCGTTAACTTTATTCATCCATTAACTTCCATTCGTTCATTCATTCTTACTTTCATTCGTTCATTCATCATTACATCTTTTCCATTTAACAACACCATGAACTTTACCCTTCATGCTCATGGTACGGGACCTAGGCCTATCATAGACCTTCTATAACGGTGCACAGCACCTCATGGTCACAGTACCTAAGGTAAGGTTCAGGATCATTACATATGTTACATCATCACGTTCTGGATCAGTGTCAACAGCTATACCCCAAACAATATGGCTACTGGGCCGAAGATCATAAATGACTTCCACACTACACGTAGCCTGGCACCAGCACCGGGGTAAGCGATAACTCGAGTACTGGGCCGAAGATCATAATGACTTCCACACTGCACATAGCCTGGCACCAGCACCGAGGTAAGCGACAAAGATCCCATCCACA
Organism: Flaveria ramosissima; assembly: GCA_025215565.1. Lineage (NCBI taxonomy): Eukaryota > Viridiplantae > Streptophyta > Magnoliopsida > Asterales > Asteraceae > Flaveria > Flaveria ramosissima. The sequence goes on along the minus strand of CM046046.1, from coordinate 72,530,160 downwards.
TACTACACCCCCCAACGATATGCATAACTCGAGTACTGGGCCGAAGTCCATAAATGACTTCCACACCGCACATAGATTGGCACTAGCACCGAGGTGAGTAATCACTACTCCACCCCCAACGATATGCATAACTCGAGTACTGGGCCGAAGTTCATAAATGACTTCCATACTGCACATAGCCTGGCACCAGCACCGGGTGAGTATCACTACACCTAAAACGTACCACAACGTTGGTCAGTCACAAAGACTGGAACCCCCGCGTGTACCCCTGTTCATAATGCTTGCAAGCCTTTCATACTTTCATTCGTTCATTAATGCATGCATTCATTCATTTATCATGTTCCTCTTTTCATTATCTTTCACTTTACATTACATAATACTTTCGTTTCATTCATTAACATTCGACGTAAAGCCATGGAAAGATACATATACATAACAGGAACATAAACATAAACATACACACATCACCATACAGGGCATCATCATATATATACGCATCAATCATACACACGCATCAATCATACATCACATCATTAACATCACACACATGCCCGACATCACGTCTTTGACCTCGAAAGTCAACTTACACAAGCCTACGGGAACCTCCCCAGTCAAAACCCATAACTGCACATTCCCTCGAAAGTCATATGATAACTGTCACCCCCCGCTAAAAGCGGAAACACGCTGTAATGAGATCGGGATCGTCATAACACACGGTAAGCAGTAGAGATGCAATAATAATAAATGATGATAAAGCGTGCCATGACGACACCCGACACAAATGGAGACTTGTGTCGTGTTTAGCCAATGTTCACGACATCATAGCCATAAGCATAAACATGTTAAATGATTCACATAGTCAAGTAGTAACAATTGTAATGTAAATTCCCACAACCCGGGAACAAGTATCAAAAGAATGAAATTGTTTAATCAGACTACAACATTGTTTCAAAATGATTGTTTGTCAAATATGTTTAGTCTCAAAAATGCATCCTAGGGTCTCCACTAAGGCAGCACACCTAGATCCTCAGTTAGCATTGTCACCTGAAAAGATATGCTCAAAATGGTCAACAAAATTGTTGGTGAGCTCGCAGGTTTAAAGTAAATAAGTAATTGATGTTGTATAGTAAATGATGTGGAATACTCTGAATACAGTTATAAGTAAGTAAAATCACATGACAATGAGCTTTGCAACCAAACCTAATGACGTACACAAAGATCTTGTCGAAATATACTCACCCAAGGGCCCGTTCCTGGCCACTGTTGGTACTAACTAGTATACCAACAAACAAGGGTGGGAGTGTCAACCCAATAGTACTACCAATACCTATCCGTCGGTTCCCACACTGGAATTAAATAGTTGCAAAGAAAGTACCACACAGCAAACTCAAGCATGTATCACATAAGTACTCACAAAACAGTAACACGTTGATTCCAAGTATGTAAATTGTATGTAAATTGTACAACATTAAAAATGGGTGAGCATACTTTTCTCCCATGTTTGTAAATGATTGAAATGTTGTATAAGCGTAAAAAGGGGCCACGAAACTCACTTGTTAAGTGGTAAGTATGAATGATCAAGTTTCCAAATGTTTGTATGCAGAACTCGGTCAAACACCTATTGACAGTTATTGTTAGCATTAATGATATAAATAAAGTAAATAGTAACGTTCGGTCGGTTCGGGTTGTATCGGCTGGGTCGCGTGTAACACACACAAACAGACACGTATTTGATCTTATGTAGATCCAAGTACTAGATATCATCGCCACTGCTGATGGTATTTGTGTAAAAGTTTCATTGTTATCAAAGGAGTATTTGGTAAATATTAATAGTTACAAATCGGTTATTGATACTTGTAAAATGTTAAGTTGATTTGATTTGGAATAACATTAGTAAGTTTGTTAGCGTTGACTTTAACATTGTCATTAGCAACGACAACCGTGTCGATGTCACCTTAACATCACACGACATACACACACCACACACAAGAAGGAATTCACACACAACAACTTCAGTCTCACGATAGGACCATACGCACAACTCAACACTCCATTCGCACGAATCAACCCTCATTCGTACGAATCAGCTTCCTTCGTACGATTGAACCTTCATTCGTGCGACTGGCATCCAGTCGTACCACACAACACTCAATCGCACGACTCAACCTCCATACGCACGAATCAACCTTCATTCGTACGAATCAGCTTCATTCGTACGACTGAACCTTCATTCGTACGATTGGCCTTCAGTCGTGCGATACACGCACAATCGCACACATCCATTCGTTCGCATGACTCAATCGCACACAACATTCATTCGCATTGACTCAATCGCACACATTCATTCGATCGCACGACTCATTCGCACGACATACCCAGTCGCACAACTCAATCGCCCGAATGACTCAGTCGCACGACTCACCCAGTCGTACGGCTCAGTCGCATGACAGACCCTGTCGCCAGAACGGCAGATTCGCGACTGCAGATGGGCAGAGCAGCCTCCGGCTGCTTCGAGCACAAGTTTTACACCACGAGGACTTTCAGAAACACTCTACAAACATACACAAACAAGAAGCACACGCAGAAGGACATCACACGCACCCACACGACCTCATGTGTTCGGGTTGAACCCGAACACCCGAAACCCTAAAATGGACAGCCGTGAATAAGCAAGAAAAGGGACAACAAAGGTTGTCTACCTGCAAGAATGGAGTAGACTCGGTTGTAGTCGAAGTCTAGACGATGAAAACGTGACCAAACGGGGCAGTTTTGGTGTAAGGAAGGAGATGAAATGTGAAGAAGAAGAAATGAAGAAGAAGATGAAGAATGGGGGCTAGGGCTGGAAAAATGGGTTTATATACCCAGCCCAAGTTTGAAAAATGACACATATAGTCCCTGCACTTAAATCTTCGAATTTCTCAAATTTGTTTCGGTTAAAAACGACTTTATTAGGTTAGTTATATTAATGATAAAAATGTATTTAATGATATTTGTAACTTAAAAATGGTTTTATTAATGGCTATAATATTATATAAAAATGGTATATTTAGCGGTAACGATGACGAAGGTTGTAAAAGTTTTTAAAGATAGTATACGTTAACGATAAGATCACAAGCATAAAGACGATAAAGAAAGTATAATATCCACACGAATAGTTTATAAAGATGAGGAATGATCGAGCGAAGAAAAGTTAACGGAAATCCATGTTAATTGACGGACCTTTTGGGGACGGATGTCACAGTATCCCCCAGTTGAGAGAATTTCGTCTCGAAATTCAGTTGGAGTTAGGTCCAAGAGTGTCATCCTCGAATACATGTGGATATTTGAGTTTCATCTGATCTTCCCGTTCCCATGTAAACTCTGGCCCTTGTTTTGAATTTCATCTTACACGAACAATTGGTATTCTACTACGCTTCAATTGCTTGACCTTTCGATCCATGATCTCAATGGGTTCCTCAACAAAATGAAGCTTTTCGTCGATCTTGATTTCCTCAATAGGTACGTGAAAAGATTCATCAGCCAAACACTTCTTGAGGTTCGACACGTGGAAGGTATCATGTACGCCGCTGAGTTCTTGTGGCAACCCTATTCGGTAAGCCACTGGACCGATTCTTTCTGTAATCTTGATGGTCCTACATATCTTGGGGCTAACTTCCCTTTCTTTCCAAATCGAACGATTCCTTTCCAAGGAGAGACTTTAAGTAAAACCCGATCTCCAACGTTGAATTCTAGAGGCTTCCGACGGTTGTCAGCATAGCTCTTTTGGCGATCTCTGGCAGCTTTTAATCGGTCTTTGATTTGAAAGATCTTGTCGGTTGTTTCTTGAATGATCTCTGGGCCTGTTAACTGACTTTCACCAATCTCGGCCCAACAAACGGGTGATCTACATTTTCTTCCATACAACGCTTCGAACGGAGCACATCCAATGCTTGTATGGTAGCTGTTGTTGTAAGAGAACTCGATCAGCGGTAGGTGAGCGTCCCAACTACCACCAAAATCGATTGCACATGCCCTCAGCATGTCTTCTCGCGTTTGAGTAGTTTGTTCACTTTGGTCATCTGTCTGAGGGTGATAGGCGGTACTCATATCTAATCAAGTGCCCATCGATTTCTGTAGTGTCTGCCAAAATCGTGAAGTAAATCGGTTGTCACGGTCGGATATAATTGACACCGGTACTCTGTGTCTTGTCACAACCTCTTTTATGTACAATCTCGCCAACTTATCCATTTTGTAGTCTTCTCGGATCGGCAAGAAATGAGCTGACTTCGTCATCCGATCCACTACGACCCATATCGAGTCATGACCGCTGCTCGTTCTAGGGAGTTTGGTAATAAAATCCATAGCTATATTCTCCCATTTCCACTCGGGATTTTCAGGTTGCTGTAATAATCCCGATGGTTTCTGATGTTTAGCTTTAACTTTCGAGCATGTCAAGCACCTGCTGACGTACATGGCAATGTCTTTCTTCATACCTGGCCACCAGTACAGATCTTTGAGATCATGATACATCTTGTCTGCACCAGGATGAATAGAATATCGCGTCTTGTGGGCTTCATCCATGACTAAGGTACGTATACCTCCCCATCTGGGTACCCATATACGATCCATGAAGTACTGTATATCATCATCCTTGCAACTCATTTGTTTATCCAACCCTCGGAATTCTTCTCCCGCAAGGTTTTCTTCTTTCAATGCCTCACTTTGTGCAATTTGGATCTGAGCTTTCAAATTCGTTTGAATGGTCAATCCCAATGCTCGAGCACGTAGTGGTTTCATGCGTTTTTTGCGGCTTAAAGCATCAGCCACCACGTTAGCTTTCCCCGGATGATACCGGATTTCACAATCGTAGTCACTAAAAGCTTTACCCAACGTCGCTGACGCATATTAAGTTCCTTCTGATCCAGGATATGTTGGAGGCTCTTATGATCTGTGTAGATGATGCATTTGGTTCCATACAAGTAATGCCTCCATATCTTAAGTGCAAATACTACCACGCCCAACTCAAGATCATGAGTTGTATAGTTCTTTTCGTGCACCTTAAGTTGTCGCGAAGCGTAGGCAATCACCTTATCCTTCTGCATTAGCACACATCCCAATCCTTGATGTGAAGCATCAGAGTACACCACAAAATCATCAGTTCCGTCTGGGAGGGACAATATAGGTGCGTTGCATAACTTCTCTTTCAACGTTTGGAACGCTTGTTCTTGTGCATGTCCCCAATCAAACTTCTTGTCTTTCTGAGTCAGCAGTGTTAACGGTTGCGCGATCTTTGAAAAATTCGCGATGAAGCGACGATAATAACCGGCCAATCCTAAGAATTGCCGTATCTCTGAAGGTGTCTGGGGTGCATCCCATTTCTTCACCGCTTTGATCTTGCCGGGATCTACATGAATCCCATCCTCGTTAACCACATGACCCAAAAACTTCACTTCTCGCAACCAAAATTCACACTTCGAGAACTTGGCGAAAAATTTCTCTTCCTGTAACAGTTCCAGTATTGCCCGAAGGTGTTCTTCATGATCTTCTTTTGATCGGGAGTAGATGAGTATATCGTCTATGAATACGATCACAAACTTATCCAAGTAAGGTTTGCACACCCGATTCATTAGGTCCATAAACACAGCTGGTGCGTTAGTCAGCTCGAACGACATGACCAAGAACTCATAGTGTCCATAACGAGTTCTAAACACTGTTTTCGGTATGTCCTCCTCGAAAAACCTTAGTTGATGATATCCAGAACGAATGTCGATCTTTGAGAAATATGAAGCTCCTTGCAGCTGATCAAATAGATCGTCGATCCTGGGGAGAGGATACCGATTCTTCACGGTTAACTTGTTCAACTCACGGTAATCGATACACATGCGGAACGACCCATCCTTCTTTTTGACAAATAATACCGGTGCTCCCCATGGTGAATGACTCGGCTGATAAAAACCTTCTCCAGTAGTTCCTGCAACTGACTAGATAACTCTTGCATTTCTGATGGTGCTAACCGATATGGCGTCTTTGCTACCGGTGTAGCTCCAGGAACCAACTCTATACGAAATTCCACCTGTCATGGAGGAGGCAAACCAGACAAGTCATCAGGAAATACATCTGGGTAGTCCCGTACCACTGGAATATCTACTAATTTCCTCTCCTCTTCCTTCTTTTCCACCACATGAGCCAGAAAAGCGTAGCACTGCTTTCGTAACTTCGGCGTGCTTTCATGCAGGAGATAAGCTTTAAATTTCCTTCCCGGTCGTTCTCCTTGAATCTGAGTACCTCCCCGTTTGACATGGGAATTCGTACTACTTTGTCCGATAGACAATCTCAGCTCCGTGTCTCGACAACCAATCCATTCCCATAATCACGTCGAAACTTCCTAACTCAAAGGGTATCAAGTCTATATCGAAGACATGGTTTTCCAATATAATCGAGCACTTCCTAATAATCTCATCGGCCTGAACAACCCTACCGTTGGCCATTTCTACAGAGTAGCTAGTTTCTAGCCTATTAGGACTCAAATCAAGCAATTGCACAAACTCAGAAGATATAAAACTATTGTCTGCTCTAGTATCAAATAATATAGATGCGAAGTGATGATTGAGTAAGTGCGTACCCGTGACAACATTCGGGTCCTGACGAGCATCGTTAGCTCCAATGACAAATGCACGTCCTCGAGTGGTGTTTCCTTGATTTGCCGGGCCTTGATTTCCAGCTATGGCCATCACCTGCTGCTGGTTGTTCCCTTGTTGACCCGGCGCCCGATTCAGTTTGGGGCACATGTTTTTGTAGTGATCAGGGCCTCCAAACTCATAACAGACCCTAGCATTCCCCGCGGGGTTAACCGCGTTGACCGGTGCCACCAGATTCGGCGCTATTCTGCAGTCTCTCGCTAGATGCCCCGGGCGTCTACAAATCGCGCACACCCGACACTGCATTCCTTGGGGATGATGATAGTTGCACCTATCACATTTGGGTGCGGCCCAACATACTCTCTCTTGCCTTGCGTCACGACCACAAAATTTCTGGTCGTCTTGGCCCTCTTGTCAAAATTCCCGGCACTCGCACGGCTCGTTTCCCCAACCTCTTTTCTCTTCTCTGCCCCTCTTCCTAACACCCCTGTTCTCACCATCTCATCGGTTAGAGCGCCAGCCTTCAGAATTACACTTTGGATAGTAGGAGGAGCAGCTGCTGTTACCTTCGCCCGGATTTGAGGCGCAAGTCCCCAAATGTACCTCTCGATCCTCTTGGATTCCGGGGTCACTAGATGTGGAACCAATCTTGCCAACTCATGAAAACGGTCAGTGTAAGCTGCATGCCCAGCCCCAACCATAGCATGATTCCAGAATTCATGCTCCAGTTTCCGCATCTAGTTAAGGGGGCAGTATTCCTCTATGATCAATGCCTTGAATTCATCCTATGACATCTGCATCGCTGATTCTCTTCCCTTAGCTTAAACCTGGGTGTTCCACCAGGTTAGGGCCTTGCCCTGCACTGAACATGTGGCATACTTGATTTTCTGGCTGTCGAGGCATTCACTGATATCAATCACTGCCTCCATCTTTTCAAGCCATCTGGTCAGGGCTATGGCTCCACCTTTCCCATCAAATTCCTTCGATTTACAAGCCACAAATTCCTTGTATGAACACCCCCGTCTAGCATTAACGACTCTAGTCTCATTACCGGTTGTTCCACCATTCCCGGTCTCCTGATTGCTCTCGTTCCCAGTCGGGTTCCCATCATCTACTTCAGTTTCAATCCCACCTTGACCCCTTTATCCACCATCCTCGTTATCATTGCCACCATCCCTGTGGGGGTGGTGTTGCTGAAGAGCATCGCTCACTTGGGCCACTATAGTCGGAATTAGTACGGCTAGTTGTTGAGCGATCAGAGCTGCCATGTCAGAGTTTCCTGTTCCCTGATTGTTACTGGCAGGACCAACACTTGTTTTTGGTGCTCTACCTCTACCTCTGCCTCTGCCTCTGCCCTCGGGGCTTCACTTCCGCCACTGTTGTTGCGGGTAACTCTTCGAGGCGGCATTTTCTAATCATAAAAGTAGTAAACACGTAAGCTTTAACCATTTCAAAGTGTATTATCCATAACACTCATCAAAGTACAGCATTCCAAGTTAATATCACACTCATTGTCACCACACATCACATGCAAGTCGTGTAGTTCTCACACCATGAATCGGTAATGTCCCAACAATAGTCCATCTCAACAATTGTAAATCCATGTATATAATCACGTTTAGTCTAGCGAAGGTTGTCTATCTCTTCCTCTTTCGAGGTTTCAGACATAACCTCCTCAGGGTCAATCTCAATGTCCGAGGTCAAGCGAAAAGCATTATCTGTGAAGATCTCTTCGGGTTTAATACCCAGATTTGATAAACCAACTCGATGCGCAAAGGGAATGGAAGATCCAATAGATGCATCCCATAAGGAGTGAGCACAAGGGCTCTTCTCACATGGTGAAAAGATCACATAACAAATAGATAAACGAACAAGTAAAGAGGAACACATACATGAGATATAATATGCATACAGATCCTAGCATGCAAATCTACATGGAGGTTCCTAGGTTATAGTCTAGGTCAAGCGTATTGCCTAATTCTCTATAACCAATGGCTCTGATACCAATCTGTCACACCCCCGCTAAAAGCGGAAACACGGGGATGTAATGAGATCGGGATCGTCATAACACATGGTAAGCAGTAGAGATGCAAAATAATAAATGATGATAAAGCGTGCCATGACGATACCCGACACAAATGGAGACTTGTGTCGTGTTTAGTCAATGTTCACGACAGCATAGCCATAAGCATAAACATTTTAATGATTCACATAGTCAAGTAGTAACAATTGTAATGTAAATTCCCACAACCCGGGAACAAGTATTAAAAGAATAAAATTGTTTAATCAGACTACAACATTGTTTCAAAATGATTGTTTGTCAAATATGTTTAGTCTCAAAAATACATCCTAGGGTCTCCACTAAGGCAACACACCTAGATCCTTAGCATTGTCACCTGAAAAGATATGCTCAAAATGGTCAACAAAATTGTTGGTGAGCTCGCAGGTTTAAATAGTAAATAAGTAATTGATGCTGTATAGTAAATGATGTGGAATACCGTGAATACAGTTATTAGTAAGTAAAATCACATGCAATGAGCTTTGCAACCAACCTAATGACGTACACAAAGATCTTGTCGGAATATACTCACCCAAGGGCCCGTTCCTGGCCACTGTTGGTACTAACTAGTATACCAACAAACAAGGGTGGGAGTGTCAACCCAGTAGTACTACCAATACCTATCCGTCGGTTCCCACACTGGAATTAAATAGTTGCAAAGAAAGTACCACACAACGAACTCAAGCATGTATCAGATAAGTACTCACAAAACAGTAACACGTTGATTCCAAGTATGTAAATTGTATGTAAATTGTACAACATTGAAAATGGGTGAGCATACTTTTCCCCCATGTTTGTAAATCATTGAAATGTTGTATAAGCGTAAAAAGGGGCCACGAAACTCACTTGTTAAGTGGTAAGTATGAATGATCAAGTTTCCAAATGTTTGTATGCAGAAATCGGTCAAACACCTATTGACAGTTATTGTTAAGCATTAATAATATGTATAAAGTAAATAGTAACGTTCAGTCGGTTCGGGTTGTATCGGCTGGGTCGCGTGTAACACACACAAACAGACACACGTATTAGATCTTATGCAGATCCAAGTACTAGATATCATCGCCACTGTTGATGGTATTTGTGTAAAAGTTTCATTGTTATCAAAGGAGTATTTGGTAAATATTAATAGTTACAAATCGGTTATGATACTTGTAAAATGTTAAGTTGATTTGATTTGGAATAACATTAGTAAGTTTATTAGCGTTGACTTTGGCAACCGTCTCGATGTCACCTTAACATCACACAACATACACACACCACTCACAAGAAGGAATTCACACACAACAACTTCAGTCGCACGACAGGACCAGACGCACAACTCAACACTCCATTCGCACGAATCAACCCTCATTCGTACGAATCAGCTTCATTCGTACGATTGAACCTTCATTCGTGCGACTGGCATCCAGTCGTACCACACAGCACTCAATCGCACGACTCAACATCCATACGCACGAATGAACCTTCATTCGTACGAATCAGCTTCATTCGTACAACTGAACCTTCATTCGTACGATTGGCCTTCAGTCGTGCGATACACGCACAATCACACACATCCATTCGTTCGCATGACTCAATCGCACACAACATTCATTCGCATTGACTCAATCGCACACATTCATTCGATCGCACGACTCAGTCGCACGACATACCCAGTCGCACAACTCAGTCGCCCGAATGACTCAGTCGCACGACTCACCCAGTCGCACGGCTCAGTCGCATGACAAACCTAGTCGCCAGAATGGCAGATTCGCGACTGCAGATGGGCAGAGCAGCCTCCGGCTGCTCCGAGCACGAGTTTTACACCACGAGGACTTCCAGAAACACTCTACAAACATACATAAACAAGAAGCACACGCAGAAGGACATCACACGCACCCACACGACCTCATGTGTTCGGGTTGAACCCGAACACCCGAAACCCTAAAATGGACAACCGTGAATAAGCAAGAAAAGGGACAACCAAGGTCGTCTACCTGCAAGAATGGAGTAGACTCGGTTGTAGTCGAAGTCTAGACGATGAAAACGTGACCAACGGGGCGGTTTTGGTGCAAGGAAGGAGATGAAAGGTGAAGAAGAAGAAATGAAGAAGAAGATAAAGAATGGGGGCTAGGGCTGGAAAAATGGGTTTATATACCTAGCCCAAGTTTGGAAAATGACACATATAGTCCCTGCACTTAAATCCCCGAATTTTCCAAATTTGTTTCGGTTAAAAACGGCTTTATTAGGTTAGTTATATTAATGATAAAAATGTATTTAATGATATTTGTAAATTAAAAAATGGTTTTATTAATGGCGATAATATTATATAAAAATGGTATATTTAGCGGTAACGATGACGAAGGTTGTAAAAGTTTTTAAAGATAGTATACGTTAACGATAAGATCACAAGCATAAAGACGATAAAGCAAGTATAATATCCAAACGAATACTTTAGAAAGATAAGGACTGATCGAGCGAAGAAAAGTTAACGGAAATCCATGTTAATTGACGGACCTTTTGGTGACGGATGTCACAATAACCTGTCGTTCTTTCGGTCGTATGAACCCTACTTGGGCGTATGGACACCCTCCAGTCGCATGGCCTCCCGGGCGATTGAACACTTAGGCTAATGGACATCAGGTGGATGGACCCTATGCGAATGGACTATGGGCGAATGGACATCTATGCGTATGGACTCTCAATCGCAAAGCTTTCATGCGTATGGCCTTCAGTCGCATGACCTCAGGCGCATGGGCTTCAGTCGCATACAATTCGTGCGAATGAACCTTAGTCGCATGGCCTCCAGGCGCATGGACTTCAGTCGCAAAACCTTCATGCGAATGAACCTCAGTCGTAAACTCCTTCAATCGCATGCCTTACAGACACATGAACTTTAGTCGTATGACCATCATGCGTATGGACCTCAGTCGCATGGAAATCGTGCGCATGGACCTCAGTCGCACCCCAATCGGCCGTATGGCCTCCAATCGCACTCCAGTCGGTCGCCTAGCCCTAGCTGATGCAGAATGCAGTTCATCCCGACTGCAGCCTACGGTTTTCGGCCTCCAACCTCCTCCAAACCTCTTTTAAACCTAAATCAACCATTCTAGGAAACATACCACGACCTCATTCAAGCATAACCAAGCACGACATCAAGCCCCAAACGAATCATACACATACACATACATACAAAAACGGGTTTACACCCAAAAACTCAAAAAAGGGTTTTCAGATGTGTTCCAACCCCAAAATCAGTTGAAAACGTGTAAAAGAGGAGTCCTAGAACTAACACAAACGTTCCCATCGAGTAGAGCTTCGATTTGACCCGCTACACGACGATTTCCACATTCGAATCCACCCGAACCAAGCTTTTCTCCTCTTTTTCTCATTCTCTTCTCCTCTCCTCTATTCTTGGCTGAAAAAATGGCAAGAAAAGGGGTGTCTTTCCCCTTCTATACTCCCATTCATCGAAGTTTCTATCGTTGGCGAGTTTGGACCCTCGACTTTTGACTTTATTTCTTTTTCTTCTTTTGTTGGCTTCAAAGAAAATTTCCGGGCGTTACATGTTGAGTTATAGATATAAGAAGAGAGAGAAGAGAGTTTGGTAAATGTGAGGTGTTTGCACTTGCTTTTTTTCTAAATAACAAGCTTATTATTTTATAATATTATAATTTTAAATTAATAATATAAATACACGTTTTATAAATTAGAATGTGTAATTCTATAAAGTTTGTATTTTTTTATATTTTATAATTTCATCATTGTTCTTATATATTTTTTCTTTGACTTTTGACCTTATTTATTGCCAAAATAATGTGTGATAAATGGTGTATGACACAACCAAACAATCTTTTTTTTTTTTTTTTTTTTTTTTTTTTTTTTTTATGTTTTGAGTTTGTTCACATTTCAAAATAATTGATTTAATAAAGTCAGGTCATATAATAATTTTATATCAACATATAAAACTTGAGTTGCTTAATGTTTTGATCTATTTTTTTTAAAACAAGTCAGGTCGATTGTAATCTATATTTTATCATGTTGTTGCGATACGGCAACAATGCGTGGCGGGTAAATAACTAGTATATATTAAAAACCAAATATGATTTGTGAGGGACTCGCACTGTAACAATACGTGCAACGATTGTTGCTTCTGGTACTACCCCTGATGACACTCCATATGAAGGCCGGGAGTGGCACTGCTATGGTGGCGGTGATACCTTTCTCTTCGCATTAGGTGTGGTTTTATCCTCCCTCCCGTTTGATTTGATTGATTTGAGCTCTTTGTTATCGATAAACTTAGGTTCTTATTTGGTAATCTTGTATTTGAATTGTGGATTTTTACGTTTCTTAGAGTTGTATGAATCTTTCAAGGGTAATCTGGTTATACATTCCTACATCAAGTTTTGCTTATAATTTATTCCGTAACACCCGGCCTCTCATACCACAAATATTGTCCGCTTCGCCCACGAGGAGCTCTGTTCGCTCTGTTAAATTGTTTTTGTACTGTGGAATGAAGAGAAAGAGAGCTTTAAAAAGTGTTACCCTTATATCCAAATAAGATTTATACCTAGAAACTCTCGACACTATGATGATTTTGTGTAATTAACTGTATTATTTGCATATTACTATAATACTAATTGGCTATCCATCAGCTTCATGTTGTTTGTTTTGCTTCTTAAATTACAATGTGGCTATTTGTGAACTTATAGCAAAACTCATGTATTACATTATCAAACTACGGTTTATGTATTTTACTAGATCATATATGTATAGTCTTTTGAAGTCTTTGAAGTAAAGAATGCATTAAATAGACATAACTCTTTATGTGTTTTTTGTGTAGGAGAAGAAGTAACTCCGTAGCAACACGCATGTCCGTTTAGTAGTTTGCAAAACATTGCAAATTAATTAAAGTAGACATGATCATGTATGAAAACTAAAAGAAAAATAATATTAAACACACATAGAGTTTAGTATTGTAATACTTTTTTTAAATAAAAAAATCACTTTTACGAAAATGTGTTGTTTTATGATAAAAACAACATATTATGTACTGTTTTGTCGTAAAACTAACACATTTGTGTTGTTTAACGTTAACACAACACGTTATGTGTTGTTTTAGGGTAAAACAACACATTATATGTTGTTTTAGGGTAAAACAACATGTTATGTTCTGGTTCGGTATGTTTTGTGTTGTTTAATGTTAAAATAAACTTGAAATTATTCTAAAATTGTGTTGTTTTACGATGTCACATAAAATAGTACCCTCTATTACGACTACCGTAAAATAGCACATTTTGTGTTGTTTTAGAAGGAAATAACACGTGTTTTATCGCATGTTATGAAATTTAACACATTTCATTCTCTCTTTGCTCAAATTTAACACATTTGACAAACGTAACTTAGGATAAGTACCATAGAGATGACACACTTAATCAAAGGAAGAAAACCTCATACCAGCTTTAGGTTTACATGAATCAATAATCTGAGAGCGTAACCCACTTTCAATAAATTATAGATGCATGCCTGAACTTTGCATGGTATGCACACTAATAGTCCCCGACGCTAACAGAGGTTAAGTTTCTTAGTTAAGTCAATGTAAAATGACCAGAATACCATTAACTAAAAATATTAAAAAGACCTGCAAATTAAATACAACTAACCTACCCTCTACCCCACCCCTTCGTCTTCTTCTTTTTCTTTCATCACTCACCCCTTTCCACCACCATAATCCATTTCAACCATCTGAGAAATCAAGCACCACTAATAGTCACTATCACTAGCACCGGTCACTACCACTACTACAGATCCCAACAGTCACCAAAAAGCCATTTCTACTGCTGGTTTTGGGCGGTTACGATACGGGATCCATGATGATGTTGGTAAAGGCGACGTTCGGTTTTTAGATGGCGATGACAATGATGATGTAAATGGCGATGGGGCTGTAATACGTTTTGCGATGGCGAAGGTATAGATCTATGATAGGATGTGTCTGTGGTTGCAATAAGTAAGAAAGATGGGGGTCGGATGTTGACCGTGTGGCGCTGTTAGTGGTGGTTGAGGGGAAAAAGGTCTTAATGTGCGATGGTGGTGATGATTGTATGGAATGATGAAGATGATGATGGTGCGATGGAGATGGGGTCGAGGCTTTTGGGATGGTGGCGGTGGTGCTCAACAGCCTTAAGTGGTGGTAGTGGTGGTGACGTTCGGTGGTGGTGATTGTGAGTGGTGGTGGTGATCGTGAGTGGTGGTGGTAGCGGTAGTGATCTGTGGTGGTGGAAATTGTGAGTCGTGGTGGTTCCAGTGGTGGTGGTGGGTAAATGGTAGTGGTAGTGGTGGTAAGTGTTCAATGTTGAGAAGAAGATAAAAAAGAAAGGGGTATTATGGTCTTTTTAAAAAAAACTAACTGAGAAACTTAACCTTTGTTAGTGCTAGGGACTGTTAGTGTGCACTCTTTGCATAGTTTAGGCCCACATCTGTAATTTATTGAAAGTAGTGACTAAAGTTGCAATTCAGGCATACACTAGGGACCATCCGTGTAATTTGTGCAAAATTCAACTATTTATTATTTGAGTAAATTACACGGACATTACCTAGGGTATGCACGTATTGCAACTTTAGTCCCTACTTTAAATAAATTACTAATGCGAGCCTGTACTTTGCATGGTATGCACATCGGCAGTCCCCGACACTAATTGAAGTTAAGTTTCTCTGTAAATTTTTAAAAAAAGACCAAAATACCCCTTATTTTATCTTCTTCTTAACATTATAATTCTCTACATTCAACCCACTACCATCGCTGCCTCCTCTACCCTCAAGCCACCACCATCGCCGCCTATACCCTCAACCCACCACCATCGCCGCCTCTACCCTCAACCCACCACCATCGCCGCCTCTACCCTCAGCCCACCACCATCGCCACCTCTACCCTCAACCCACCACCATAGCTGCCTATACCCTCCACCCACCAAAGTCGTCGCTGCCACACCCTCGATCCACCACCGCCGTCGCTGCTACTATGTCGACCCACCACCATCGTCGCTGCTACACTGTTGACCCCACCACCGTCGTCGCTGATAGACCCTCGACCCACCATCACCGCCGCTGCTAAACCCTTGACCCACCGCCACCGCTGCTACACTCTCGACCCCCCACCACCGCCGTTACTACACCCTTGATCCACCACCGTCGTCGTTGCTTCACCCTCGACCCACAACCGCGCTGCTGCTACACCCTCGCCCACCACCGCGCTGCTACACCCTCGCCCCACCACTGCGCCGCTACTACACCCTCGACCCACCACCGCACTGCTACACCCTCAACCCACCATCGTCGACGATAAAACTCCAATTGTAAAAACTCAGACCAATAGTAGTGCTTGATTTCTCAAATGGTGGTGGAGAGGAGGTGTGATGGTGATGAAGATGAAGATGAAGATGGACGAAGAAAATGAAGATGGATGAAGAAGATGAAGATGGAAGAAGAAGATGAAGATGGAAGAAGAAGATGTAGGGTTGGGGTGAGATATGGTGGGTGGGGGTATATTGGTAATTTAACATTGACTTAACAGATAAACTTAACCTCAGTTAGCGTCGGGGACTACCGGTGTGCATATCATGCATAGTTCAGGCCCTCATCTGTAATTTATTGAAAGTAGTGACTAAAGTTGCAATACGTGCAAACCCTAGGGACTATCCGTGTAATTTACTCATATTATTTTTGACCCGAATCAGTTTCGAACGAAACTTACGTCTGAACGTAGATAAAAATAAATATGTCGCAAATGATATGCTCGGAATTTAAAGAAACAATATGTTTTTAAAGTTATAAAAGAAAAAAAATCCGATAAAAATTAATTAAAATAATAAATAATAATTTTAACTTTCAAACTTGAAACAAAGCAATCTCGTTTTTACTGTCATTCATTTTAAGTTGTACTTTACACATTGATGGTGTGCTATTTGGTTTATATAAAAATTTTATATCAATTAAAGTAGAGCTATCAAGTTGTAACAGTATATTTGTAATTTCTAAAAACTTATGTTGTGAAAATATTTAATCATGTATTATATTTGACCTGAATCGGTTTTGAATGAAACTTATGCTTAAACATATACAAAAATAATCATGTTCCAACCGTGTATTTAAAATTTAAAACTACATTATATTTTCGTAGTTATAAACGAAGAAAATAGTACAATAAATATTAGTTATAACAATAAAGTAATAAATGTGATAACCAAAACAAACTGGTCTCACATGGCATGCATTCAAATTGTACCAATGTATTTGAATTTCGAGGTGGAGAGAATTAGACCATAATTTAAAACCCGTACGTTTTGAAGTTTACATTTCCAAAATCGTTGTATGGTATAACAATGTATCTAACAATTTTAAATTTAAAAAAGTTTTTCGAAAAATAAAATAGTTTTAGCAAATAATTAGATTAATTTTTAAATATTTAAAATAATAATAACACCTTCTCTATAATTATTTATTAATCAATCCTAATTATTAACTACCAAGGGGAGGATTATATTAAAAATAATATTTAATTTTAAAAGTTTAAAATGAATTGTGTGCTTCACAGTCCTTCTATTGTTTTAAAGAGAATAATATTTTGTTTATTTTGTCAAATACGTTAACTTATTGTGTCTTATACGTTTATTATGTCAAATATCAGTTAATTGTATTAATCATTGTGTTTTACGTTTTAAATCATTTGGTGTTATTTTTATCATTGTTTTTATAGATTATAAACTTGTTATCTATCATTATGTTTACAATTAGTATATACAATGATATACTTTTACCAATCTAGTTTTCAAAACTTATAATGTTAAAGATAACACAATGTGTTATTTTTGTTATTGTTTTTTAATAGATTATATAAACTTATTATTTATTGTATTTTGCCATTAGAAATACACAATAATAATATTTCAACAATATATTTTTCAAAACTTATATTATTCAAGAAAATATAATGACGATCAAAAGACACAATGAGACATTATGTTATTTTGTCATTGTTTTTAATATATTAGATTAATTAGTTGTTAATTTATTATTGTACTTTACATATCAGAGATACATAACAATATTATTCCATTATCATATTTTATAAAATTCATCATTTTAGAAAAAAAAAACATAATAGCATTCAAAATTAACACAATAACCAACAAAAAGACATAAAGAGCTCCACTAAAGATATAATGACGAGATATGAACTTAAAAACTTTAATTTTTTTTTATTTTCTTACATAACAATACCGTACTCGTTTTAAAGATGAAAACCCCTCGTTTTTATGGTGTAATTTTTATATAAAAAGTAATATCGTATATAAAAGTTATGAAAGTTTAAATAAATAGGAAAACTTGCAAAAAGTCAAAAAAGTGATTATTTTTAAAATACATCTCTAACAAACTGTTTACTACAAATTGATCTCAACCATTGATTAATAATATGGATTGTTAAGATTACTTTTTATACTTTTTAGGTTTAGAAAATTTTCTATTTGAACCTTTGAGAGATGTTCAAATAATACAACTACTGTTCAATTTTAGTTATGTTTATAAATATTGCATTTGCATTAAATGTAATCACAATTTATTAAATTTATTAAAGATCCCAAATAGCGAGAATGCAAGGTGGCCTCAATTAAGCTTTGGCCTGATTGAAAATCATTCTCCAACCTACTTTTAGTCAGGTTGAAAAACCTTTCCCAATCTTAATTCCAGGGCAACGATAAGTAGCAACCTCTCTATGCAAGTGGGGTATTGCTTTCTATGCACCCATTTATTTTGCTCAATGGATCTAGGCTAGTCGAGGGCGGAATTCAATTCCACTCGATCACTTCAGGTTTTGGGGTAGGGATAGGTGAATGCCCTAGTATGTATGCACTAGAGTATATAGATACTTCAATTAACATTAAATCATCAAAGAATGCAACAGGAAATCAAAGCTTGATCTTGATGTTTGACTTTATGATTAAAAAAGCAACCAAAAGAGCAAACCCAAAATGATACTGAAATACATAAAAAGTTGTTTTTATAATTATTAGTATACATATGATAAATCTTGTCTTTTATGTGGTTAAACACATGTAGAATATATTTTTATACTTCATTTGAAAGTGACAAAATTGATTGTCATGAACTAATTAATATAAGAATTGATTACGCAAATGGTCCTTGTGGTTTTATGAAAATAACAGATTGGGTACTAAGAGTTTTTTGTAACAGGTTGGGGTACTGTGTTTTCAATTTTTAACGAGTTAAGGTATTAATGGTTGTAGACGTTAATTTTTCTGTTAGATCTAAGGGTACTTTTGTTTTTTTACTTTATAAGGACTGTTTACGTTATTTAGTACATATAAGGGTTCTGGGACTAATTTCAACAGCACCACTGCCGTCCTCCATCGTGGCCACCACCACTATAACATCTGCCCATTTTGGAAAATAGAAACCCAAACCCGAATCCGTTTGAGTCAATTTTTGAAAATCAAATACATTAATTAGAAAAATTTTATTTATTTTAATCCTTCAAAACAATAATAATACTATTTATTCAACTTCCATTTATTAAATCAATTTATGGTAATTTCATGATTTATAGAATAAAATTTTATAAATTCATGAAGTTTATTTGTCATTTATGAGTTTTAATTATAAAACTAAAATAAATGATTAAAATACAAGATCATTATTTTTACAAATATGTAAGGTCTATAAAATATTATTAATATTTATAAGATTTTAAATATTCAATTAAAATAAATAATCAAATTACAAGTTCTTATTAGATTTATAAAGTCCACAAAGATTTAATAAAAAAAAGTTGTTAAATTAAAATTAAAGCTT
Source organism: Flaveria ramosissima (assembly GCA_025215565.1). Lineage (NCBI taxonomy): Eukaryota > Viridiplantae > Streptophyta > Magnoliopsida > Asterales > Asteraceae > Flaveria > Flaveria ramosissima. The sequence continues at coordinate 72,510,639 of CM046046.1, read as the reverse complement.
TAATAAATTTAAAGTTTAAATTGTAAGTATTCTTTTATTTATTTAAATTATTTAATTTTATATTTATTTCAAATTCCAATCATAACCCCCTTTTTAAAAAGACTTAGAACTCAACATTAACACCATTCATAACGTACTCCTAACCTCAACTATAAAAGCAAGCCTTAGGCCTCACTTTTCATTTGCTCATTCTTTAAAAATCTCACTCTCATATCTTTCTTTCATCCATTGATTATGATCAATTTGAAGAATTTTATTTTACAAGAAATTTCAAGAATTCTTAATACTATGGGAATCTTTTATTGCTTTTATATTATACATTTTAATCATCCTAACATCCAATTGTTCTCATGACGTTATGTTCTTACTATTATTCTTTCTTCTACCAAATCTCTTTTTATTTTAATCATTATCATTTGATCATTAACATTTTAATAATAACTAATCTTATAACAATCACTAACATTCCTAAATCTAGTTAACAACACACTAACATAAACAAAGAATCCCGTTTGCATATGGACGGCTATGCCGCCACATTCGGTTATTCCACAAGATTATTTTCTAAATGATGGCTATACCAAAGACTTAGAATATTTTTATAACTCAAAATAAAGACTAATATACCATATATTGACAAATAAATTGATCTAACCCGTTTCATGCTTTAACGATTTTAAAAGTGCACATAAGTGCCTTACTACAATTCTGGCAGAATATAATCTTACTTCAACCGACCATAACTTGATCATAACAAACTAAATTTGAGTAAAATCAGACTACAATGTTAAGTTCATTGAATTACTCTTTCAACGACAGTTTATACATCTTCAAACTCAATCGCACGACTCAACAATAGCCTTCACAAGATAAATGCGCATTTCAGCACCTTCTGTCTTGTGCTGCTTGTTTGACCTATTTACGGATCTTTTCATAAAAATTTTTCTTAATGAAAGTTGTCCGAGAGACTTTTAACTAGTCAAATGTAAATTTTTATAATTTTATGAAACCGTTTGCTATTTTAAAAACCTGTTCAAACACGTACAAAACATTCTGTCCAAAATCTAAAATTGGTACAATAATCGTTTATCAATGTACCTTTCGCTTATTGGCATTCCTAAGCGTCCTAACTTCTTGTAATGTATTCCAAACTCAAGTTATTATTTCTTTTTATCATTTAGGACATCATCTTTGACTCTTTAACATCCAAGCTTTCTTATGTACTCTACAACCATCACTATTATTGTGAGTTTTCCATGTGAGTTTCTCCGTGTCCCTTTTTACTTTATTTCACACCTTTTGGGGTGAAACATGTTAACCTTATAAACTTATACTTGTAAACATCTTGATACTTGTAAATGCACATGAAATTTATCTTTACCTTTTTGTCATGGTTATTTGTGTTATTGTAAGTCTTATATGAGATACATATTTTGTTTACAATCATTAACTATTGCTAGCATGGCGACGTCTTAGATCTTTGGGCCTGACAAGCCTATTTGGTGCTAAAGCCGATGTATTGCCGGCTCCTGATGATGTATGCTTGTTCATCATGGGAACCAAGTACACTTAGCCAATCTTATAAACTTGTAATCAAGTCGAGGTTTGGTTGTAACTATATGTGTTCTATAAGCTTGCTAACTCATAACCATTGACATGAATTGCTACTTGTAAATCTTTTTATATATATATGTATGCTTAACCCATGGGAACTCACCAACTTTCAAAATTGACCCTTTATTTTTAACATGTTTCAGGTTTGATACTTGAAGACCTCTTCGTGCTCATATAGGACTTGGACTTAGTTAATTGAAAGTCTTATGTTGTTGTTTATATCTTGTTTGTTTTGTAATTATTTAATTGTCTTGTAATGTTCAATAAAAATGATATTTAATATTATTACAACTTATTTAGTTACATGTGCTATGAACAATCGTTTCACATTCATCCGCCACGATGATTCCGCTGTCGGTCGGGGTGTGACAGATTGGTATCAGAGCCATGGTTATAGGGAATAGGTTATTAGAAATGAAATGACCTAGACTATAACTAATTACCTTTACACATGAGTCCTCTCATGTATTTTATATGCTTAGATAGGATTTTAGGTGCCTTATGTGTTTATACTTAATTATATGATTATATGCCTTATATGCTTATTCTTATGCTTTGAATCTTATCAATGCACATACGAACCTTAAATCATAATCTAAGACATTATGTGCCTAAATCAAATGCTTTCCAAAATGATCTTTGAATCTTTATTTGTGGTTTTCAAGTCTCGTCAAAGTCTATGTCCTATAATGTTGATACATGTATGTCCCTAGATCAGGATTTGAAATGATTAATGAAATGATATTGATTGTTTGTGATTGATAATGTTTAATATTTCATTAATGAGTCGATGATGAATTGGTTAATTAGGTTTATGGTTGTTTGAATGGTTACACATCATGTTATATTAATTAATACATTCAAACTTAACACAATGAAGTTCTCATGCGAATGGCCCATGCGAATGGACCACACGCATGAATAACTTCATACGATTGACTCAGTCGCACGACTGAACCAGGAGACTGGATCAGTCGTATGATTGACACATAAGATTGGCTCAGTCGCACGACTGAACACTCAGTCGTGCGGATGAATCAACCGCATGGTTCAATCGCATGACTGAACCATACTTATGGTTCAGTCGCCCGAATGAACAATACTAACCTATAAATACAACCCAATTCACGGAAAAACGTAAGCATATATTCTATTTCGACTCCAGACGTACCCTAGCCGTCCAGAAGCCTCCCAATTCGTTCTCCAAGTTCATAGAACACATTAGATCGATTCTCAATCGATTCCTAAAGTTAGATTCAATTCTTTAATTGATTCTTTGTGTGTTCTCACTGATTGGATCGCCAATCAAATAGGATTCCGCACTATTTGATCTGGTTTACACGCTAATCACTCGGTATTTCATTCAAATACCAGGTCCTAACAAGTGGTATCAGAGCTTTGGCTCTTGATTACGTGTGATTCAATCAAGATTGATAAAAAGTTTGTGTTTTTACACTAAAAACACAATCTTTTGTGTCAAAAGTGATCTTGGACGTTCCCTGCTCATCAAAGTTTGGTTTCTACGGACTTAGGCGATTAGAGTTTGCGAAATTTCGAATTTTTACGGCTAAAACACGTTTAACCTAGAAATTTTCGCAAAACAGCAGCTTCAGTCGCACGAGTGAGCCATTCGCACGACTGGACTTCATTCGCATAGCCCAGACGCACGATTGGACCTAGTCCATCTCTATTCGTACGATTGAACCATTCGTTCGCAGTGTTCATACGCACCAGCTTCATTCGCATGACTGAACCAATCGCTTAGTTCAGCCGCACGATTGAACCAGTCGCATAGTTCATACGCACGGATAGCCCAATCGCATCCTTCAGTCGCACCAGTTGACAGTTTGATTTAGTAGACTTAAAGTTATTCGACATGGAAGATCAAATGTCAGCCTTTACTGCTGGAAAGGACTCAAGGATCTAGAATCTGCTGTTACTTGAGAGTGAGGTGGGTAATCATAGTAAACCACCAAAGCTCTTAACGTTAGATGAGTTTCCCCACTGGAAACAACGTTTTGAGATCTACCTCAATGGAGTCGATCCGAATCTGTGGGAAGCTATCGAGATTGGGTATAGTACGCCAGTGGGTGCCGATGGAGTAAAACTAACTTTAGGAGGGATGACAGACGCGCATAAGTTTAAGTATAATGCAGAGAAGAGAGTCTATGCATTGATCACTCAGTCTATCCCTAAAGACATTTTCCACCAGTACTCAGAGAATAAGCAGTCCAAGAAACTATGGGATGAGCTGGAAAAGAGGTACGACGGGAATGCTTCGCTGAAGGCAATCAAGGCTAAGGAGTTAAAGAAGGAATTCAATAACTTCTCATCGATGGGAAACGAGAGTTTGGACGATGTTATAGATAGATTCTACCATCTGATGAGTGAACTGCGTACACATGGGGTTGCTACTACCATGGAAGAAAAAGTTACTAACTTTGCAGACGGATTGCTGGAAAAGTGGGCTTCATTCGTGTCTAACCTGAGACAGAATGAAATGCTGGCAAAGCTGGATATAAATGACTTCATTCTAAAGCTGCGAGAAGAAGCACTTAGGATGAAGTAGAGAGCTCAGAAGTCTTCGTACACTCAGAATCCAGCTTTGTACAACGCCACGCCTCAAGCTAAGACATCTGGAGCACCTCTCAAGACTGCATTTGTGTCTAGCTCATCGGGTCCTTCACATGCTTCTCCTTCAGGATCAGACACGTCGGGGTCTTCTTGTACCCACTATATTGGATCTGAAGCAAATGCTACTAAACTGAAAACCGAGAACCTCGGTAATGTGACTGTGGAAGTAGCTCGAGAACACATGGATCTTTTGGATGCAGTGGTTCATTCTTATGATGGACTTGTTGCTGGGAAGATTGGAAACTGCCACCTGGCAGACGAGGACTACGAGCAGGTGGACGAGATGGAGCTGGAGAGAATGGATATTATGTGGGCCTTAGCTAGTGCTGTCCGGAGGGCGAAGAAGTTTGTGAAAAAGATCGGACAGCACTTGGTAGCTACTAAGGATACCACATTTGGCTTTGACAAGAGTAAAGTGACCTGCTTCAACTGTGGAGAGAAGGGGCACTTCAAGAGAGAATGTGTTAAGCCAAAGAAGACGGGTAACGGGAACCCATTCTCGTCCTTCACTCGCCAAGACAAGCAAGCTACTAGTTCTACTTCATCAAGAAAGGATCCAAAAGCCTTGACTGCTCATGATGATGAAGGACAGGATTGGAGCTTTAGGTTTGTCTCTCCAGGGGAATCAAACATTGTAAGTGTAGAAGACATTGACGATGATTCCGCGAGTGAAGGAAATCTAGCAGTTGAGATAGCGATGTCAAATATTAAAGAGACAACTGCAACGGAGGTCAGCTACAAGCCTAAAGAGGAGACTACCACAGCAAAGACAGAAAAGACAGAATCACCAGAACCATAGACATCTGATGCTGCGTTGATGGCTAACTCTTCTGAACCTCCTCAGGTAAGTACAACTGACCAAATGTTTGCTAATCATGCTTGTTCTGATTGTAATACTTTTAGAAATAGCATAGATGAAAATTTTGCTAGGTTATTAGATCATAATGATAACTTAGTAAAATATTTACAACTGTGCACTGAGGCTAATAGAGTATTAAAACAAAATGAGCATAGTTACAAAGAAAAGATAGACCTTTTGACTAAACAACTTAGGGAAACTGAAGTAGTTGCATTTAACCAAGCTAATGACATTAGGTACTATCTAAACTCCCTAGAAGACACTAAGAAGCAAAAGGCAGTTCTAGAAGTAGAAGTAAACTCATTAAAACAGAAACTACACAGTTGGACAAGTTCATCACACATAGTCCAACACTTAGTGAGAGAAAGAAACAACGGGGAGGGATTGGGTTACAAAGTGGTTCCACCACCACCTGAGACCTTGATGAACACTAAGACTAGACCAATAAATAATAACCCCATCAAGGATCATGTGATGTCTACTCCTCTTGTTAGTGATCCAGATTCCTCATGTTCATCCATTGAATCTGGAAACAAACAAAAGGAGGCCACTTCAAAGGCAAAGGGTAAATTGCCTTGTGTTAATCTGGAAAAAAATTTTGAAAAGGTTAACTTAAAGTCAGGGTCAAACAGAGTCAAATCAGAACCTAAAAAGACTTCAAATGTTAATCTTTCACAAGTTTCAAGTCTAAAACCAGTTAACCAAAAGGAGAAAGATGTTAAACATGTTAAAACAGTTAACTTTGTTAAACAAGAGAAAACATCAAAAGAACCAGAGTCAAAACCTAAATTGAGTGATGTCACTAGAGTGTCACACACGTCTCCACAAAGAAAGTTTAATAATAAAGTTGATAGCAGGTCGTGCTACAACTGTGGAGAGTGTGGACACATTGCTTCCTATTGTCCTTATTATCAGACACCTAGGAAGAAGATTGAACTTCAAGACTCAAAACCTAGGTCTTTTAAGAGGAGTTCTTTAACTCCACCTAGAAGAACTAGTGAACCTAAAGTTCAACCCGTTAGCCAGTCGACTGTTTATCACAAACAGGCATTGCACAAATCTGGCTTATGGAAAGAGAAGTCATCCTCTGTGTCTGTTAATGACGACAAGAAGGAACCTGAGCTACCCTCATCCTCTAAGAGTCAATGGGTGGAATTCATGATGTGTGATGCCTCTAGGAAACCCAAGCCAGTAAAGGCTTGGGTTCCTAACCTAAACTAATCCTTTACATTGTATGTGCAGGGTGTTCGCTACAGTGCTGAGACCAACACGTGGATTGTAGACAGCGGAGCATCCAGGCACATGACAGGAAACAGGGCTCTTTTATCAAATGTCAAGCAAATAAAAGGAGGGCATGTTTCGTTTGCTGGAAACAAGGGAGGCTATATCACAGCTCAGGGAGAAGTGGGAAATCAGAAAGTTAAGTTTGATAAGGTGAACTACGTTCAACAACTTCAAAATAACTTACTTTCTGTTTCCCAAATCTGTGATAAGGGATTTAAAGTCATCTTCGACAACAAGAAGTGTTACGTGCTCAAGAAAGACTACGTGATCCCAGAGGACCAAGTTCTGATGACTACTTCAAGATATAAAGACCTTTATGTTTTGGATCTATCAACAGCTTCTAAAATGGATCATGAGGTTTAGTGCTTTCTATCTAAAGCTACTGAGAAGGATTCCATCTCCTGGCATAGGAGAATGGGACACATTAGTCAAAGGAAGATGAATCACTTGATTCAGAAGGATCTTGTGAGAGGAGTTAATGTCAAGAACTTTCAGCTTCCTGATTTTTGTGTAGCTTGCAAGAAAGGCAAACATACGAAGAAGTATCATAAGGAAAAGAAAGTTTATTCAATAGAACTTCCTCTTGAACTTCTTCACATGGATCTGTTTGGTCCAGTCAGTACAAAGAGCATTGCAGGCGACTTGTACTGTTTTGTGGTTACTGATGACTACTCAAGGTTCTCTTGGGTAATGTTTCTGAAGTCCAAATCAGAAACATTTGAGTCATTCAAGGAGTTAGTAACCACACTGGAATCTCTCTACAAGTTGAAGGTTAGACAAGCACGCTCAGACAACGGGACGGAATTCAAGAACCAGTGGATGGAGGCTTACTGCAAGGAAAAGGGAATTGTGCATCAATTCACTTCCGCCTACACGCCTCAGATGAATGGTGTTGCTGAGAGGAAGAACAGAAGCTTGATAGAGACAGCACGGACTATGCTGGCAGACTCGAAACTGCCTATCCAATTCTGGAATGAGGCAGTAGCTAATGCATGTTTTGATCAAGATTCGAACCACATGCGACTGAACAGTGGGACAGGCGGCTGGTTGTCCAGATGAACTCCAATCGCACGATTGAATCTTGCGATTGGGTCAATCGGCCGAATGAACCATGCGAATGAGCTCAGTCGGCCGACTGAACCAATCGCAGACTCAGTCAGCAGATTGAACTCAGTCGCATGTCTCATTCAACTGAATGAGCTCAGTCGCATAAAAGGACAACCGACTGACTTCAGTCGCATGATTCATTCGCACGAATGAATCAGAATGAATTTAAACATTACACTTAGAACTGAATTTTGATGTATTATGTACTAATGATTCTATGTCTTTCAGGAAGATGGCTGATAGATTCATCCAAAGCACAACATATGTGCTCACTTGGATCATACTACTCGGAATGGGGCCGAGTTTACAGAGAGTATAGCTTTCCTTAGACGGTCTCGGATACATAAGGCCATATCTACACCTTGCACGCCCTACAGGTCATTACACCAGGCATTTTGGGAGAATGCTTCAGTTGATCGCTCTCGTGAGCCGTACAGTATACGGAGCTCCATTCTGGGTCATGATATTGAGGTTACAACTGCTGATATCCAGAGAGTTCTTGAGTTTGGAGATGATACGGATCACCCCACCAGATTACATCCACTGACTGTGAGAGGCTGCTTCCTCAGGATCAAGTACGCTGGGGACATAAACTCAGGTGTGCTCAACAAGAGCAACGTGTGCCCCCAGTATAAGTACTTGGCGCATGTGATCCTGAAGTGTATTGCTTCCAGGAGGGGTGGGTTCGATGACCTATCAGACCAGATTCAGAATGCCTACGTGGCACTGGTGCTGAACCACCCTTTCAGCTTTTCGAGTATGATCTTCTCTTATTTGGTGGAGAACCTGGAGGCAAAGGGGAAGGAAGGTTTTTGTATGTACCCTAGGTTTCTGCAGCTGATCTTCAACGAGAAGCTGCCTCTACTTCCGAAGGAGAGCCATGATGCTGTGGCACTTGAGATTATGGATGACACGACCTTGGGTCGGATGAGAGTGTATAGGGGCAAGCAGGTGAAGCCCCAGGTGAAGAGGTTGATTGGCCATTTGGCCAACGAGAGATATGTGGCGCCGGGGAGACGCAAATGGCGTAATGATGATAGTGATTCTGATGACGAGAGGCTATTGCTCCCAGAGCATGATTCCGATGATGACGATAGTGGGGACGCTGGAGATGATATGCCTACTCCACCGACAAGCACAGCTTCCGATGTTATACCTCCAGTGTCTGCCCCAGCTGGTGAGATAGCCGAGTCTGCTGGTTTCCATCAGGACTTTGTTCCTGGTGCGGAGGAAGAGGAGTCGGACGAGGAGCCCTTGACACGAACTGTGGGAAGCAAGGTGGTTCCCACAGAATATGGGCTAAGGGCGGTTGGTGAACGTCCAAGAGACTCAGGAGAGACAACTACTGATCCGAGTTATGCACCGGAGTCAGCTAGCCGGGTTGTAGGGGGAGCATCCACCTCGACGGGAACGAGGAGGAAAAGGATGGCTCAGCCCCATGGTCAGAAGAAGAAGAAAAGATGACTCACCTTCGTTACCACCACAGCCACCACATCTACCTCCACCACTACCACTTCCACAGCCACACCATCCACCACCACAGCCACCACAGCTACTACTACTACCTCCACACCTCCCACCACTATACAGATGCCATCTACCACCATACCTTTCACTCCCACATCACCTCCACCATTTCACAGACCCAGCCCCATCTTCACTACAGCCACCACCACCACCACTTCCCACCAAGCTGGACCCTCAGCCCATCCCCTTCATACATATGGATCACCTCTACCTCCAATAGGGGTAGAGGAACAGCTGTCTGCGCTTAACCGGATGGTGATGCGCCTATTAGCTGCGGATGAGGAGAAGGCGGCTCAGATCCGCCAGCTGGGTGATCTTACTGCTGCACAGGCTCAGCAGATCTCTGAGCAGGCCCGAGTGATTGAGGAGCAGGCCCAACAGATGGCTGCTCAGAGCCATGAGATAGCCCAACTCCAAGCACATAGTGTCACATCAAACAAGAAGATAGAGGAGTTGGAGGAGGCGAAGAAGACGATCATGTTAAAGCTAAAGGGATCTAAGGAGGAGCCCTTGAAGATCAAAGAGGGAGACGGAGATGATGGTGATGATGATGATGAAGATGATGATGAGGATGATGAGGATGAGACGGAGGAGGATGAGGGAACTGAAGAAGAAAGGACAGAGGAGAAGGATGAAGATGACGATGCAGAAGGAGGGGATGCAGCTGCATCGGCCTCTACTCAAGGTCAAGAGAGGAGGTCCAAGAATCGACAAGACCAACCAGCTTCTTCCTCTGCTCCACCAAGTGACGAGCCGATGATCCAGGACAAAAGTAAAGATTAGATGTTTATGTATTTAATTACTTTTGTATTTGAATCATGTATTTAAACCTATGTATTCAATGTTTATATTAAGTTTAATGCATTTCTGTTTTGATTAATTACTAATGGTTGATGTGTTGAATGTTTAAATCAAACAGATCCAAATTACCAAAGGGATGAGTTTGATGTTGCTCCCCTTCAGCAGGTCAAGACTCAGCTAACAATGATTCTTGATCTGCAAGGGATCGTAAGGAGGTCGGTGAGTTATACCCCTGAAGAAGGGGAAATAATTCACGACCTATCAAACGAGCAACTCACAGAGATCTTCAAGCTCAATCCAGATGAGATAGTGAAGGATGCTCCGACATGCGACTCGACCAGTGACGAAGAGCTCAACGATGTTGATGAAATCAAGATTGAAGATGTCACTGCCGAGCACTACCCTCAGTATGCTGACAATGAGGGAAATGTGGTCCCCAATCTGGGTGAATCCCTCGTCAGCGATACTTTTGAGGTGTTAGACAAAATGGAGCAAGAGTCAGAGAAGGTAGAGGAAACGGCCCAAGCCTCAAATGATGATGTCGATATCCGAAAGGCTGAGTGGGCTGCGTGTTTTGAGGAAGTTAGAGCCCAACGCGCTGCACCTAAACAGGATGCCTACACCAAACTCTATCGAGTCAAGAAACATCATAAGGTGTCTGGCAGGATCATAGCGTGGGCGTATTTTGAGGATCTTAACGTATATGCTGTTAAGAGAGAAAAGGGCATAGAGTACTTCAGATTCCCACATGATCTGAAGACTCTACCAGGTTTTGAGCTCAACCAGCTGGCCAAACTAAAGCTTTTGTATGTTGACCCGAGGAAGATGTCAGGCTGGTTTGAGGCTGCCCTAAGGAAGGAGTACCACACCAGGTGGGTTAACTTCAGACCCCAACAGCCTACTAGGTATATCAGAAGGTCTGAGGTTGATGCCATTACTGGCAAGCCAAAGATAGTGTTGAAGTGGAGTCCTCTGCGCACAATGTCAAGAATCCCACTCAGGGAAATGCCACAGGACTTCACTCCACACTTTAAGTGGTGGTACTACGATTGGAGAACAGCAGAAGCGGTCATAGTCCTAAACAAAGAGGGCCAAATGGATACTATCAGGGTATTCGACCCAAGTGGCTTACCAACTTGTCAGCTAATGATGTCTATACTTTATACAAGTGGCCACTTTTCTATGATACGCAGGATATTGTACAAGCCCTCCGGTTCCAGAACGTCATAAGACTCTGCTTCGCGTTTGAGATTCACGCGGGAGTCACAAAAGAGGACAAGTACAAGAAATATGAGGAGGTGATGCAGAAAACAAGACATTAGAGAGATCTAGGTCCAAGGGGGAGTTTGTTGATACATGTATGTCCCTAGATCAGGATTTGAATGTAATAGATCTTGTTTGTCTGATTATGATGTAATGTTTGAAATGATTAATGAAATGATATTGATTGTTTGTGATTGATAATGTTTAATATTTCATTAATGAGTCGATGATGAATTGGTTAATTAGGTTTATGGTTGTTTGAATGGTTACACATCATGTTATATTAATTAATACATTCAAACTTAACACAATGAAGTTCTCATGCGAATGGCCCATGCGAATGGACCACACGCATGAATAACTTCATACGATTGACTCAGTCGCACGACTGAACCAGGAGACTGGATCAGTCGTATGATTGACACATAAGATTGGCTCAGTCGTACAACTGAACACTCAGTCGTGCGGATAAATCAACCGCATGGTTCAATCGCACGACTGAACCATACTTATGGTTCAGTCGACCGAATGAACAATACTAACCTATAAATACAACCCAATTCGTGGAAAAACGTAAGCATTCATTCTATTTTGACTCCAGACGTACCCTAGCCGTCCAGAAGCCTCCCAATTCGTTCTCCAAGTTCATAGAACATATTAGATCGATTCTCAATCGATTCCTAACGTTAGATTCAATTCTTTAATTAATTCTTTGTGTGTTCTCACTGATTGGATCGCCAATCAAATAGGATTCCGCACTATTTGATCTGGTTTACACGCTAATCACTCGGTATTTCGTTCAAATACCAGGTCCTAACATATAACTTGAAACATGTAATGCTGGAAGAGTATGATGCCTGTATCTTGAGGTGTTCTGTCTAGGCAAGGTATTCATATAAATCCAAATCAACCGATGGATCCGTTTACTTTACTTGGGAACCCTTGGGGACACCCTACACATATCCCACATCGGCCGTGGACAGGAGAGATTCCTGGTTCATAAGGAATGTCCTGCCTCTAACATCAACAACGCGTTTTGGGCGTATTAATTGTGGATGAGAGGAGAACTCCACAGTTAAGCATGCTCGGGTGGGAGCAATCCAGGGATGGGTGACCTCCCTGGGAAGTTTTCACCCGGGCAACCAAAAGCAAATCCGTGAGCTCCTCGTGGGCAAAGCGGACAATATTGTTGGTGTGAGGGGCCGGGTGTTACGGAATGGTATCAGAGCCACTCATGTGCCGTTCGGGATGTGGGACACACCTTACCAAGGATGGTGACTTCTCGGGCTCATCGAGGACGATGAGTCCAAACAGGGGGTGCTTGTGACACCTTACACATATCCCACATCGGCCGTGGACAAAAGAGATTCCTGGTTCATAAGGAATGTCCTGCCTCTAACATCAACAACGTGTTTTGGACGTATTGGTTGTGGAGGAGAGGAGAACTCAACAGTTAAGCGTGCTCAGGTGGGAGCAATCCAGGGATGGGTGACCTCCCTGGGAAGTTTTCACTCGGGCAACCAAAACCAAATCCGTGAGCTCCTCGTGGGCAAAGCGGACAATATTGTTGGTGTGAGGGGCCGGGTGTTACAACCACCACCGGCCTCCACCATCGTCCACCATCCCGCCAGCTCCCACCACAAGCTAGCACCCCCACCAGTTCCCATCGTTGGCTCCCACCCTATCACATCGTCCTCACCACCACCATTTTCTTCAGACCTTTAAATGAAACAACAGAACCATTCCATCATCATCTGACTATCATCACCACCATCATCATCGCATTATCATCACCATCACACCATCCACTGCCACTTCCTCCCATTGAACGACTATTATTGCCTACAAACCCTAAAATCAAGAATCCTTAATTAGGGTGGGGGGACCGACTGTTGTGGTGGTGCGTCGGTGTCACACCCCGACCGACGAAGGAATCATCGAGGTGGATGAATGTGAAACGATTGTTCATAGCTCAAGGAATTAAATAAGTTGAAATAATATTAAATGCCATTTTTCATTGACTAATACTAGACAATTAAGTCATTACAATACAACAAAGATTTAAACAACAACATAAGATATTTAATTAAACTAAGTTCAAGTCCTATATGAGCAAGAAGAATTCCTCAAGTAGTAATCCTGAAACATGTTAAAAATAAAGGGTCAACTTTGAAAGTTGGTGAGTTTCCATGGGTTAAGCATATATATATATATATATATATATATATATATATATATATATATATATATATATATATATATATATATATATATATATATATATATATATATATATATATATATATATATATATATATATATATATATATATATATCTATATATATATATATATATCTATATCTGTATATATATCTATATATATCTATATATCTCTCTATCTATCTATATATATATATATATATATAAGTTTACAAGTAGCAATTCATGTCAGTGGTTACGAATAAAGCAAGTTTATAGATAACATATAGCTACAATCAAACCTTGACCAAGAATAACATTTACAAGTATAACGATTAGATAACTGTACTTGGTTCCCATGATGAACAAGCATACGTCATCAGGAGCCGCCAATAACCTCGGCTTTAGCACCAAATAGGTTTGTCAGTCCCATAGATCTATGACGTCGCCAGGCTAGCAATAGTTAATGATTGTCAACATATAATGTATATCATATAAAACTCACAATAATACAAATAACCATGACAAAAAGTAAAGATGAATTGCATGTGTATTTACAAGTATCAAGATGTTTTACAAGTGTATATTTATATGCTTAACATGTTTCACCCCAAAAGGTGTGAAATAAAGTAAAAAGGGGCATGGAAAACTCACATGGTAGAAGATGCACTTAAGATAATAATAAGAAGATATGATTCTCCAACGATTACTTCACGATTCAACCTAAAGGTTGATGTCTCAGAATTAGAATAAAGATAAGATTAACGTCTAGTTATGAATTAGGGTTTCAATTGGAGTTTGGGGGTTTTAATAATTAATAAGAATAATATAATTGATTATGTTTTGATTCAATAAAGATGGAATAAATCAATTAAGATTGAGAATGATAATGAATGATTCAATAATTTAATTTATAACAATTGATTTAATAAAGATTAAGTATAATGTGTAAAAAGAAATAATTAATTTAATTATTTAAAATTTGATAAAGATAATTAATTGAATACTTACTTAAATGACTTGCAAATTGATTTAAAATTATTTAAAATAATTTTATAAAGTTTTTAAACTTTTAAATGATTTTTATGAAGATTTTATAATATCAAAACCTTAAAATAAGAATAAAGAATAATAAAAAATTATATTGTTTTATAAGTTTCAAGAATTTAAATAAAAGTTTAAGGAATAAATTTATTAACTATTTATGATATAACATGGTTAAATGAATAGATGAATAATTAATTATTTAAATAATTATTTAAATAACTATATGAATAATTAATTATCTAACATGTAAATTTATACTCTTTTGAAATAACCTAATTACATAAAAGAATTAATAATATTTTTTATAACCTTTATTATTCTTTAAAAAGTAATTAAATTTAAAATCATAAGTTTTTAAAACCCCTATAATTAATTTAATAATTTCTGAAACGTTTTAATTAACAAAATAATTTTTATTTAGATTTAATAACATATTAATATAGCTTCTGAAAATTGAAAATATACAAAATTGACTTTAAAAAAATAAATGATGGAGGCTGGGTTCGAACCCTAGACCTCCAGTTTCAAAGTGTAGAGTGTTAACCGGTTGGGCTAGTAGCCCAGATCTGGTTAAAAGCTCCCTTATAATGTTTAAAACCATTAACTACAAAATCCCCCGTTTACTCAAGAACCTTAAAATCGAATTGAATCAAATTGAACATCAATTCTTGAATGTTAATGGAATCCAACCTAGAGCTTTTGATCCCTAAGTGAACTCGAGTATATGAACGTGTGGAATTACCTCATAAGGTTTGAATGGTTGATGAACAACCGCTAGAAACTCGCGACTGTTGCGAGTATGGTTCAAGATACAAATGACGATGGTAATCAAATTAATCTTGTATGAAGCTTCTAATGGTGATGATGAGTAAAAGCCCTCAACCAATTTTGGCTTAAGATGCCCAAATGGTGGAGTTCGACTAAGTTGCAGGTCCGAAATGAAGATGATGACCGATGGTGGTGTGTTGTTGTGTTGCAGATGTAATTGAGAGTTCGATTAGTTTAAGAGCATTGATTTGCTGATTTACCCTTGGTTACTGAGGCACGATTCGATCAGTTTCAAATCGAATTAGTTCATGCTTTGAATGTAGGTTTCGGTTTCGAGTGTACAACCTTAACAACTGAATTAATCCAATTAAAACCAGCATTATGTTCGAAACTAATGCAGGAGCAGTGAGGGACGGTTACTTACAATTATAATTGATTAATTTGGGGGTTTCGATGTTGCCAGAAAGTGGCCGGAAAGTGGCCGAAGGGAGGTCGATGGGAAGAGGGAGAGGGGGTTGGGTTTAAAGGTATTTACACTTTGGCCCCTGTGGTTTTGAAAGTTAATATCTTATGTAAAACCTTTTATTTCAAGTTTTATGATTTGCAAATTTAAACCCTAAACTTTGTAAAACCAAACTCAAATAATTATTCAAATTATTTATTTATAAAAACATTATAAAAATTATGAATCTTGTTAAATGTTTGTTATTTAATTATTAAGATAGTTAAAATCTTGTAATTGATAATATTCTTTATATATCTTTATAGATCTTATGGAAATTATAAAGTCTAATTATTATTATTTTTATATAATAACTAAAACTCATAAATGATATATAAAACCTCATAAGCTTATAAATTAATT
The DNA here is from genome assembly GCA_025215565.1 of Flaveria ramosissima. Classification (NCBI taxonomy): domain Eukaryota; kingdom Viridiplantae; phylum Streptophyta; class Magnoliopsida; order Asterales; family Asteraceae; genus Flaveria; species Flaveria ramosissima. The sequence continues at coordinate 72,494,670 of CM046046.1, read as the reverse complement.
AAATGATAAAATAAATATGAATTTAAATCACAAAATTAACCCATCATATATTACATCTTCATTTATTAGAAAAAATTATAATCTAAATTGGCTCATGGACTTTTTCCTATATTATAAAAAAGTGTACGTACACAAAGAAACTAACGCCACAAAATTGATTGAGTTAGCGCTAGGGTTGTCCAAAGCGCTCGATGCTCGTTCGATACTTGTTCGGAATTTGCTCGAAAATGATCGTTCGAACTTGTGCTCGGTTGTAAACGAGCCGATCGGCTCAAATCGATTTGTAAACAAGCCGATTGGCTTAGATCGATTTGTAAACAACCAAGCCCGAGCAAAGGGCTGCTCGGCTCGGCTCGAATTATATTTTATTTTTTCCATATATATAGTTTATACCTAGCACTCTAGTAGAATTGGCATACAATATACAATCATACAATTTTATTTATACATAACTAGATCTATCAACCTAATAAAAAAATAACACTAATGATTAAAGTAAAATTCTAAGTCACTATGAAAAATTATTGACCCCGCTCTACTCTTAGTCGATCATCTCCCGCTCTCACATTGGCTACAGACTTAGCCTCATTGCTAGCCACAACATATTGTATTTTATGAAAATGTTGTGTTATGAAATTTGACTGATTTTTATGTCATTAAAACCTAAGACCCAATATTTTTACCATCTCTCATTGCAACTCCTATATATATATATATATATATATATATATATATATATATATATATATATATATATATATATATATATATATATATATATATATATATATTGATGGGTTTGTAAGAATACAAAACATAGTTTAACCTCTTAAACTTACTGAAAATGCAGCGGAATAATTACTTTATAAACTTGATTATAAAGCTGAAAAAACATGTTCTTAAGTGACCATATTTATGTAGGAAACAAACCCATATATCAAAGGATCATTATATGTGAATAAACATGCTATGTAAACATAAAACAACATAATATGACAGCCACAAAGGACTGCCATATCTACCTTCCAGCAGCTCAAAAACGTGGATGAAAGGGGATGAGATGAAGGTGATGATGATGTCGAATATACAGCCTAGACTCCAAGAAGAGGAGCCCTCAAGCTTGTATACCCCAAGCCTCCTTGCAAGCACCTATTGTTAGGAAGATTCAACACCAAAACACCACAAAATTTGCTCTCCAAAACCCTTAATGCTGCTGCCTTTGGCCGTAGCTTTTTGAGAGAAAGAGAGAGAGTTTTTTGATGTTCTTGCATGTATGGAGAGAAGAAAATGAGGAGTGCAAGACTAGTTAAACTTATGTGTGTTTTCAAGGCAACAAAGGTCCAATAACAATTAAGGGGGGGGGCGGCCAAATGTTTTTAAAACACAAGGTTTCCCACTTAAAACTTGAACACACACAATATTAAAACTAGTCTTTTGTCACACATTAATAAGTCATCTACTAGACTTATTTAAAATGTGACATATGTCTTCTTTAATTAAACAATTTAATTAAAGTACACTCATATGTTATTAATGTTATTTAAACCCTTTTAAATGACAAAAAAAATAACAATAAACTCATTAACAAATTATCCTTATAATTTGTTCCATCTCATATGCAACTTATTTAGAAAACCCATTTTCTAAATTTGGTATAAATATTTAATTGCATGATCATATTATCAATTAAATATTAATTGGTGTTTGCTAAGCTTGCCATTGGGTATAACCCGACTTGGATCATAACGTACTAACCACAGCAATATTCTAAGTGTCTTGGGCACATAGAATCCTACAATCTCCCACTTGCCCAAGATTCATAGAAGATTGATGCAAGCAGTAAATACCGCCTAACAACGGTTTACTACCCTTAATACGCATGACTTATAGCCATTCAATAACATCATCCCTTTCAAGTACCCTACTTGAAATGATTTAGGTGAATCAATCATTTATCCTTTTGTTACAGATGTCATGTTAAATCCAAGGACACAGAGTGATCATTCCTTGTTGATTTAACTTAATCAGGCCTTAGACATCTTGCTCTCAACGAATAAGAGGAACAAATTCCATCTTGACTACATACGTTTCTCACAAACACCTCGTGTCATACCTGAAGATACCCTTATGTATTGTCCACTATTTCAGGACAGTGAAGAATTAGCTCAAGGTATAATGCTTGGTGAATATCAAAACCCAATATGTATCTCAGGTCGGAGGATACCAAATGATATTCGCCTTTACTCAAATTTGTAACATCCGACCCATTTTCAGCTTACAAACCCAAATCCATTATTTAGATGATTTATGTCGATGAATTAAATGTAACATGGTGTTGTTTAACCAATATTATAAATTATTTTTCATTTATTTGAACAATTTATAATAATGTTGTGATTTATAAATATTCATTATTAAGTTGAAAGTTTTATATAATATTTCATAATAAATAACTAAATCTAAAAGTTTCATTAAAAATTTTATAAAGACTATAAATATTTTATAAAATAAATGGAATTATTATATAAATTAAGTTTAGGGTGGAAAGTGTTAATTACAAAACTTGAATTACAAGTTTTTCACATATAATATCAAGTATTCTAAACTACAGGGGCTAAACCTGTAAACTTTTATAATCAACCCCAAAACCCCCCTGTTTTGCCCCCGGCGACTGTTTCCCCTCCGGCCAACGTCCGGCCGTCTCCGGCGAGGTCCAACCATACCCAATCTAGCCGTTTTCAAGTCGATCGAACCGTTACTCCTTGTCACGACCTTGTTTCGAACTCGTAATCTCTCATAATTGGAGTTAATCGAATGTTTAATACCTTCGAATCAAAACCGAAAGAAAACACACTCAAATCTCATCGGTTTCATCTCATTCATAAACATAATCAATCAAACTAATCAACCAAAAACGTCTCCGGGAGAATTGCGAAGTCAATCATATCAGTAATTGCAATTAACACATGTAATGGCAAACAAATCAAGACCCGAAACTCCCGAACAGAACTTAAACTCGTTTGATATGAAACTGTCACAATTGGAACTACAAAATCATGATGAAACCTTCGAATCCACCCCTTTGAGCTCTATGCAATTTCAATTATAAACGAAACAACCTCATACATTCCTCTCGAATATCAATTCTACAACGAACCTGCAAGCTACCCGAACACATCTTCAGACGAGTTTAATCAGCAATTGAAAGAGGGCTTTGAATCATAAGCTCCATTGAAAGCTTCATACGAAATTAATTGGATTTTGATCACCATTTGCATCTCAAATCAAACTCGAACCGATCGCTACCATTGTGCGTCAGTTCATCCTCCATTTCAAACAATCCAGGTAATTCCACACACACACACACTCGATTTTATGTGGGGAATAAAAGCCCCATGTTTATTCGGGTTAATCACATCAAATCGACGATCAATTTTGCTCAAATCGAATTAGGGTTCATGTTGATTTGGGAAAAATCAAGACTTAAGGGTTTTAACCTATTTCAATTGAAAGATACTCAGATTTGGGGCCTTGGCCCAGCGGTAACACACACATCATACGTATGGGGCGACCCAGGTTCGAACCTGGGCACCCACATATATTTTTAAAACCGTTTTTTTTATCAAATTAAATTTCAGAAATCATTATAACATTTTTGTTAATTAAAATAATTTTAGAAATTATTTATTAATTTCTGAAAATTCTAAAAAAATTATAATCTCACTTTTATTAAAGGTTTAAATGTTATAAAAAAACTTATTTATAAGTTTTAATTTTATATAAAGAAAATCATGTTTAAACAAACTTAAATTATTTCAAATCATTTTAAATTTATATTATATAAAATCTAAATAATTAACTATTCACTTAATTATTTTGACCAAAAATTCAAGTAATTAACTTAAAATTAATTATTTAACTTCTACACTTTAATATTCATCCAAACGTTTTTATTTAAATGTTTTAAACATATTAGTTACTTCATTTCAATTATTATCAACCAATATTTTCTTTATTTAAATTCATTTCCTCTATTTTATTTAATCATATTAAATCAAATACATTAGTTTAAATCATTTGTAAACCCTAAATCCCAAATTTGAACCCTAGTTTTTTCCAATAAATTCAACCTTCAATTATTACGTTGTTTTAAATTAAGACTCTATTTTTAGGTTAAATCGTGAGGAAAACCGTTGAAGTCTAATCTTTCATATTATTCAAATCAAATTATTGTCATGTGAGTATTCATTGCCCATTTTCATATTTTATATTTTGGGGAAAATATGTGATTCAATATTCATTTATCATTATTCATTGTTATTCTATTTCATTATAAATTCAATTCAATACATGCTATGTTATTACTTGCAATTATGTGATCATAGTTAGATAAACTTGATAATGCAATCATTAATTCATGCAACCACGGTAACAATGATAGATCTATTGGTTTGACAAACCCATCCCATTTGTTTAGACGCGTGGTGATTGAAACCGAAAATCATTCATTCTATAAGACATCATCTGAGGACCGAGTCAATTCAGTCATTAGGGTTGATTGTGTTGGGTTTTCTGTTACGATTCACTGTTGCATTTTAGTCTGGCATTGTCATATGAATTGAATTTTTTTTTAAAATATTTAATCAACTTATATATGTGTATATAAACCTATGATTACTCACCGGCTAATGTGTTAGCTGACTCGTTACTTTCTCACATGATTTCAGGAAATGCTATTTAGTGGATTTCTCCCTGCTCATATAGGATTGGACTTAGTCAAAAATAAAGAAGACAATATTATGTTTTATGGTTTATTTTAATTGCGTTGTAATGTGTACTTGACTAGAATTATTCAATAAATAATGACTTTTAAATGTTAGTCAAACGTATTTATTACCATGTGCTATGAACAATCAATTCACTTTCGTCCGCCTCGATGATTCCGCCATCGGTCGGGGTGTGACAGATTGGTATCAGAGCCAGGTTATAGGGAATTAGGTTATTAGAAATGGAATGACCTAGACTATAACTAAGTACCTCATTCATGAGTCCTCTCATGTAATTCATAAGTTTAGATATGATTTTTAGTGCCTTTTATGCTTATACATGATTATATGCCTTATGTGATTAATTCTACACCTTGATTTTTATCAATGCACATACGATTCTCAAATCATATCCAAAGGCAATGAATGCCTAAACCAAACGGTTTTTAAAGTTTGAAGTTTGAATTGTTATCCATAGTTTTCAAATCTCGTCAAAGTTTGTGTCACATGACTGAAAACATGCAATGCTGGAAGAGTGAGATGCCTGTATCTCGAGGTGTTCTGTCTAGGCAAGGTATTCATATAAATCCAAATCAACCGATGGATCCGTTTACCTTACCTGGGAACCCTTGGGGTGAGTGTCCGCTTATAGGTACGCATGTCTTCATTAAGGTTATGGTTGACCTGGTACTTTGATAAGTCAACGTATTCGTTTTGGTTTGCTAACTGAACGTTTACACTCGTAACACCTCATTGTTATTTTAAACAATCTCATCAACGATTTTGTCATTTTGAAATCTTATAAACCCATTAACCGATTCTCATAAAGTTTTCCATACTCTTACAGCATGTCTTCTCGTCAAAACCGATCCCGATCTGGAAACTCTGGTCGCAAGATTGCTGCTATTGTAGCACGGGAAGTTGCTGCAGTCATTCCAACTCTGCTTACCCATTTGAACCAAGGCAACAATGCTGTTCAAAACCCAGCTGCACAAAACCCTCCCCAAACTTGTACATACAAGCACTTCAATTCTTGCAATCCCACTAAGTTTAGCGGGACCGAGGGAGCCACTGGACTCTTACAGTGGTTTGAGAGTATCGAGAACACTTTCCTTAATAGTGAGTGTCCTGATAATCTCAAGGTTCGTTATGCTACAAGTGTTCTTCAAAAGAGAGCACTCACTTGGTGGAACGGGGAGAAACGAACCCGTGGAACTGATGCTGCTTTAGCATTGACGTGGGATGAAGTCAAGGAGCTCATGACTCGGGAATTTTGCCCGAGAAATGAAATCAAGAAGTTAGAAGCTGAGTTTTGGGATTTGACTCAAGAAGGTGGGGAGAATCTAGCCTACACCAACCGATTTCATGAGCTGAGTCTGCTTGTTCCTCACCTGGTTACTCCTCTATCCCGGGCTATCGAGAAGTACATCGGTGGTCTACCTATGCAAATACAAGACACGGTGTGGGGTAGGAATCCTGCAACTCTGGAAGATACAATTCGTTTGGCTTCTCAGTTAACTGACAATCATGTCAAGGCTAGTACTTTGATCAGGAAAGGTGCTAAAAAGGTGCCCGAGAAACCTACAGTTGAACTACCTAAGGAGGACAAACCTGAACCTTTTCAAAACAAGAAGAGGAAGGCTAAGTCCCAAAACTTTGCTGTGGTTACCCCTGTTGTTCCAGTTAACCAAGTCGCACCAAACTATCAACCAGCCTCCAACAATCAAGTTCCGGCGAAGAAACCCTACACTAGAACTTTTCCGCAATGCAACTTTTGCAAGTACCATCACCCTGCCAATGCACAATGTCGTGGCTGCACCAACTGTGGTCGTTTCGACCATACCTTCAACATGTACAAGAGTGCAGCTAGAACTCCGACTACCGCACCTGCTCCTCAACACCCTCCTGCGATTACGCAGGGCCGTGCATGTTATCAATGTGGGGATCCGAATCATTTCCGCAATCGATGTCCTCAACTTGTCAACACGGTGCCTACGGCTCAAGGACGCACTTTTAGCATCAATGCTCATCAAGCTCAAACCAATAACGATGTGGTGAACGGTATGTTTTTAATCAATAATCATTATGCTTCAGTCTTATTTGATACCGGCGCCGACAAAAGTTTTGTGTCCTTAGAATTTGAGCCTTTACTTGCTAGTGCACGAACTAGGTTGAGAAAACCGTTTACAGTAGAAATAGCAGACGGGAAACCTATCACCATTGATTCTATTATTCCAAACTATACCCTTAGCCTTAGCGAGCACGATTTTTCTATTAACCTTACACCGATGCAACTTGGAAATTTCGATGTCATCATAGGCATGGATTGGTTATCTAAGAATCATGCTGAAGTTGTTTGCTTCGAGAAAATCATCCGAATCCCTCTTGCGGCCGAAAAGGTGTTAAACATCTATGGAGAAAAACCTTCTAAAGGCCTTCGACTCATGTCATGTACTAAAGCTCAAAAATACCTTCGCAAGCACTATGTGGCTTTCTTAGCGCATGTCGTGAAAACGAATGGGAAGTCAAAGAAAATCGAGGATATTCCGATCATTCATGATTTTCCGGAAGTGTTTCCCGATGACTTAACTGGTCTTCCTCCTGTTCGTCAAGTCGAGTTTCGTATCGACCTTGTGCCTGGTGCAACACCTGTAGCAAAATCTCCATATCGTCTTGCACCATCTGAGATGCAAGAACTTGCTAGCCAGCTTCAAGAACTTTCCGATAAAGGTTTTATTCGACCAAGTTCCTCACCTTGGGGAGCCCCCGTATTGTTTGTAAAGAAGAAAGATGGTTCATTCCGCATGTGTATCGATTATCGAGAGCTCAACAAGCTTACTGTCAAAAATCGGTATCCTTTACCAAGAATTGACGACTTGTTTGACCAACTTCAAGGAGCTTCTTATTTCTCCAAGATCGATCTTCGTTCCGGTTATCATCAACTCCGAGTACACGAAGATGACGTTCCTAAAACAGCTTTTCGTACAAGATATGGTCATTATGAGTTCCTGGTGATGCCATTTGGTTTGACCAACGCACCAGCTGTGTTCATGGATCTAATGAACCGCGTGTGTAAACCATATTTGGACAAGTTCGTGATCGTTTTCATCGACGACATTCTGATTTATTCAAAGTCAAAATTTGAGCATGAACATCATCTTCGCTTGATTCTTGAACTATTGAAAAAGGAGAAACTATATGCTAAATTCTCTAAGTGTGAATTTTGGTTGAAAGAGGTACAATTCCTTGGTCACATCATAAATGATAAAGGAATTCATGTGGATCCTGCAAAGATTGAGGCTGTAAAGAATTGGGTTGAACCTAAAACTCCCACTGAGATTCGTTCATTTCTCGGCCTAGCCGGCTACTATCGGCGTTTCATTCCTAATTTCTCAAAGATCGCAGTGCCTCTTACTGCCTTGACTCACAAGGATAAGCCTTTTGTGTGGGGACCGGATCAAGAGAAAGCATTTCAAACACTTAAGCAAAAGCTATGCAATGCTCTGATCTTGACCCTTCCCGAGGGGAATGATGATTTTGTTGTCTACTGCGATGCTTCCAAGCAAGGTCTTGGTTGTGTCCTCATGCAACGAGGAAAAGTCATAGCCTATGCCTCAAGACAACTCAAAATTCATGAGAAAAATTACACAACCCATGATCTCGAACTGGGAGCTGTAGTTTTCGCACTCAAAATCTGGAGGCACTATCTTTACGGCACCAAGTGTGTTGTATTTACTGATCACAAAAGTCTTCAGCACATCTTCAATCAGAAAGAATTAAACATGAGGCAACGACGATGGGTTGAGTTACTTAATGACTACGATTGTGAAATTCGCTATCACCCTGGAAAAGCGAATGTCGTAGCTGATGCATTGAGTCGCAAGGATTATGTCATACTCCAAAGTGTTACCATTCAATCCGAACTTAAAACCCGTATTCTCGAAGCCCAACACGAGTCAGTCACGGAGGGTAATATGTATGATGAAATGTCGTGTGGCGCTGAACTTCAATTGGAAACAAAACCCGATGGTTTGTTGTATTTTCTGGATCGTCTTTGGATTCCCAAACGCAATGACCTTCGAGTCCTCATTATGAGTGAGGCTCACAAAACTCGTTATTCTATTCATCCCGGTGCGGATAAAATGTTTATGAATCTTCGTAATCAGTATTGGTGGCCTGGCATGAAAAAGGATATAGCTTTGTATGTGTCCAAATGCCTCACCTGTTCAAAAGTTAAAGCCGAGCATCAGCGTCCTTCTGGGTTGCTCGTTCAACCCGATATTCCTGTGTGGAAGTGGGAAGACATATCCATGGATTTCATTACCAAATTGCCTCGCACCTCTAGCGGTCATGATAGCATTTGGGTCATCGTAGATCGATTGACTAAATCGGCACACTTCATACCGATTCGTGAAGACTATCGAGTTGAGAAATTGGCTCGTATCTATATCAATGAAATAGTCAGCCGTCACGGTGTGCCATTAAATATTATCTCCGATCGTGATGGTCGATTCATCTCCCATTTCTGGAAAAGTCTTCAATCGTCTTTGGGAACCCGACTCAATCTCAGCACAGCTTATCACCCCCAAACCGATGGTCAAACTGAAAGAACAATACAGACGCTTGAGGATATGCTTCGAGCGTGTGTCATTGACTTTAGTGGCTCTTGGGATTCTCACCTACCGTTAATCGAATTTTCATACAACAACAGTTACCATACAAGTATTCAAATGGCACCATTTGAAGCTTTGTATGGCCGCAAGTGTCGATCTCCTATATGTTGGTCTGAGATAGGAGATGCACAAATCACCGGTCCTGAACTGATTCAGGAATCAACTGATAAGATTCATAAGATTCGCGATAACTTACTTGCTGCTAGAAACCGTCAAAAGCATTATGCCGATAAGGGACGGAAACCCATGGAATACAATGTCGGAGATCTTGTACTCCTAAAGGTATCACCTTGGAAAGGGGTGATCCGTTTTGGGAAGAAAGGGAAGCTAGCACCTCGTTATGTGGGTCCATTCAAAGTGCTTGAGCGTATTGGAAAAGTAGCTTACAAGCTTGAACTGCCTCAAGAACTCAGCAACATTCACCCAACATTTCATGTTTCCAACCTCAAGAAATGTCTTGCTGACGAGAACCTCCACATTCCACTTGATGAAGTTCAAATCGATGAATCTATGCACTTCATCGAAAGGCCTGTGGAGATCATGGACCGTGAAGTCAAACAACTCAAGCGTAGCCGTATACCAATCGTCAAGGTACGTTGGGAGTCCAAACGTGGCCCAGAGTTCACTTGGGAGCGTGAAGACCAAATGAAATCCAAGTACCCCCATCTTTTTGTCTCAGCCTCCTCGTGATCAAATTTCGGGACGAAATTTCCTAAACTAGGGGAGACTGTAACATCCGACCCATTTTCAGCTTACAAACCCAAATCCATTATTTAGATGATTTATGTCGATGAATTAAATGTAACATGGTGTTGTTTAACCAATATTATAAATTATTTTTCATTTATTTGAACAATTTATAATAATGTTGTGATTTATAAATATTCATTATTAAGTTGAAAGTTTTATATAATATTTCATAATAAATAACTAAATCTAAAAGTTTCATTAAAAATTTTATAAAGACTATAAATATTTTGTAAAATAAATGGAATTATTATATAAATTAAGTTTAGGGTGGAAAGTGTTAATTACAAAACTTGAATTACAAGTTTTTCACATAAAATAACAAGTATTCTAAACTACAGGGGCTAAACCTGTAAACTTTTAAAATCAACCCCAAAACCCCCCTGTTTTGCCCCCGGCGACTGTTTCCCCTCCGGCCAACGTCCGGCCGTCTCCGGCGAGGTCCAACCATACCCAATCTAGCCGTTTTCAAGTCGATCGAACCGTTACTCCTTGTCACGACCTTGTTTCGAACTCGTAATCTCTCATAATTGGAGTTAATCGAATGTTTAAAACCTTCGAATCAAAACCGAAAGAAAACACACTCAAATCTCATCGGTTTCATCTCATTCATAAACATAATCAATCAAACTAATAAACCAAAAACGTCTCCGGGAGAATTGCGAAGTCAATCATATCAGTAATTGCAATTAACACATGTAATGGCAAACAAATCAAGACCCGAAACTCCCGAACAGAACTTAAACTCGTTTGATATGAAACTGTCACAATTGGGACTACAAAATCATGATGAAACCTTCGAATCGACCCCTTTGAGCTCTATGCAATTTCAATTATAAACGAAACAACCTCATACATTCCTCTCGAATATCAATTCTACAACGAACCTGCAAGCTACCCGAACACATCTTCAGACGAGTTTAATCAGCAATTGAAAGAGGGCTTTGAATCATAAGCTCCATCGAAAGCTTCATACGAGATTAATTGGATTTTGATCACCATTTGCATCTCAAATCAAACTCGAACCGATCGCTACCATTGTGCGTCAGTTCATCCTCCATTTCAAACAATCCAGGTAATTCCACACACACACACACTCGATTTTATGTGGGGAATAAAAGCCCCATGTTTATTCGGGTTAATCACATCAAATCGACGATCAATTTTGCTCAAATCGAATTAGGGTTCATGTTGATTTGGGAAAAATCAAGACTTAAGGGTTTTAACCTATTTCAATTGAAAGATACTCAGATTTGGGGCCTTGGCCCAGCGGTAACACACACATCATACGTATGGGGCGACCCAGGTTCGAACCTGGGCACCCACATATATTTTTAAAACCGTTTTTTTATCAAATTAAATTTCAGAAATCATTATGACATTTTTGTTAATTAAAATAATTTTAGAAATTATTATTTTAATTTCTGAAAATTCTAAAAAAATTATAATCTCACTTTTATTAAAGGTTTAAATGTTATAAAAAAAACTTATTTATAAGTTTTAATTTTATATAAAGAAAATCATGTTTAAACAAACTTAAATTATTTCAAATCATTTTAAATTTATATTATATAAAATCTAAATAATTAACTATTCACTTAATTATTTTGACCAAAAGTTCAAGTAATTAACTTAAAATTAATTATTTAACTTCTACACTTTAATATTCATTCAAACGTTTTTATTTAAATGTTTTAAACATATTAGTTACTTCATTTCAATTATTATCAACCAATATTTTCTTTATTTAAATTCATTTCCTCTATTTTATTTAATCATATTAAATCAAATACATTAGTTTAAATCATTTGTAAACCCTAAATCCCAAATTTGAACCCTAGTTTTTTCCAATAAATTCAACCTTCAATCATTACGTTGTTTTAAATTAAGACTCTATTTTTAGGTTAAACCGTGAGGAAAACCGTTGAAGTCTAATCTTTCATATTATTCAAATCAAATTATTGCCAAGTGAGTATTCATTGCCCATTTTCATATTTTATATTTTGGGGAAAACATGTGATTCAATATTCATTTATCATTATTCATTGTTATTCTATTTCATTATAAATTCAATTCAATACATGCTATGTTATTACTTGCAATTATGTGATCATAGTTAGATAAACTTGATAATGCAATCATTAATTCATGCAACCACGGTAACAATGATAGATCTATTGGTTTGACAAACCCACCCCATTTGTTTAGACGCGTGGTGATTGAAACCGGAAATCATTCATTCTATAAGACTTCGTCTGAGGACCGAGTCAATTCAGTCATTAGGGTTGATTATGTTGGGTTTTCTGTTACAATTCACTGTTGCATTTTAGTCTGGCATTGTCATATGAATTGAATTTTTTTTTTAAATATTTAATCAACTTATATATGTGTATATAAACCTATGATTACTCACCGGCTAATGTGTTAGCTGACTCGTTACTTTCTCACATGATTTCAGGAAATGCTATTTAGTGGATTTCTCCCTGCTCATATAGGATTGGACTTAGTCAAAAATAAAGAAGACAATATTATGTTTTATGGTTTATTTTAATTGCGTTGTAATGTGTACTTGACTAGAATTATTCAATAAATAATGACTTTTAAATGTTAGTCAAACGTATTTATTACCATGTGCTATGAACAATCAATTCACTTTCGTCCGCCTCGATGATTCCGCCATCGGTCGGGGTGTGACAAAATTTACTTATGATCAATCAATAAGATTCCATGTAGTAAAATTTGAGATACGGGTTAGTCCAATATTTATATCCCACAAATATCTATGAACCTTGGTAGCAACCCATTGCTCTATATTCATCCTTATGAATATCAACCAATCCAAGTTCATAATAATCTTACCCTCACACTTGTTCCCACAAGTATGAACGACCACGGACATTTAGAGTAAACAATTTACTCATGGTTTAAACATGCTAAATTGGAACATTAATTGAAACATTATAACCAAATAATTTTATTCAAATAATAAAGAGTTCCACATATCCAAATACAAAATTTACAGATCAAATCCAATCACTAGAATATCGAAGTCCCATGGCACAAGTATGACCTTCATGCTTTGCCTTTTCAAGGAGCTTCGTGAGAGGATCCGCAATATTTTGATCCGTGTGAACTTTGCGAATACATATCTTTCCCTTTTCAACTTCATCTTGTATGTAGTTGAATCTCCGCTCAATGTTCCTAGTCTTTTGATGAGCACGAGGTTCCTTGATTTGAGCAATCGCACCCTCGTTATCACATCTCTAGGGGTTCCTGAATGGAAGGGACAACCCCTAGATCAGCAATGAATTTCTTCAACCATGCAACTTCTTGAGCTGCCAATGAGGCGGCGACATATTTTGATTCTGTAGTTGATAGAGCCACCACATCCTGTTTGGAGCTATTCCATGAGACCGCTCCTCCATTCAGAATGAAAATATATCCCGATTGTGACCGAGAATCATCACGATCGGTTTGGAAACTCGCATCCGTGTAACCTTTTACAACGAGTTCTTCATCACCAGATCCATAGATTAGGAACATATCTCTTGTCCTCCTTAGGTACTTAAGTATGTTCTTAACAGCCATCCAATGACTGTTTCTAGGATTTTGCTGGTATCGGCTTGTCATGCTTAAGGCGCATGACACATCCGGTCGAGTGCATATCATTGCATACATGATGGATCCAATAGCAGATGCGTATGGGATTGCCTTCATTTTATCTTGCTCATCCCTTGAGCTAGGACATTGAGTCGTACTCAATATCGTTCATCTTTGAATAGGTACGGTACCTTTCTTAGAGTTCTCCATCTTGAATCTTTTCAAGATCTTATCAATGTATGCACTTTGATTCCCAGAATATAGGCGGCTTCTCCAAGATCCTTAATGGAAAAACAACTTCCAAGCCAGGTTTTTACACCTTCCAAGGTTGGAATGTCATTTTCAAATAGTAGTATGTCATCAACATACAATACCAGGAAAGTTATTGTGCTCCCACTAGCCTTCTTATACACACAAGCCTCATCAGCATTTTTGATGAAGCCAAATTTCTTTACCTCCTCATCAAAACGATGATTCCAGCTTCTAGATGCTTGTTTCAATCCATAGATTGATTTCTTTAACTTGCATACTTTATTAGGATGTTTTGGATCGACAAAACCTTCAGGCTAAATCATATAGACATCTTCCTCAAGATATCCATTTAGGAAAGCCGTTATGACATCCATTTGCCAAATCTCATAATCATAATGAGCAGCTATGGCAAACAATATCCTTATAGACTTTAGCATCGCAACAGGTGAGAAGGTTTCATCATAATCAACCCCTTGAGTTTAAGTGAAACCCTTTGCTACAAGTCTAGCTTTATAAGTATCCAAGTTTCCATGCATATCGGTTTTCTTCTTGAAAACCCACTTACTTCCAACTACCTTGGAATTAAGAGGTGGTACAACAAGTTCCCAAACTTGATTGTCATACATGGATTGCATCTCAACGTTCATGGCCTCAAGCCATTTGTCACAATCCAAATTGGACACTACATCATGGTATGTGGTTGGTTCATCTGAATCTACCACATAGCATCCATCCATGAAAAATCCGTATCTTTCAGGTGGATTACTAGTTCTACCACTTCTACGAACGTTTTGTGTGTATTGATCAACCACTTGATCAACCTCAACATCCTCATGTTGAGTGCTAGTTTCAACCAAACGTGCATCGGGTTGTGGTTCTAGATCCTCCTCAAGATCCACTGTTCTACTGCTAGTTCCTTCCATAAGGAACTTTGCTTCTAAGAACTCACCCTTTCTGGCAACAAACACCTTTTGTTCCAGTGGATCATAGAAATAATATCCCATAGAATCTCTAGGATATCCAATAAAGATACACTTGGTGGATCGGACTTCCAATTTGTTTGGGGTGGGAGTCTTAACATATGCCTCACAACCCCAGACCCTTAAGTATGATAGGGATGGAACTCTTCCATGCCATATCTCAAAAGGTGTCCTTTCCACCTTTTTGGTTGTGGCCATATTTAGAATACGAGCCGCGGAGAGCAAAGCGAAACCCCAAAATGATAGAGGCAATGTGCTTCTAGCCATCATAGATTGAACCATATCCAATAAGGTTCGATTCCTCCTCTCAGACACACCATTGTGTTGTGGTGTTCCAGGTGGAGTGAGTTGTGAGACAATCCCACAACTCCTAAGATGATCTTGAAAAGCATCACTTAGGTATTCACCTCCTCTATCGGTACGGAGAACTTTAATTGACTTGTTGAGTTGATTTTCCACTTCATTCTTGAAGATTTTGAACATTTCAAAAGCTTCATCTTTGTGCCTTAATAAGTACACATACCCATAGCGACTATAATCGTCGGTAAAGGTAATGAAGTATCTTTCACCATTCCTATTCATTGGCTTAAAAGGACCACATACATCCGAATGTATGATTCCTAATAAATCTTTTGCCCTTTCGTTAGTTCCACGAAAGGGTGCCTTAGTAATTTTACCTTGTAAACAAGATTCACATACATCAAATGAATCACATTCATTCGTTTTTAAAAGACCATTCTTTTGAAGTGTTTGTATACGTTTCTTGTTTATATGACCAAGACGACAATGCCAAAGATAGGTATCACTCAAATCCAACTTGAGTTTCTTGGTGTTAGTTTGGTATAATGAACTATTTAAAGCATTTTCATGAACCAATTCATAAATACCATTAATGGGAATAGCTTTAAAATAGAACATATCATTTAAAGAAACATGAATATCATTTTCAACAAAAGATAATACATAATCATAATGTCTTAATTGGGATACAAAAATAATGTTCCTAGTCAAACTAGGAGCATACAAAACATTCTTCAAAATAACATCCAAGCCACTTGGAAGTTTTAGGATGTAGTCCCCACGAGCTTCAACTTGGACTTTGGTTCCATTGCCCATGAAGAGACTACATCCCCTTGATTGAAGTCCCTACTTCTTGTGAACCCCTGCAACAAATTGCAAATATGAGTTCCACATCCGGTATCTAATACCCATGTGTTAGAAGATGTAACATTAAGATCAATATGAATCATGTATATTGTACCTGAGGTCTGCCCGGCATCCCTCTTTGCTTTCAACTCTTGGAGATGGACAGGACAATTTCTTACCCAATGTCCAATCTCCCCACACTTGAAGCATGGGTCATTGGTAGCAACCTTTTGCTTCTTCTCTTATGGTTTGGGTGGTACCCTTGCCACCCCTTTCCCTTTTCCCCATACGGGTCCCTTACCCTTGGCAACCTTTGCCTTGGGTGCGGGATGAGGCCTTTTCTTGTTCCCACCTTCATTGATGGTGAGAACGGGTAAAACCCTTTTACCCATGGCCGCCTCGGCGGTTTTAAGCATTGAGTGAAGCTCACCAATGCTCTTGTCCCAAGCATTCATGTTGTAGTTCAACACGAATGTCTCAAACTTTTTGGTAAGGCCATTAAGGATCAAATCCGTGGCCAATTCCTTCGAGACGGGACAATTAAGCCTCTCTAGGCGGTCAATATGACTTTTCATCTTAAGTACATAAGATGAAACAGATTGGTTGTCGTCCATACGACATGCATGGAGTGCTCAAACCGTTTCGAAGCGCTCAACCCTTGCTTGCTGTTGGAACGTTTCCTTCAGCTGGGTTATCATGTCATAAGCTCCGTGATGTTCATACTCCTTTTGGAGATCCGGAGGCATGCTCGCTAGCATGAGACAAGACACTTGGACGGAGTCCTCAGTGTACTTCAGCCAATCGTTGTAGGCCTCCTCATCATCCTCAGTAGGCTGATCGGGGATAGGGTCGTCTAAAACATATGATCTTCTCTCTTGCTTGAGAACGATTCTCAAGTTTCGATACCAATCAATGAAATTATTATGATTTAGACGTTCCTTTTGGAGGATCGCTCGTAATGATTGGGTGGACGCGGATGAGTTATCATGATTGTCATTATTGGTAGCCATCTACAAAATTTAACAAAGATCTATTTAGTATTTTCGATATTGCTATTTTTAATAATTAATGCCTTTTAAGGTCATTTTTATATTAAAATCTAGAACCCAACATTACATTTAAATTGTGGTTAGGTGACCTTTATCCCACGATTTAAATTAATAAGGTGGTCAACGATTGACGGTTGCAACCATTTGCAACTTCTAGAGGTATGGGATCGACTTTAAACATCATATGTAAAGTCGGCACGTTAATCCCATCAACACCATTTGGAAATCATATTTAGGTGATCCATTTAACATGGTTTGCAAATCAAGTTACCCTACTTGCACACACGTGTGAGTTTACCCACATAAGTGGTTAGGTGACCTTTATCCCACCAATGTGGTATCCCCACCTTAAATCACAAGTTCCCTCTAAATGGTTAGGTGACCTTTATCCCATTAAGAGTTTCCAAATGACTGAAGTGTTGTGCAAAAGGACGGTGTTAAACTTGTTTGTCAAAAGTTTAGAGATTTCATAATTCTAGTTTAGAAAACTCTATGTACTTGTATTTGCATGCTTTCAAATACAAGATACCCTATGGTCCTTTTAATAAAACCCATTTTATTACGAAATCATTAATCCTTTTAATAACCATTTATTAACACTTAATGATTAAGAACCATTTTGTATTAGCTTGTTAAGATCATTTATATTAAGATTGTCCGCCATATCCAAATATCATACAATCATTCATAAAATCACAATCAAACAAGCATAATATAAACAACCACAATGTGCATAACCATAGCTACTATTGTGACCACACTTGTTTGCCATCACAAGTGTGGTCATTAGGTCTTTTCTAAGGGTTGAATACAACACAAAATTGAGGTCTTCATAGACCCCCACTTGAACTTGCATCCATATGCTTTAAGTCCTTCTTTTGTGTCTTCCTCTTGTGCTTCCTTCCCGAGCATCTTCTTTTACAAAATATATATCCTAATACATATTTCTAGTAAAAGAAAAATACTCCTGATCTATTATTACATCCCAATGAATAAATAGACAAATTACATTTTTAAAGAAAGCACAAATAAATATACAACCCTATTGAATAAACCAAAACCAATCATCCAAACAACACAAGGTCAAAAGCTAGGTTATGCACCAATATGAACATTCATCATACCATCCAAATATAACTAAGAATCCCCATTAAAACCCATGATTTTCAGCCAACATAAACTGAAAATTCGGGTTTCAAACATTGTCCAAACAATATACATATCATCATACATATCTTTCAAGGTTTAATCACAAGCATGTGTGATATAACCTTGAAAGCTTGGGGATTCAACATACAAGAACATTTCAGCCCTTAAAAGGGTTATAAAATCCCATAAAACAAATTTTTAAAGGATACAAACAAGCATGCTATCCACATAACCGGCTCTAGATGCCATTGATGGGTTTGTAAGAATACAAAACATAGTTTAACCTCTTAAACTTACTGAAAACGCATCGGAATAATTACTTTATAAACTTGATTATAAAGCTGAAAAAACATGTTCTTAAGTGACCATATTTATGTAGGAAACAAACCCATATATCAAAGGATCATTATATGTGAATAAACATGCTATGTAAACATAAAACAACATAATATGACAGCCACAAAGGGCTGCCATATCTACCTTCCAGCAGCTCAAAAATGTGGATGAAAGGGGATGAGATGAAGGTGATGATGATGTCGAATAGGCAGCCTAGACTCCAAGAAGAGGAGCCCTCAAGCTTGTATACCCCAAGCCTCCTTGCAAGCACCTCTTGTTAGGAAGATTCAACACCAAAAACACCACAAATTTTGCTCTCCAAAACTCTTAATGCTGCTGCCTTTGGCCGTAGCTTTTTGAGAGAAAGAGATAGAGTTTTTTGATGTTCTTGCATGTATGGAGAGAAGAAAATGAGGAGTGCAAGACTAGTTAAACTTATGTGTGTTTTCAAGGCAACAAAGGTCCAATAACAATTAAGGGGGGGGGCGGCCAAATGTTTTTAAAACACAAGGTTTCCCACTTAAAACTTGAACACACAATATTAAAACTAGTCTTTTGTCACACATTAATAAGTCATCTACTAGACTTATTTAAAATATGACATATGTCTTCTTTAATTAAACAATTTAATTAAAGGACACTCATATGTTATTAATGTTATTTAAACCCTTTTAAATGACAAAAAAAAATAACAATAAACTCATTAACAAATTATCCTTATAATTTGTTCCATCTCATATGCAACTTATTTAGAAAACATATTTTCTAAATTTGGTGTAAATATTTAATTGCATGATCATATCATCAATTAAATATTAATTGGTGTTTGCTAAGCTTGTCATTGGGTATAACCCGACTTGGATCATAACGTACTAACCACATCAATATTCTAAGTGTCTTGGGCACAAAGAATCCTACATATATATATATATATATATAGATATATATATATATAGATAGAGATAGATATAGAGAGATACGATATATAGATATAGATAGATAGAGATATAGATAGAGATATATATATATATATATATATATATATATATATATATATATATGTATATATATATATACGTATATATATATACATATATATATATATATATATATATATATATATATATGTATATGTATATACATATACATATATATATGTATATGTATATGTATATGTATATGTATATGTATATGTATATGTATATGTATATGTATATGTATACGTATATGTATATGTATATGTATATGTCTTGTTTCTTCGTTAGTCCTTTAGTCTAATGGTC
Source organism: Flaveria ramosissima (assembly GCA_025215565.1). Taxonomy (NCBI): domain Eukaryota; kingdom Viridiplantae; phylum Streptophyta; class Magnoliopsida; order Asterales; family Asteraceae; genus Flaveria; species Flaveria ramosissima. The sequence continues at coordinate 72,474,689 of CM046046.1, read as the reverse complement.
GTTAGTTTGTATCGTTAACTTAGGTCCAATGATTATTACATGATGATAACTATTTAAACAAATATACAGGCATCATAATCCAAAAACGGATCGATGTACTAGAGAAATATAATCACTAAAACTTGGAGGTCAACCATCTGTAAAGCCTCTAATAATTTTAAATATTTTTATCTTCACCTTTTTAAAGTTAATTTTATACAGATTTACTGTATCATAGGCTTTTAATATCAATAATAAACATAACACATAGAAATTAAAATGCAAGCCACGTGAAATTATTTAAAAAATGTGATCAGTAAAACGTTAAGACTAACGAGTAAAACCTCAGATAAATTTTAGATAGTTTTACTATCTCATATGATTTAAGTATCAATGATAAACTTAACACATATTAATCAGATTGCAAGCAACGTAAAGTTATTTAAATGCTTTTGTTCAAATTAAATTGCTAGTTCTATGAAATTTATCGTATCAAATGATTTTCATAATCAAATGGTTATGTATTATGCCGCCTCGATGTTACTCATCGCTATCAACATTTTACCAATAATTTTTTTCTAATACATCGATCAGTTTTTTGATTATGTCGCGTCGATGTTTTTTACATATAACCTCATGTGATAACCATGTGATCTAAATTAACGATGCAAACTAACAAATTTTAGACTAAATGATCAAATTTGAAACAAATCATATACGTAAAAGTTATCAAGCGTAATCATCAAAGATAAACGTTAAAATATAAAATTAGTTACAAAGATAAATTAGAAGGAAGCTCAGACACCATCTAAAAAAAACTTAACACCCTCCAGACTTTTATACATATTGTATGACTCCATATGAGACGTATAAGGGTTGTATAGTTTATATGAGGCATACAAGCATATAATCATTTACTTGAATTTTCCATTCTTTCAATGACGATGAACACATACAACTTTATAATCCCGCAAAATGTAAAAATTATTGATTTATAAGGGTAACTAGGTTTATTACCCGTCGCGCATTGCCGCGGCATTGTACGTCACGTGATAAAGTATAGATTACAATCGACCCGACTCGTTTCCGAACTAACTTTACGTCAATACGTAGAGTAACCCGAATTTATACCGTTGAACAAAAACGTTTAATATTTGACCTGACTTTTTTCCAAACAAAATTATTGTCGAAACATAGACTTACAATCACTCTGACCGTTTCCAAACTAAATTTATGTTCAAACGTATAGTAAATGAAAACATATTACATTGACCTGACTCGTTTCCAAACAAACCAATGTCGAAACGTATGCCAACTCAAAGCGTACATAAAAATAAGCACCAAAACGTTTTATATTTTACCAAACTCATTTCTAAACAAATATTACGTCAAAACATAGATGTATGTCAAAACGTATGCAATCTTAAAGTTTATAGAGTTAAACTTGGAAACATTTTATATTTGACCCAAATCGTTTCTAATTACGTCTAAAAATAAACGGATTTGAATTTATATTGCATAGGGTAAACCGAAAACTTTAAAAAGTTAAGGGGATTTAAATGACATTTTATAAAAATTTCAAAACTAGAATGTTAATAAGTATCACTCCGAGGTGGCATAATGAGATAATCATTTCAACTTTTTATTTCTTTATCCAATCAGAATTGACGTCTACATAGATATCTTTGTACCCAAAAAGTTTGGCATAAAAAATAAAAAGAAAAAGTTAAAAAGAATAATTCCAAAACAAACAGAAACACAGCCAATGAAGGTAACGCCCTACTCCACTTCGGCCCCTCCGGATCTAACACAAAAACACACACACTCTCTCTCTCCTCAATTAAATCAAGCATCCTCCATCCATCCATCCATCCAGATCTCATCAATGTAGTAGTAGCATCATCTCAAACCTGAAGAATGAAGATGATGGCCCACCACCACCACCGTCATTCTGATCGGAAAACCCCCAGATCCCAAACCTTACCTTCCTCCCCCACCCACTCATCCTCTTCTTCTTCCGATTTCGAGTTCACGGTCTCCCTTTCACCCCGCAAATCATCCCCTGCCGACGACCTCTTTTACAAGGGCCAGCTTCTACCATTGCATCTATCCCCTCGCATCTCCATGGTCCGTACACTCCTTCTATCATCCTCTTCCTCCTCCTCCTCCGCCACCACCACCGCCCGCCACTCCTCCGACTCCCACTCCTCCTTCTCCAGCGGCTGCGACTCCTCCCGCCCTAGCTCCGTCGCCGACGACGACCTCCACCTGCAAACCAAATTCAAATTAGTACTACCCCCTCCTATTCCTATTCCTATTCCTGTTTCTGTTTCCACCACACACGCAATAAACAATAACAACCACCATTCTAAAAAACAAAATAAGTACTTCTCCATTTCCAGATTCTCATCCGTCTTCCGTAAGGAAACCAAAACAACAACAACAACAACAACGGCAACAACAAGCAACGCCTCTGGATCTTCGGTTAAACGGATGAGCATGACTACAGCCAAAGAAATGATCAGAAAGTATCTGAAGAAGGCGAAGCCCTTGTACGAGAAACTCTCGCACAAAACGGCTCCTAAATCGAATGAGGTGATTTCTCACTCGTTTTCTGGGAATCTCATGAGGTTTCCGAAAAGAAGAAGCTGTGTGTCGAGCTGCCCATCGTCGATGCGGTCGTCTCCGAGTCACTCCGGGGTTCTATGCCGTAACAGCGTGGTGAGAGGCGCCGGTGGGATCTACTCCAGCAACTCCTCGTCTATGGAGGAATTGCACAGTGCGATTCAGGGGGCGATTGCTCATTGCAAGACCTCAATGACTCAGAACAACAACTAGTGCAACAACGAGGTGAAACTAATAATAATAATAATACTTGGAGTACTGTACAACTCCCTTAGTGCAAGGTACAAGTCTTTAACAACGTCTGTGATCTGGATCTGACTGTTTTTGGTAGATCGCTACTTAATTTAATTGATATTGATAGTTGTTTAATTTGTAAACTCTTGAAATTATTTTTTCTGGATTTATTTCAATAACCTTTTTTCTAAATTTGATGGGTTTTTGAAATGTTGCTCTAAATTTCCTCTAGCTTTTGGTTTCCACTTTCCAAGATCTTTTTTAAACAAAGATAATTGTTATTTATCATTTCCTTTCAAGAATAATCACCAGAGTTAAATTAATGGATACTTGTGGTTATACATAGTTTTTTAGTTGAAATTAGTTTTTTATTAAATGATCCGTATAACTTCTCTTCAATATCTTAGTTTGTTCGGTTTAGAAACAACAAACAGGCTACATTGTGATCAGTGTCCACAACATCTAGAAAACTAATTGTATACCGTAATTTCAGTCGCAAATCGGTTGCACAAAACTATTTGCCACCGAGTTGAAACCATCACAAATTTTATGGCTAGATTGGTGGTGAACGCTAGTTTTGTGACTTCTTTATCTTAGTCTTCAATATGTGTATTTCGATTGCAAAACTAGTCCAATCATCTGATTTAGTTATTTGCAGTTTGAACCGATTTTCATAAGTTCTATAAAGTAATAGTAGTAACTGATTTAAAATATAAGATGTCCGAGGTTAGATTCGACCGTGTTAATAAACGACAAACATGCTAGAGTGGGTATGTAGGCTGGATGGTTGCCTGATATGGTTTGCGGTTTGAACCGTCTCTTTTTTTTAATAGTTTATTTGTATTAAAACCTCTACGTATATTGAACTCCATGCTAGCTATAAAAATAAATTTTAAATTAATCTTTAAAGACTGGTTCCAAAGTTTCAAATTGTGGCACTGTTAAACCGCATATCATACCGTTACGCTGTGTGCTAAACCATTCAAATAACAAAGCGGTAGATTTGCCACTGGTTATTAATTTATAAACACTCATGTATATAGAAGTCACTGGTTATTCATCGATAAATGTGTAGTTTACAAGTAAATACACGAATTACTCTATGAATATGTTGTAAACTTTTGGTGGTTTCATAATCAAGGTATTTATTTATTTTGTACGTTCCTTTGGTTTAACAGTTTATAAACACTCCTTTGTTGTATTGAGTAAAGTTTAAAATGAAAATTATTGAGTCATTATATATATTTTAACTAGAAGTGTCAGAGGTGATATTCGTCACTTTTAATGTTTTACAGTCTTAATGTGTTACTAATCATATTTTTCTAAATAAAATTCACGTGGCTTGTATTCGAATTTCTATGTATTACGTTTATTATTGATACTTAAATCATATGAAACAATTAATTTTTATAAAACTAGTTTTAAATAAATGGTGATAAAAATATATAAAATTTGTTTGAGTCTTTGCTCGTTAGTTTTAATGTTTTACCAATCATATTCCTTTAATGTGTTGATTGGTTTTTTGAATTATGCCGCATGGGTATTTTTTTACATAACTACCCTCATGTGATAACCATTTGACATAACTTATCGATGCAAATTAATGACCGCTATACTAAATGACCAAAAATGAAACAAACCATATATATAAAAATTGTCTAGTATGATTATTAAAGACAAAAATTAAAAAGCGAAATTATTTAAAAAGATATTGGTCGTAATCTGTAATTTACTCTTCATTATATATGTGTAACATTGATGCAGTGACAAATTGGTTACTGACTGAAAGTCAGTGATGGGCAAGAACTGTATAAAGGAGACGTTGTCATTTTTGTATAACTATTTTAATTAAATTTGTTTACATAATTCTTTAAAACTCATGTAATATTGATATAGTTTATCAATTTCTAGAAACGCTATGCCATGTGTTTGAGAATTAAAAAAATTTAAATATACCGTTGTTTAAAAAAAAGAGGCATTATCTAAGGTGTAATACGTTCTCTAACATAAAGTGTGTAGAGGCACGCACAATGCGTTAATATGTTTAAACTGCGTGAATGTGTTATTAGATCCTTAATGAGTTTGATTACATATTGCATGGTTCTTTTATGTCAATTTAATAGTTTGTATGTGCAAGAATATATATACATTGTGACAACCCTAGATTAAGAAATTTTATACACTAAGTTCATTTAAATATTCTAAGCCACATCTAGGTTAATATATATATCTTTATATATATACATGTACGTATACATGTTTTCATTTTGGTTTACATAAGTATATTGTTCACTTATATGTGTATGTATACGTATGCATGGTCGCATGCATACCCTTTTACGTGTACATATACCATCTTTTACTAAGAAACATTTACACACCATGTGAATTCAAGTATTATTCATTGCATGCTTGCATGCAAACTCAAGAGGTTACGTATGTATGTATCTATATTCATAACTTTATGATACCAAATGTTATACGATCGAAATGCATCATCTATACAACATCAAACAACCAAAACACAACTCAAACACAAGATAACCTCAAGAGAAACTTAACATCAAAACAAACCTAAACAAATCTTCTACACTTAAACCTCAAACCAAAGTACCATCTAAGATTGAGAACCGGTTTATTAACCCTTAAAACACCCGACTTAAGAGATGATTAACACCTCAAATCGGGCGGGACACCTCACCACCCATCAAAACCGCCACCTAGCTATCCAAACACCAAGCATATTTGTGTGCATGCCACCTTGAAAGCCTAGAGTCCTAGGTTCATGATGAGGCTTTAATGGCAGCCGACTTCACCTCTTTATGTGCAAGCTCTCGGTTGAAAGGAACACACCACAACTTGGACACAAACCTCTCCCTTGCACCGCCACATCCTCGGCTCTATCTAGAGACATCCACAAAACTCGCCACCTTAACATCTAGTAGAGCCACATAAGAGCTCTATAAACCACACATCACCACCCTAGACTTAGGAGTAATGATTACCTCCTCCCTTACATAAGAAACTCTCGGTTTGATGCAAACCCACCGTCAACTATCTCACCACCTTTCTCTCTAAAAACTCTCGGTTACTCACCATCACTAAACACCACACCACCACCCGGCTATTCACACACTCGGACATCACCACAAACCACCATCTCAACCCTCTCGGTCACCATCTCTTCAACCAAATACAACCCTCAACTTCACTCGGTCGCACATCCCCGGATACAAGGCAGCAACATCCAAGCCTCGTGAAAGCACCATCTCCCGAAAGATTATCAAGAACACCAAAACCAAGCAAGCTTAGACCATCCTCACCTTCTTCTCACACTCTCCTTCTGTCAAAATCAAGGTTTTAACCCCTAAAACCCTACTAAATTAAGTTATGAAAATCAAACATGTGTTAATATAAACACATGTGATTAACCCTTTTGATTAAACATTCAAGGTTTTTATAAAAACATATAAAAATCAAACTCATTTTTCAGACAAAAAGAAAGATTTTAAAAAAATCTGAAATAAGAAAAACAAACCTTAAAACAATCAAATTTATAGCAAGAAATTATCAACAAAAGGGTTAAAAATCTAGTCATAGTTCGTTAAATTGATTCTGCATATAAAATAACTATGATTGTGGAAACAAACATTAAAAATATATTAGGAAATTGAACTCTGCAAAATTTGGTACTATTCCTATGAATTAATTAATTTATATGCAATAATTAAGAATAAAAAGAGAAAAATCATATTAAAAGAACCGATCCTAGTAAAGGTATAGAAAAATTATGTACTGACTATTATGAATTATAGAATCCACTGGAAAAATTTCGTGACCTAACTCAAAACATTTTCTGAAATATTAATTTTTAACCATTCTGTCAACTAAAAATCGGGAAAAATACTTAAAGTATGAAATAAATTATGGAAAATTTATAGAAAATATAAAAATAAAAATGGAGCAGTTTGCGTAAAAATTAGAATTTTTGGACATGATCTGGTATTTTTAGCAAAATAAAGATAAAATAGGAAAAATTATAAAAATAGCTCTGCTATAGTTTAGAGCATGAGAAAATTCTGAAAAACTTTACGAATTATAATTATTAACCTGCCAAAATTTGACTAATTTTAGAGGCCCGAAGGTATTTCTAAAGAATTATGTGAATAATGTAAAAGTAATAAAAATTAGCCTGAAAATAATTTGAATATGAAATTTTAGTATATTTTACCTAACACTAAGATACATCTACTGTAGAAATTTCAGAATTTATACTAAGACCTAACTTATAAAATAAATTCTTCAATCTGAGGTACTAAAAATGTTAAAGAAATATACATTTTCTGAATTATAAATATTTTTCTTGTATAGGTTACCATTTGGAGTAAAGGTGAGTTTCATGGCCCATTTTTGTTTTGTAAAAGTTTTGGGGAAAAAGCATACTATTAGATGCATTATTTTCTGAGATTTATGCTACAACCATTAATTCGGATGTGGAACCGTTAGATAATATTGGTAGCGCTACTTAGGAAAATATTTCCTGCACCAATAAGATGAGTATTGTGTTGCTATATTATCTGATTTATGAAATATGTTATGACAGATATGAATGATCTGGTTGCTATGTAAGGTTTGGTTGTATATAATGCATCTATGTTATGTGATAAACCTGTGAAGCTCACCAACTTTATGTTGACTGTTTTAAGTATGCTTTTTCAGGAATTCACCATGACTAACAGCTTAATGTTCTCCTTTGATGTTTATAACGGCTGGGGAGAAGTTGTGGGGAAAGTTTGTGTAAACCTGACAGTGAATTTGTATGATCTCAGTGTCTCGGTGGATGCCCACTTCCATCGTCTCTGAGGATGTTACTGTTAGGCTTTTAATGTAATAGGGTTATGTTAGTTCAAATTTTGACTATGACAAACTGATGTAATTCCAACTCCTTATTAATCTGGTTATGTTATGTGATGTTATATATATATATATTTAATACGACTCTCCATGTAATATATATTTATGTGATATGTTGTAGTAATTATAAATCAATGAGTTCTGAGCAAACAAGTCACACCCTAAGCATTTCACGCTTCCGCCGGGATGTGACAGGTTGGTATCAGAGCCATTGGTTATAGAGAATTAGGTACCATAAAATACCTAGACTATAACCATAAGCTCATGTCTGTGTAATTATGTGATTTTGCATGTCATGATTCCATGAATATTAAAGCATTTTACTTATATATAAAAATAGGTAACTAACTGTTGGGTTCAAACCATGAAAAGATTTGTTTTGCAGCTATGAGTACTGATAACAATTTTTGTGAGACTAACTCATTCGGATACTCGGATTACAATAAAGAACTTACGCCTGAACCTAAACCTCAGCAAATTCTAGAACCTTTTCCAACCAAAAGGGAAGATAATCCTAAGACCAAATTTTATGTCCGTCGTGCACCTGTAATGGTAGGAGGATATACCATTAAAACTCCTAGGAAAAGGGTACGGCCCGGGAACAAATTCAAGACTAAGCAAGATGAAGGCAAGGAGATACAAGAAACTGACTCCCTCGGAAACGAAGAAAGTGAAGCTAAAAGACAAAGGGTGGACGGAGATCAGAGCGCAGCCACTCAACAAACCCTTAAACAGCTCAAGAAAATTCAACAAGAAATCAGGAAAATTCAGAAGGATGTGAAGGAACTAAAAGCACCTAAGGGAAACATCTTCTCAAGAATATGGAAATGGATGCAGGGAAATTAGGAACTAACTTTTAGTGTGAAATCTTTAAATAAGAACTTAAATGAAAAATATCTTTTGTGTTTGAACTATTACTTGCTTATGTGTTAATTAGAATATTGTCAAGAATCTAAAATTCTTTTTAATATTTACTATAATTAACTATAGAAAAGCATGCCGCCAAGAAGAAATGCGCAACCCGTAAGGAGGACTGCCAGAGTGGGACGACCTAGAACTAGACTTGGAGAAGAAACACCTGTTAACCCAACAACCAATGAAGATGAAAGGATCTCCCGAATAGTGTCACAGCAGTTAGAAGCTGCCATACCCATACTAGTAACTCAACTTCAACAAAACCTAAACCTTGGTACCACAACCCCCGGCAACGAAATACCAGCTGATGATGTCATAAGAGATCAACCAGCAGAGGAGATTATAACAGAGAAAGGATGTTCTTACAAAGCCTTTATGTCATGTAGACCTCGAGAATTTGATGGTAAAGGCGGAGCAGTACAGGCTCTACGCTGGTTAGATGAAATAGAGTCAACTCTGGAAATCAGCAAATGTGCCAATAACAACAGAACCTTGTTTGCTTCACACTCCTTGAAAGGGGAAGCACAATCCTGGTGGAAGATGGAGATGACCACTAAAGGTAGGCACATTATGAATGAGTTGAGTTGGGAGGAATTTAGGAATTTGGTTATAGAGAAATACTGTCCATATAATGAAATAGAAAAATTAGAAACTGAGTTTCTAGCTTTAGAAATGAAAGGAGCAGCACATCGGGAATATACTGACAGGTACAATGAACTCTCGAGGTTAGTACCACATCTAGTGGCCCCAGAATCAAAAGAATAGGAAGATATATTTGGGGACTAGTGCCACAAATAAGGGGATTAGTGAAATCAGCTAGGCCCAAGACTTTCCAAGATACTGTAAGTTTATCAGGAAGTCTGACAGATGAGATGATAAGAAATGGATCACTAGGTAACCCTAGATCTGGAGAAAAGAGAAAGTGGAGTGATGATAGCCCAGGGGGAAGATTTAAGGGAACCCCTCAAAAACGAATAGTTAGACAGCCTCCTCGAAACTACCTAGGAATGACACGGGAAAAGAAATCCCAGACAGAAAACCAACCATGGTGTAACACGTGCCAAAGATACCATCAAGGCAACTGTGCGATGGTAATCTGTTACAACTGTAAGAAAAAGGGACATATATCCCGAGACTGCAAAAACCCTGCAAATCCAAAACCAGTCTGCTATCAATGTGGGAATGAAAACCATCGCCGGAACGAATGCCCACAGCTAAAGGGAAAGGCACCGACTAATCAGAACAACCCTCGAGGGAGAGCATTCATAATGCAGGCAGAAGAAGCTCGACACGAACCAGAAGTTGTCACGGGTACGTTCCTTGTAAACGATCAGTACGCTACTGTATTATTTGATACTGGAGCAACCCGTAGCTTAGTTTCAAATACATTTAGGCCACTACTTAACTTGACCACAGAAAAGCTTAATCAAAAATATATGATAGAATTAGCGGATGGTAAGATAATCGAAGCTTATGAAATCATTCCTAATTGTATCATGAATTTAGATGAAAACTATTTCAATATAGATTTGATCCCTATTGATTTAGGAGGATTTGATATTGTTGTAGGAATCAAGCTGAAATAATATGTGGTAAGAAGATGATCAAAATCCCTTTAGTTAATGAAAATAGAACACTGTGCATATACGGTGAAAAACCTAGGGGCACCATAAAAATAATTTCTTGTAAAAGTGCACAAAAATGCCTAAGGAAGAAATGTTTGGCTTATTTGACTCACATTGTTGACACTAAGATAGACAAAGTAAACCTGAAAGATGTTCCAATTGTCAAGGAATATTCAGATGTATTCCCTGATGAATTACCTGGATTACCACCCCCACGTCAAGTAGAATTCAAAATTGAATTGATGCCAGGAACAGCCCCTATTGCTAAGGCACCCTACCGTTTAGCACCTACTGAAATGAAAGAATTAATGAGCCAACTTCAGGAACTTTTGGATAAAGGATTTATACGACCTAGTGTATCACCCTGGGGAGCACCAGTTTTATTTGTTAAGAAAAAGGATGGAACATTTAGAATGTGCATAGACTATAGGGAACTCAATAAAGTAACTATAAAGAATAGGTATCCCTTACCTAGAATAGACGACCTATTTGATCAATTACAAGGATCTAGTTACTTTTCAAAAATAGACTTGAGATCAGGGTATCATCAACTAAGAATACAGGATGAAGATATACCCAAGACAGCATTCAGAACAAGGTATGGACATTATGAATTCCTGGTAATGCCATTTGGATTAACCAATGCTCCCGCCATATTCATGGATTTGATGAATAGGATATGTAAACCCTATTTAGATAAGTTTGTTATAGTCTTTATAGACGACATTTTAATCTATTCTAATAATAAGGAGGATCATGAGCAACACTTAAGATCGACCTTGGAGTTGTTAAGAAAAGAAAAACTATACGCAAAATTCTCAAAATGTGAATTTTGGAAATGAGAAGTGCAATTCCTAGGGCACATAGTCAATCAAGAAGGAATACAGGTAGATCCAGCAAAAATAGAAGCTGTTAAGAAATGGGAGGATCCCAAGACACCAACAGAAGTACGTCAATTTTTAGGATTAGCAGGATATTATAGAAGATTCATAGAAAATTTCTCAAGAATAGCTCAGCCCTTGACTGAATTAACCCAAAAAGACAAGCCATATGTCTGGGGAGAAAAACAAAAGAATGCATTCGAACTTTTGAAAAATAAGTTATGTAGTGCACCTATTTTGTCATTACCAGAAGGGACTGATGATTTTGTAGTATATTGTGACGCGTCTCGTCAAGGATTTGGATGTGTATTAATGCAAAGAAGTAGAGTCATCGCATATGCCTCTAGACAACTTAGGGGAAGTGAGAAAAACTACACTACTCATGATTTGGAATTAGGAGCAGTCATCTTTGCACTTAAGATTTGGAGACATTACCTGTATGGGACAAAATGTACAATATATACGGATCATAAGAGTTTACAGCATATATTTGAGCAGAAAATGCTGAACATGAGACAAAGAAGATGGGTAGAATTACTGAGTGATTATGATTGTGAAATCAAATATCATCCAGGTAAAGCAAATGTAGTTGCAGATGCTTTAAGTAGAAAAGATAGGGTTAAACCGTTACGAGTACGAGCCATGAGAATGGAACTACAATCAGATCTGTTAAGACAAATATGGGAAGCCCAACAGAAAAGTAAAATAGAAATAAAAGGACAGGAAAAGGATTTACAGGCAGATACACATGGAATTCTAAGATTTAAAGGAAGAACTTGGATACCTGATAATGCCATACTTAGAAAGATTATATTACAGGAAGCACATAAGTCAAGATACTCCGTACATCCAGGAAATAACAAAATGTATAAGGATTTGAAAAATCATTACTGGTGGCCTGGTATGAAGAAATCAGTTGGGGAATTTGTAGAGAAATGCAATACGTGTTCAAAGGTTAAAGCAGAACATCAGAAACCTTCGGGGTATCTACAACAACCGGAAATTCCAGAATGGAAATGGGATCAAATTACCATGGATTTTGTAACCAAGTTACCAAGGACCTCAAGTGGCTATGACACAATTTGGGTTATAGTAGATAGGTTGACCAAATCAGCACACTTCCTGCCAATTAGGGAAGACTACAAAATAGAGAAATTGGCAAGAATCTACATACGAGAAATCGTATCCAGACATGGAATACCAATCTCCATTATATCTGATAGAGACAATAGATTCATATCGAGGTTTTGGCAGACCTTACAAAAAGCTTTAGGAACCCAAATAAATCTTAGCACAGCCTTCCACCCACAAACAGATGGACAAAGTGAAAGGACAATACAAACACTAGAAGATATGTTACGTGCTTGTGCATTAGACTTTGGTGGCAACTGGGATATGCATCTACCTTTGATAGAATTTTCTTATAATAATAGCTATCATTCTAGCATTAAAACCGCCCCGTTTGAAGCCTTGTATGGAAGAAAATGCAGATCGCCCTTATGTTGGAATGAAATAGGAGATAAACAACTTATAGGTCCTGATTTAATTCAAGAGACATCTGACAAGATTAAAGAAATCAAGAACAGATTAAAGACAGCACGGGATCGGCAGAAAAGTTATGCAGATAAAAGAAGAAAGCCGTTAGAATTTCAAATTGGAGATAAGGTCTATCTAAAAATATCACCCACCAAGGGAATCTTTCGATTTGAAAAGAGAAATAAGTTGAACCCAAGGTATATTGGACCATTTGAAGTTATTGACAAAATTGGTCCTGTTGCGTATAAGCTAGATTTACCCGAAGAATTAAGTAAAGTACACAACACGTTCCATGTGTCCAATCTGAAGAAATGTTTAACAGATGAAACATTAAAAGTTCCAGTTCAAGAAATAAAGATAAACGAGAAGCTTCATTTTACAGAGGAACCAATAGCCATATTAGATAAAGAAATTAAAAAGCTAAGAAGAAGCAAGATCCCCATAGTGAAAGTTAAGTGGAACGCTAAGAGAGGACCAGAGTATACATGGGAAAGAGAAGATGAAATCAGAAGAAAATACCCCCACCTATTTTAAGACAATGGTCAGATAAGTTCATTACTATTCAAATAAATTTCGGGACGAAATTATTTTTACGGGGGGAGAATGTGACAACCCTAGATTAAGAAATTTTATACACTAAGTTCATTTAAATATTCTAAGCCACATCTAGGTTAATATATATATCTTTATATATATACATGTACGTATACATGTTTTCATTTTGGTTTACATAAGTATATTGTTCACTTATATGTGTATGTATACGTATGCATGGTCGCATGCATACCCTTTTACGTGTACATATACCATCTTTTACTAAGAAACATTTACACACCATGTGAATTCAAGTATTATTCATTGCATGCTTGCATGCAAACTCAAGAGGTTACGTATGTATGTATCTATATTCATAACTTTATGATACCAAATGTTATACGATCGAAATGCATCATCTATACAACATCAAACAACCAAAACACAACTCAAACACAAGATAACCTCAAGAGAAACTTAACATCAAAACAAACCTAAACAAATCTTCTACACTTAAACCTCAAACCAAAGTACCATCTAAGATTGAGAACCGGTTTATTAACCCTTAAAACACCCGACTTAAGAGATGATTAACACCTCAAATCGGGCGGGACACCTCACCACCCATCAAAACCGCCACCTAGCTATCCAAACACCAAGCATATTTGTGTGCATGCCACCTTGAAAGCCTAGAGTCCTAGGTTCATGATGAGGCTTTAATGGCAGCCGACTTCACCTCTTTATGTGCAAGCTCTCGGTTGAAAGGAACACACCACAACTTGGACACAAACCTCTCCCTTGCACCGCCACATCCTCGGCTCTATCTAGAGACATCCACAAAACTCGCCACCTTAACATCTAGTAGAGCCACATAAGAGCTCTATAAACCACACATCACCACCCTAGACTTAGGAGTAATGATTACCTCCTCCCTTACATAAGAAACTCTCGGTTTGATGCAAACCCACCGTCAACTATCTCACCACCTTTCTCTCTAAAAACTCTCGGTTACTCACCATCACTAAACACCACACCACCACCCGGCTATTCACACACTCGGACATCACCACAAACCACCATCTCAACCCTCTCGGTCACCATCTCTTCAACCAAATACAACCCTCAACTTCACTCGGTCGCACATCCCCGGATACAAGGCAGCAACATCCAAGCCTCGTGAAAGCACCATCTCCCGAAAGATTATCAAGAACACCAAAACCAAGCAAGCTTAGACCATCCTCACCTTCTTCTCACACTCTCCTTCTGTCAAAATCAAGGTTTTAACCCCTAAAACCCTACTAAATTAAGTTATGAAAATCAAACATGTGTTAATATAAACACATGTGATTAACCCTTTTGATTAAACATTCAAGGTTTTTATAAAAACATATAAAAATCAAACTCATTTTTCAGACAAAAAGAAAGATTTTAAAAAAAATCTGAAATAAGAAAAACAAACCTTAAAACAATCAAATTTATAGCAAGAAATTATCAACAAAAGGGTTAAAAATCTAGTCATAGTTCGTTAAATTGATTCTGCATATAAAATAACTATGATTGTGGAAACAAACATTAAAAATATATTAGGAAATTGAACTCTGCAAAATTTGGTACTATTCCTATGAATTAATTAATTTATATGCAATAATTAAGAATAAAAAGAGAAAAATCATATTAAAAGAACCGATCCTAGTAAAGGTATAGAAAAATTATGTACTGACTATTATGAATTATAGAATCCACTGGAAAAATTTCGTGACCTAACTCAAAACATTTTCTGAAATATTAATTTTTAACCATTCTGTCAACTAAAAATCGGGAAAAATACTTAAAGTATGAAATAAATTATGGAAAATTTATAGAAAATATAAAAATAAAAATGGAGCAGTTTGCGTAAAAATTAGAATTTTTGGACATGATCTGGTATTTTTAGCAAAATAAAGATAAAATAGGAAAAATTATAAAAATAGCTCTGCTATAGTTTAGAGCATGAGAAAATTCTGAAAAACTTTACGAATTATAATTATTAACCTGCCAAAATTTGACTAATTTTAGAGGCCCGAAGGTATTTCTAAAGAATTATGTGAATAATGTAAAAGTAATAAAAATTAGCCTGAAAATAATTTGAATATGAAATTTTAGTATATTTTACCTAACACTAAGATACATCTACTGTAGAAATTTCAGAATTTATACTAAGACCTAACTTATAAAATAAATTCTTCAATCTGAGGTACTAAAAATGTTAAAGAAATATACATTTTCTGAATTATAAATATTTTTCTTGTATAGGTTACCATTTGGAGTAAAGGTGAGTTTCATGGCCCATTTTTGTTTTGTAAAAGTTTTGGGGAAAAAGCATACTATTAGATGCATTATTTTCTGAGATTTATGCTACAACCATTAATTCGGATGTGGAACCGTTAGATAATATTGGTAGCGCTACTTAGGAAAATATTTCCTGCACCAATAAGATGAGTATTGTGTTGCTATATTATCTGATTTATGAAATATGTTATGACAGATATGAATGATCTGGTTGCTATGTAAGGTTTGGTTGTATATAATGCATCTATGTTATGTGATAAACCTGTGAAGCTCACCAACTTTATGTTGACTGTTTTAAGTATGCCTTTTTCAGGAATTCACCATGACTAACAGCTTAATGTTCTCCTTTGATGTTTATAACGGCTGGGGAGAAGTTGTGGGGAAAGTTTGTGTAAACCTGACAGTGAATTTGTATGATCTCAGTGTCTCGGTGGATGCCCACTTCCATCGTCTCTGAGGATGTTACTGTTAGGCTTTTAATGTAATAGGGTTATGTTAGTTCAAATTTTGACTATGACGAACTGATGTAATTCCAACTCCTTATTAATCTGGTTATGTTATGTGATGTTATATATATATTTAATACGACTCTCCATGTAATATATATTTATGTGATATGTTGTAGTAATTATAAATCAATGAGTTCTGAGCAAACAAGTCACACCCTAAGCATTTCACGTTTCCGCCGGGATGTGACATACATAATTTGACAAAAATATTTATCGCTAATAATATTCATGCAAATATACATGTGGACTTCTCAAATGTTTTTATGCTAGTTTTTAAAACGACAAATGATTCATTATTTAAGGCAAATAGCAAGATGCTATATGCTATAGCCACAAGAAGACATGCAATCAACATCAGCCTCCTACGTCTTCTCTACACCATTGATCTCAAGTACAGTTTTTAATATAGTTGACATTTGCCTTACATTTAAGAGACAAATAAATTTTTTTATATCCTCTACCATTTTATTACTTATGCATACATAAATACATTCTTTCCCTTGACGGTGGTCATGAGAATTGTTATCAGTTTGTCTCAGGGTCGACTCTTCTTTGTAATAGGTAAAGTCCTTAGCTTGGGGCCCTCAAATTTTAAGAACCCCTAAATTTATTGATAAAGGTTTATGTTCTCGGTGGAATTAAGTCATCAAGTGTCACCGGAGAAGCTAACATAAGTGGAACATGAATTTAGTTGCAAGGAATGAAGAACATATATCATATCCTATTTTGATTTCTAATCATCTTTCTTTTGGTACTAGGGTTTAGAAAACTTAATCTCTGGTTTATGCATTTTTTCTTCTATCTTTCATGATTATTGGTACTAGAAAGCCTCTAAAACTTGGTTAGACCTTCAATTTCTCATCTAGAATCTTCACTCTTCTAAAATAAAATTTGGCCTCTGTTTTTGAAACTTTATCTGCATTTAGGTATATGCTTGCTCCCTCATATGGGTTGAACATTTAAATATGAATTTTGTGTGTTTTTCATTTGGTAGTTCTCTAAGACTTCCTTTTTTATGTTTAATTATTTGTGGTTGATTTATTTTTTTTAGCCTATTGTTTACATGCGTGATCATATGAGAAAAGAAACATAATCAAGTTGTAAAGATTTTAGTCAGAGAGTTGGAATTAGCTTTGTCCTTCTGGTAGGTGCTATTATTTTACCTGGGGCTTTATGATCTAAGATGAGGCAAAGTGCAAGAACAGATAACTTTGCATCTTTGCTTTACAATGAACAAATTTTAGGTTTTATCTTTTAAATTTTCATCATGGTCAAGTAAAAAATCTAAATTTAAGTTGAATAAAAAACCAAAGTGATTAGTTTATGTCATGAAGCCTAAATAATGGAATGAGCATGGATTAACTGTTTTATAAATATTTGGAATAGTGACCAATTTTATTACTAGTTCAAAATGAAGGAACTAGTATAAGTGCACATCCAAACACCCTTACATTCCATCACTCTAGCCTCATTTTATTTACTGATTTACTAGCTAATATGTTAATTTGTTATTTGCTGGTTTGATTTGTTAGACTTGCAGTAGAATACTTTGTTGTTTTGATTGCATTTGAGTGACTTGCAAACATAAGGTTTAAACAATCGAAAATTGGAAAGGGCCTCGAATCTTACATTCGCTTTGGGCCCCCAAAATGATTGAGCCGCCCCTAGTTTGTCTACATATTTTATTGTCTCCTGTAAAAGGCCAAATGATGGTAGAATTGATAAATGTGCAAAACATATATTTGCAACCAAATCTCCCTTGTTAATAAACAACTTGCTAGCAATTGATTGGTGTCTTCCTCTTTAATTCCACATAGAATACCTTGTTATCTGGAAATGTAATTCCACTTTTCGCTACAACTAGTTTAGTATGAATTTTGTTCAACATTACCCTCCATACAAAATAATTCACCTTTAGTGCAATCCATCTATTCTATTGCGTTATGTTCGGTTTGCTTGTGTCTCCTTAACCAAATCAATCTCCTTCCTCAGCCCTTTGATCAAGAAGCCTTCCTCGTTTTGATCTCCGCCCCATATTTCCTTCCTCAGCCCTTTGATCAATATCTCTTATAGCTATAGTAAATTTTGAGATTGTGAGCCGCGAAGCCCTCTTCCATTCCAATCCTCACATGCATATGTCTATTCCTTTCTGTTTTGTAGCATTCATCCACCATGTTGTCTTTATTTTTTCTTAGTTTCTACTAGTTGGGGAGTTTAGAACAGAGAGCTTCATCACTCACCAAATTATCTCCTTAGAAGGAAATATCTTCGTCGCATCCTAGTATGACTTTTATCCTCATTTTTATGTCTACCCTCATCTTTATTAAGTCCGTTTACACCAAAACCACATTTTTTCCTAATCCACCTATTGTTTGTTAGGATTAATGCAGCGGAATATAGATCTCAACACACGTGCACAAACAATTATAAAACGGGAAAATAACAAACACAAGATGTAATGTGGTTCAGGCAGTGTGACCTACGTCAACATGTTGCAACTACAATTTATCTTTTATTAGTTTAAGGTGCTCAAAGATTACAGTACATAAAAGGGAAATTATAAGATTAAATCTATGGTTACAAACTTAGTGAACAAGAAAACATAATCTGGGCCTGAGTTCTAATTTTTCTTGTTGGCAACTTAAGCCCAAGCCTAAAAGCCTTCAGAAACTCAACAATCTCCCACTTGAAGGCTTTGTACAATCCACAACTTCCATCCAATCAAACCCCGTAACTAGTAACTTCAATAATCTTCAAAACAAATACAAGTCTTTCAAGCTTCCAATTCCAAAACAAGCAAGACTTCAACCTAAATTCTCCTAGTTGCAGCGACCCCTCTCATCAAGTACCTAAAGGGTCGGTCGAAGCTCCCGAAAGTTTCAACCTATCTGTCATAGCTAACCCAGTCACTGACTCATCCTTTGTCTCAACAGGTTTGCACACTCTACCGATCCAAAGATATATCGAGGACAATCAACACTCTTCTAACTCAGTAAGTAATATTCAGGAGAGATTCTATTAGTTAAATTCCTAGTTTCAAAACCCAACGGTGATTTATAACTTTACCCCTAACACGTCTCGTGCTCCCACTATCACTAAAACCGCTAAATGGTTTAACTTCGACCCCATTCTGCTTGAACCCTCTTAGCACTAAGCTTCAAACTTGTAAGATGAACCTTCTTTTGCCCCTTTTATTTAGAGAATCGAACTTTTTCTTGATTAACTAGCACGGTCATACTCCCCTTAGCAGGTACCTTAACCATATACAGTGATCCTCGTTTCAGACCATGAACAATAACAAGATGACTATTGATCAACTTCCATTTACCACTACCAAACTTAACTTCTAGTCCCTGTTCATCCAATTAATTGTCATAAATGAGTTTTGTCTTCAACCATAGAATCACTCTGACATTCTATAAGGTCCAAGTAGTACCCAATGGTGTTTTTAGATAAATATCTCTTGTACCCATGACATCAAGAATTGCACCATTACCTAAGCGTACATATTAGACAAAGTATCCATGATCCCACGTGTTGTGGTTCTTTCAAGATGTTAAATGTGAAGTGATAGTCTAATAACAATCTTGGCCTTTTTATCCAAGGTCTTCCATTTAGCTGAACTTAATTGATCTGGTTTATTATCCGATACCATGTCCAAATCCCTCTGAACTAGAAAATCCTCCATTGCATCTTCGACCAACAAAATCTTCAACCAACAAAAGTCTTTTCCATCAGACTTTTCAATATGAAGTTTCCTACTCTTAGCCATTATCTCAAACCACAATTTGTTTACAAATCAAGCTAAGACTAAAATTAGAGTTCAAACATAGCAATGGCCGGCTGCCTGAACTTAGGATATTCTATCGAACATGATGTTTGTTACACGGTCTAAAACAACAGTAAACAAACAAGTTTAATAATGAACCTAAGAAATACTAACTTTGAACAGTTGTAAAACAACTAAGAAACGCTTGGACAAACAAATAGAATAATCACCCTAATATCAAACCTAGTTATCACATCTAAAGCCAAAATCAAAACTTGATATCAGCCCAAACCACTAGACCAAAACCTGGCAATCATAACCGAATAATAATCCAAAAAATTAAACCTAAATTCAACAATAAACCAAACCCAAAACCCTAAACAAACTTGTTCAGGTGGTGCCGGCCCAAGCCCGATGGCTGGCAGCGGTTCATTTCAATTGGTTCTCGCTTCTACAGTAGCCTACGACAGCGGTCTCTAACTCTAGTTGGAAATCAGGAAACAGCCAAATAGTTGTTTTCTTCCCTTTTTTTAACGTTCAATGCAATTAATAACAAGGCAATCTGCTTTTTGTTATTCTATGTTAATCACTAACGACAAAAAAAAGGTTCTCTCATTTGTTTTTTTCTTGTTGACTTTTGATAACCCCAACACATAAACAAACGTTAAATGATTGAGGCTTTAATTTGATAGCTACATATTTAAAGAAATAAATAGTGTTGTACTTCTCTTTCTTTTTGTTTGATCGATACGGTCTTGAGTTTTTGGATGTTCTATGCGTCAAGTAAAAATAGGCATTTTAAAATATAAACTTGTAATTTCTGATTAAAGTTTACCCCACCCTCACGTAATTACATAGATGATATTTGACTTTATTTAATAGTAATAGTTTTAACATTCAAGAATGAAAACAAAACTATGAACTTAAAAACATATTAGGTGAAGACATATAGATAGAAACTAGACAAATGAACATATATGAAAACGATCCAAAAAGAAAACTCGCTCATAACTATTTCTCTTCACTCTCAAACTCACAAGAGTGAAAGCTCGAAACATCGCACATGAAAGAAGCCCATTTCCTATTTTCATCAACTTCGACTCATATTCTTGTAAAGTAAAAGAAATAAAAATAGTTAGCTATAAAGTCCTATAATTTATATATAAAAATAAACCACGATGAAGGAGTTTTATTCGAATATATCAACACTAGATTGAAAAAGAAAACAATTAAATATCGCGTTATTTGATTTTTAGTTTTTTACCTTAGTAAAATCAAAGAAATTAACTTCCATTGTGGACCTCTGTTTCATTCATCAATTGATAAATTGATTATTGGATACACCAAATTATGTGTGGGCCCATCCCCATGTATTAATAAATTTAACGATGCTTTATTTGCTACCTAGAGGCTAGAACTAATGAATCCATAGCCGATTTTGGAGCCCCTACTTTAGTATGGGCCCTGTGCAGGTGTTCAGACTACACATGCTCTGGGACGGGCCTGGATTGATAATTTATCTTGAACGAGTGATCCAAACCCAAATGCCTTTACAAACCCAAAATTGTTCTTTTATCGTGACTGGAATGACCTTGGATATATACATTTTTATTGAAGATATATAATGAACTATATGTATGGTATTGAATGAACATATGATGATTTAAGCACGATTCAAATTACAACACTTTCAAAGATTCCTCTACCTCAAGGAATATGCAAGCTGAACTTTTAAAGATAAGAGTTGCGATCAACTTTTAATGTTTCTTGTGTCTTTTTTTATTCATTGTTTACATTGAAAAATACATTTTTTTGACAAGTTGTAGTCTATTGTGAAGTGGGCTACATCATTAGACTTTTCCATCTCTTTTAAACAGGTGTTCGTTCTTTAACCATTCATAGACATTTTGTTTGTCTCTAATAATTAATTTAGTGTCCTCTAAAGATTGTCTTCAGAAGCCTCTAAAGTTTGTTTGATGTGTATCAGACTTGTACACTTGCTCTTTTCTTTTAAAATACTTCTAAGCTATTCTATCAGTAGTTTTAGGTTTAAGAATAATCTCTAAAAAACTTGGGTTGTTTTAAACAAAAAGTTATGTACGATTAATGATCTAAAAAGCCAATGAGTTTGTATACATATAATATGGATCATGATGCATGAAGGCTGATGATACGCAACATACTAATCCCATCTTAAAGATAAATTGCTGTAGTGGCAGTTAATACAATAAGTGAAACTCAATATTTTACATTCATGTAGCATTTTCTAAGCATATTTGTTTTCATTTAACTTATTTGATAAGAGTAATCTAAGTTTGAGCAGAATATATGTGAATAGAAATGTATCTTCATCTACAAAGCAATTAGATATACCAGCTTTCAACAATTGCTCCAAATAATCCGCTTATGTGGTTGAGTAGGTGCTTTTAGTTGGATCACTATTTGTCAAATTTTGATCTCATTGTTAATCTTGGCCTTTATCAGTCTTGAAAAGAATGAGTTTTCTCTTTCCAGTAGCTTTGCGGGCGAGTCATACTCGGCTATTTTTCCTGTTTAAAGATCAAATTTAAGTAGTTTAGTTTAGTTAAATTCATTGGCATACATTTTGACTTTAGGAGAGTCAAACATTCTAAATTCAAGAAAGAAAAAAGAACAAATGTATAACTTTATATCTAAATTTACCACACTATTTAGCAATTTTTATTAAGTTTACTATTTCTATACTTTTTGTTGAAAAGCACATTTATACTCATGCTAAATACTTAAGTTTGACCTTAGAAGTCAAAGTTGACTTGAGAAATGAGTATGAAATCATACTTACCATCACTAAGCACCAAGACGAGATCACTATCTATAACTGTGTGGATTCTGTGGGCTATAGTGACGATCGTTCTTTCTTTAAATTCTTGAGCTATAATCTTTTGTAAAATTCCGTCTGTTGCTGAATCAATAGACGCGGTTGCTTCATCAAGAACAAGAATGCTGCTTTTCTTAAGCAATGCTCTACCAAGACAAAATAATTGCCTTTGCCCAACACTCCAGTTTTCTCCCCCCTCCACCACTGCAAAAATCATCATATCGTTAGTTTTTTCTTTATCTTATTATTATTATTATTATATTTTCCTGCAAATAACATTCATAATATAAGATCCGTATAAAATCTCACCCGAATATTCTAGTTTGCCGTCCTTTTCACGAACTATATCTCCAAGTTGACATTTGTCTAAAGCCTGATGGAAACAATATTGTTGAACTTTAAGTTAATGATGAATAATATGATTGATTGAATGGAAAAAGTTTATATCCTGTTATAGGCTTATGTACTTTTCATAATAATGACAAATTTTACCCAAGCAATAGTAAGGTGACGAGTAGCAATGTTTTTAAAATCATACCGGACAACGAACCGGTCCGGTTGTCTTAGGGGTTCATTGGTCGGACGGGTCGGATTAGATGAGCCGGGTTTAAAAACCACATGATGTCATATATATATTTAAATTAATATTATTTATTTATATCCGATTGTAAAGCAAGATATAAACATACTATATGTGTTAGGATGAATTTACACTTTTAACATAATATAGATACTTAACTAAATTAACTATGTATCGTAAATTAATAAAAAGATGAGATTTTGAAAGCAAAAGAAACTAAGAAAAGTTTTGAAATCCGGTCTGATCATTGGTTTGGTTTAACCAGTTCACCGATCCGACCGGTAACCGGCAGATTCAAATGAAAACGATTAAAAAACACACAACCGGACTGGTTCTTATGACCGGTTTCCAGTCTGACTGGTTCTGAAATGGAGGAATAAGCAAGAAGAAAGGAAAGAAGGCGAAAAAAAACAGGACATGGGAAGAGAAGAGATTGAAGAAAAGTGACAAAATTTTATCTCCGAAATAGAACAAGGCTAACTTCCATGAAGTATTTGCATAGGTTGGAGAGATAGATGATGCCCATGAACATGAAGTGACAAAGATGAAGATGATAAAGTGTACAAAGGGGGTGGCTTCATAAGATCCAAAAACTTGACAGAAAGTCTTCCTGTGTCACATGTCATGTGATAGCAATATTTTACGATGACCATTGTTATTTAGACATTATCAGGACAACCTCATTCTCTATCTTTTTATACATGTATATATCATATATAAAAAGATAGATAGAGAGGAAGAGGGTGTCCATGTATGTGTACCTTTAACAACACTCCTTAGGAGGGTTTGTTTGTTTAGAATAAATAAAAAAGTTTACCTCCCAGATCTCTGCATCTGGATGTCGGTTTAGAGGGTCGAGATTTCCTCTAACCGTTCCTTCAAACATGGCTGGATCTTGAGGAATGATGCTGAGCCTTGATCTTAGATCATGAAGGCCTATTTTGCATATATCTACACCATCTATAGTAATGAATCCTTGTGTAGGCTCTACAACTCTAAATATCGCTTGTATCAACGTAGACTTTCCGCTTCCTGTTCTGCCAACTACACCAACTTTCTTTTTTCCAGGAAATGTGCACGTAATGTTCTTCAACACATACGGGAGATGATCTGCGTATCGAATCTGCAACCACCTTAAATTTAATACCTAAAGACATCTATCTTGTGGTTTACTTTTGTTGGTTTTCATGCTGACCTGCAAATTTGTAAAGGAAATGGTTCCATTTTCTGGCCATTCGTTAGGTGGTCGACAGTCTTCGATCACCAAAGGTGCCTCACTAGTAAGTTTTGAGTACTGCAGCACTCTTTCCACTGAGATCATTTTGTTTTCTGCGTTACATATGTTCCATATAACTGCAGCTTGTTGGACGTTCAAGTTTATTCCATATGTTACTGCAAGTCCTGCAATGCCTGAAAAAACAAACACATCCCATTCAACTTTCATCTGTTTTAGCTAGCTTGGTTAATTTGACCAATTTAACATGACCCGAACCAACCCCTTAGTGAATCTAAGGTTTCATCTATTGTACGTGAACAATTTTATGAACTCACTTGGATCAATGATTCCGTCAGGAAGAGTTACAAGGAGAATCAATGAAAATGCAAACACGAAATTTGATAACTGGTTCAGCCTGAAACAAAGCCACTCGATTGCTGCCACGTTATGAAACCATGGTCTTGAGTGATTGTCAATGAGAGAGATGTTTTTCTCAATAAACCGGTCTTGTTGCCTGAAAGCACGAATTGTTGCTGCGCCTGTGAGGGATTCTGCAAAGTGGTGAAGAATTGGAGCTCTTTCTATGCCTGCTAATCGGGCCAATTCTCTTGCAGTTGGTATGTAATATCTCTGAATTTAGAAAAAAATAACGATTATGAAAAAGGCCTTTATAATCTTCAATGTTGGTTCTTGAATAAAATTTCTTACTTGGTACCATATGCAGATGGCTGTTACGGGGATAAGGATCGCGAATACTTCCCATGCTACCTGTGACATGACAGCCATCGTTCCAAGAAGCTGAATAGTTGAAAATGCACACCATCCTATACGGTTTGCCATCTCTAAATCTATTACACTTTGATCTGTGGATGCCTGCGAAGTTACAAGTCATAGTCTGTTATTTTTTTATTTAAAAAAAAAGAAATTTACCATTTTAACAGTCTGTAGTTATGATCTAGTGCTGAATGTTGTGCGATAAGTGTATATAAATTCGTTCTGTAAACAACATAATGCCTTATGAAAAGAATAATATATCTTCAAACCAGCATGGGAATCTAGAAAAGCTTGCAGTCACTCACCCGGTTCAAGATTCTTCCAGTTGGAGTCGAGTCAAAGAAGGCCATTGGCGCCCTGAAAACACTGTTAAGCATGTTGTTGAATAGTTTTTCTGAAGTTAGAAGGCCAGCTATAGCAACAAGTGAGGCTCTAAGCAATATGCAAACTGCACTACCAACTGCCAAAAGAGTATAAACAAGTAAAATAAACGCCATCCCGTTCACTATTTCAGTTGAGTCGGTTGGACAGGCCCATGCCATCCAGTAATTACTGGCAATTTGTAAAAGCTGGAATGAAGATTGAGCCAGGAGTATGAAGGGGACTAGAACACCGCCTTTTGCTAAAGTCAAGTATGACCAATAAACTTCTTTTCCTATGCTTCCTTTCTCTCTTTCTTCCTCATGAATCAGTTTTCCTTCCTGCTTTGACATGTCTACACACAGATTGTGGTCTGAATCCTGCTTTGTTTGCCCGAGCTCTGTGATCAAAGTAGATTCTTCGTCTCCTGTTGGTGCTTGTACATCGGTTGAACTCTGCACTGCTTGTACTGATTCTAGAGCTTGGTTATGAGCTCCAACTAGAACTTCAAACCCCGTGTTTTGTTTCAAAAGTTCTTTAAAGGTTCCTGCTTGAGCAATTCTTCCATTTTGCATTACCTGATTAGAATTTTATCATTAGAAAGTCCAAGATGATGTTAAAAACACGCCTTTTAGCTTACCAGAATGAGGTCTGCAGCTGGAAGAAACTCGACCTGGTGTGTAACGTACAGAACTGTCTTCTTCTGGAGCACCCCGAGAAGGCATTTCTGCATAATTTTGGAAATTTTTGGTTGAACATGATGAAAATAACAATGTCATGTAGCAGTCATTTTCTAGAGCTTATCTGTTTCAGTTCTGTGTGGTAATTGGTAAACATCCAAATGTTAGATCTAAAGAATAAAAGTCTTACAAACCTGAAAGAGTTCGGTTCCTGTGTGGGCGTCCACAGCACTGAATGGATCATCAAGCAGATATATATCAGCATCATCATACACTGCACGCGCAATCTGAATCCTCTGCTTTTGGCCTCCACTCATGTTTATCCCTCTTTCCCCAATTTCTGTCAAGTCTCCAGTGGAAAAAAGCTCAAAATCTTTACTCAACGCGCATGCTTTGATTGTATCCTCATATCTTGTTTTATCATAAGCATTCCCAAACAATATATTCTCTCTAATGTTCCCCGTCAGGATCCATGCAGACTGAGGAACATAAGCCTTCGAACCACTTATCTTCACTGTCCCGGATAACTTAGGCATCTCACCAAGTACGCATGACAACAAACTAGATTTTCCAGACCCAACAGTTCCACAAATGGCTACCTTCATCCCCCTTTTGACTTGCAGCTGAATCTGATCAAGAGTAGCATTTCTTGAATCCGGGTCCCAGCTGAACCTTCCATTTTCAATCTCCACGTCGAATTCTGTGAGACTTGCGGGAACAAACTCAACTGTATCAGGTTTAATCTCTTCTTCTTGGAGATAAGAAGCCACGCGATCTGCAGATACCTTCCCTTGCGCGATCACATTTAGTAAATCAGGTAGATTAAATATAGGATCTTGTAACATTCGAAATGTAGCTAATGCAGAAAGAACTCGCCCGGCTGTGAGTGGGATGTCCATCAGAACACATCCTCCAAAAGTCAGCACAGAGATGAAAGTTGGTGCACCCCAGAAAACAAAGGCCCCGACGGCGTTGAGCTTGAGTGATCTCCATAGCCAATCATACTCAACCTTCCTCAAACCTTGGAGTTTTTTAACGTAATGAGTGTCCCATGCTTGCAGCTTCAGTGTCTTGATGTTTCTTAAGACTTCTGAAGTTGACTTCATTCGTGCGTCCTTCGACTCCATTATCTTAGATTGATACCATTTCTGAACTCTTGTCAAAGGTATGTTCAAAGACATTAGTAAAATGGTTGCTGCTAGCCCCACAAACGATCCCATTCCAAGATTTATGTGGAGAATAAACATTGCTAATGTGATTTGAATAGGTAACATAAAGAATGTGTTAATGTACCACATGAAATCTGTTATTCGTTGGATGTCAACACTCATGATGTTGATTATCTCCCCACTCGTGTGGCTTTGGCATGAACGGCTTGACAGCACGAGCCCTTTTTTGTATATGTGAGCTATCAAAGCAGCCCTGAGTCGGAGCCCGAGTTGACGAGCCCCAAAGATCCATTGTCGCTGAGTTAGTGTCTCAACAACTTTTGCACCCAAGAACCCAAGTGCAATAAGATACCCACTAGTTAAACTTCTGGTTTTCTTTTCGTTCAGGAAACTCACTAGATCACTGATAAGATATGGCCCCACGTATGATGCTACAGCACTTGTAATGGCGAAAAGGGCATTGATAGCTATTTTCTTTCTTGTGAAAAGATAGATTGCTTTGTAGATAGAAGGATGTTCTGTTCCATTTTGCTTCAAGCATTCATCAAAGAATTCTGATGAAAAATGACCCGAATCAATGGTGTCAATATTTGGTACTTCATCTTGATCCAGGGGTTTGGCGTTTCCAACAACAAACAACGGGTTGAGCCAAGAAAATGTCACGAGTTGAAAGATTGAAGCTTCTCCATAAGGACATTCTCTCTTTGATTCAAAATGTTGTTTTGGGTTCGGGTTTCTGTCTAGAAATGGTTCAGTGATGGGATCTGGATCAGCTAAGACTACGCCAGTTTTTCCTCGTAATGCAAGACATAACAAGGAGGTTGAGGCCAAAATTTCAATGAAGTCGATGTAATCAGGTAGTCGTGGATTATAATGATGAGAAAACAGAAAATGGACATCTAGAATAAACCTTGAGACCGTTAACAAGAATGTGCATAGCCACCAGGTTCTTAGAATCCATGGGAAGTTAACAGTTTTGTGTTTTGTGATAAGGTACAATGCAATCAAGGTCATAACCCATGAAATGATTTGCATGATTTCTGAGGGTAGTATCAGAATTTGTAGTTTGCAACGATCTTCGTTTCTAATTTTCAGTGTTAGAGGGATCATAACGTGTGTACCGAGTAATATAATGGAGCACGCTAGACTTAGTTTGTAAGAGAGGCCAATGTTCATTTTGGTTGGGTATGTTTCTCGGCTTTTGACTTTTGTTTCGTGGACGCGCCATGACTTGATGAGCTTCTTAACGAAACAGATTAACAGGACCGCAAGGAACCCAAGTTGGAGTATGATGCTTGTACTCTCCAACAAGCAGGGTGACCGTGGCTGCAGCCATGGTTCCCAATAATCAAAAATCTTCCAACCTGTTAGGCACCATAACAACATTTGACTACTTAGGTCAAAAGAACTAATTTGAAACATGAAAAATTTACATGAAGTACTTGGCATTACATAATGTTTTGTAACTGGTTGCTATTACAAATACTACAGATAGAACATTATTGGTGCTGATTTATCAATATCATTGGTTGCTACAGTTTTTTATAAGTCAAAGTTGACCCTGTTTTTGGTGCAGATGGGTGATAGTTAGATGAGAAGAGTGTTCCTATGCGCCCATATATTAACCTTTAGGCTTTCAACATATACATTTTAATGTTTGCAGTTAATCTGATCTTTTTTCATTTTAATCACCGAATGAATTCACTTCTGGTTCAATGTGATAACTGATGTACCTTTGTGAGCAAAGTGTAGAGGCACAACATTTACACTAAACTTGGAAAAGATATACATTAAACGTGAACTCTATAAGAAAGTCTTAATGATTCTACACACGACGTGATCCATAAATCTGTATGATTTTTTGATGGCGGATAAACTGCTTTAGTTGGCCTTGCACTCGATATGATTCCCAAATTTTCTCAAGCTTTCAGTGGTGAACATCAAACGGAGATGGATAAAAATATGAAACAAAAGTTTGAGTAAATATGCACACAGTTTCAATTTTCACCAGACTTCATTGGTTTCATAAACAAAACATTATAACGTCAAAAACTATGCTACATGCCTTCATATTAAAAAACCTGACAATACTATGTCGTCGTCATTGAAAGACCAAATTATGATCTGTGTTACTTTCATTCAGTGTATGATCTAGTTAGTTTCGGGTCACCGTGGATGATACATAAACTATAGTCATAAACTTTTCAAGAAAAAGAAAAAAAGAATTAAATCCTCGAATGTTTTGTGTGCAGTTATATATATATATATATTATAGAACATCATAAATTGGTGTAAACAAAAGTTGCAGGTCAGGACTTTTAAATTATCTAAAAGAAGCAAAAGTGATATGATGGTTATATAGATGAAAAAGAAGCAACCATTAATGGGTCTGGAGATGAGCATGTTGTCCCAAAGCATCTGAATCTGAATCCTTGCTTCTTCTCCACCTCAACACTTTCCAGCTTCAACAGAGGTTCTGTTCTGAAATATATTACATTTGTTAACAAAATAGTGGTGTGTGTGTGTGTGTATGTGTATGTTTATACACATAACGAATATACTGTCAAAATCAGAATTTGGGCAGAGTGATAGATTTGGAAAAATGAAAAAGAAAAACTTTTTTTTTTTTAATTTTATTTTTGAAGGAGAGATACGGGAGGAAAAGTTATTGATAATTCTTCGAGTTTTGTATGAGGACTGAAATATTATATACACTTTGTATGGAGTATATGTAATCGTAAAATTCATTATCAATATAAAAACATGGAATGAATTAATAAAATAGCACTCACCGGAACATATTACAAATCGATCTTTTCTTCTCTTCGAACATGGTTGTCCGGACCAAGTCTTGGTAATTATAATGAGAAGGTGAGTATGCAATCTCGTATCACAGGTTATGTAACCAACAAGATGTTAATATACTCAATTGTGCCGGGTTGGCAGGTTGAATCATTCAACCCATAGATGGATCATATTTTTATTTGTGTTAAATATATCACTAAACCCACCATAACCCATTTATCCTTTGCTTTAACATTAAAAAATGAGTTGGTGGGGTGACATGTAATAAATAAGTTGTAAACATGTTAATCGGATTGGTATATGTTTGACGGTTAGTGGGTCGACCTGTTTTACTACAGATGTTTGGCGTTAGCATGTTAACTAAAAAAGTTAAACAGATCAATTTAAACACGACCCATTAACTAAATAGATGAATATGAATACGACATGTTCTTAAACAGGTAAGATACGCCATCCAAAAACCTAGTTTTTCATGTTCGGTCGTGTCGGAAATCGCCTCTCCCGTAGAGTTTTCCTTTCGAATAATTAAAAGTTCAAATCTCATTATAAACAAATAGTTTAAATTTAAAAGTAGTTTAAGTAAGTTTGTTTAGAAAAAAAAAAAAATCTCGTGGACTGAACTGTAAATTTAATTTGGACTTTTTCTACAAAAAGAAGTATTAGGGTAACAACTTTTCCTTCAATATTATGACTAAATCCACGTAGACTAAGCATTTATAACTATTTAAATAGTTATTTAGTAAAATCTTAATAATCGATTTCTTCTAACAGAATTTTATTTACAAAATATTTATTCCTTTTGTAATTAGGAATATAAGTAAATTTTTATCGATTTAAATTTCCAATCTTTTATACGTAAACTTTTTAACGAAATATAATTAGTTCACATGATGTGATAATCTTACTTGCAAAATAATCATTGAAAAAGAATTAATTTTTGATAGACATAATTCAATAAATTATTAAGAACGTGACCTTCCAGATATACGACCTCTTTTAATTTTTATAATTATCAAAATAAGGTAGACTATTAGTATCAAGCACTTAGAATTTTCATATAAACACTTGTATCGAATAGCAATAATTATTAATGATAATTATAATATCTTTAACTTGTTATATCCTCACTATACATAAAAGCAAACAAATAACATAAACAGAAACAAGAAAGATTTTTTTCTAAGTAACTTCTCACATATGTTTGAGTTTAAATCTTTTTTCTTTTTCCCCGATACACATAGACATATTACGTCATGTTTGAAGCGGAAATGTTTTTTTCTTCAAATATCGAAAAAGAATAAATTACGTTTGAGAATGACTCCATATATTGAGTGGAAGATAGAGAACGACAGCTTTGTCTTACTGTTTTTTTTTTCTATTCTTTTTATGAGAGTGTTTGATACAAGTAAATTCTAAAAGTAACCATAATCTCTTAATCTAATGTAAAATAAATTTTAATGAACATTATTAATAACTAATATCTAGCTTAAAACTAAATTTTTTGTATACTTGATGAACTCATGAACATGACGACGAGGTTGAAAGTTCACGAAAAAAGATCTTGAAACGTGATCATGTTGGAACTAATTACGTTCTTATAAACGATTATATTATGGAGAACCCAAAACACAAAGATGAGATGTTAGAAATAGGTTTTGGTTGCCTCGAGAGTTACTTCTACGCATTGTTGAAAATATACATAACAACTTTTTTTGGTTTAAAAAAGGGTTCAATGGGAGGTGGAAAGGAAGTTTCTTGTCAATACAAAAATACACTTCAGTACTACGTCAACTCGCAACAGGTAATTCACCCGACACATATGACGGATATTTATCTACTTCTGCTAGGACTTACTTTTTTAAAGGCTCACTAGTCATGACAGTGCATTATGTACGATGCATACCAATATAAAAATGACATTCCGGGAATTCTCGGTAGCATTGATTGCACTCAATTGGAATAAAGATATTGTCCTACACGTTTGTGAGGACAATATCATCGAGGTGATCACGATGGTCCAACAGTGATTCTCGAATCCGTGTCATCACAAGATTTGTGGTTTTGGTTTTATAGACGACAACACTATTTCTCTCGTGCACATTTGAGATCCACCGACCACTCAAGTTGATAACGAAAATACAAATTTAAAGTTGTCCGATGAAAACACACATTTTAAACTTAGATTCAATCTCGTGAAACACATTGCGGAGAATGTGGATATCATGGTTTCGGACAATGAAGATTAGTTTCAATTATTGTTTTTTTTATTAGTTTGTTATAATCTTTTAAATTTTATAAAATAATATGATTGATGGATAGTTTATGTGATATAATGTATGTGACTTGAGCACCCCTCTCACCTTTATATTTTTACTAAATGACAAAGGATGAGACAATACGAGTAAGCAACTTATTTTTTCCTTTGGATAGTATTTTACTACGGACAAGAGTAGTTTCGTAACTAGTTGATTGTTATTGTGGCTTATATAGATCTGTGACTTGTTTCTCATGTAAATAAGAAAGCGTATCGTATAGCATCTACTTCAGTTTTTTAACTTTGCCTCACTTTCAAACTAGAATTATTCAAGTATATCTTTCTTATATTATAATATGATTAGTGGGTGATTACTTGAGCTCCTCAGCGGGGATTCAAAACTTAAATGAATATAAAGATGATGTAACAATATATTAGTATTTGAACCACGAAAAAATACAAGTCAAAACGTTAGAAACATAGCTAAAAATAAACAAAAAGATAAATGGAAGAAAAAAAGAGAAATTAAACTCTAAGGAAAAGAGTAAAAGAATATTTAAAAAAAACAACTTCGTTAAAATTTAAAGGCTGTATGATAACTCTAATAAAATTCACGAATAACAATATAAGATAAAAGAGAGAAAAAAACCGATTTAAATACAACAGAGCTGATCATAGCTTTAATATGTATGGTAATTACTAGTTTCTCTCTTCAAAGACTTATCTCATAACAATTGCAAAATGGACTAGTATTTGATCTATATTTTACCACCCTAATAAAAAAATAACTAGAGAAACATGTAACAATACCAAATTTATTTTCATCAATTTTTTTACTTTGCTCTCATATTAAATAATTATATAAATTATTTATAATATTATTTAACTATTTTTTAGATTAAGAAAAGTTTATAATAAATTAAAAAAAATCTTTTCATTAATGTTATCTTTAAATAAATAATTTTTTATAAAATAAATTTGTTTTTCAAAACATCAAATTTTTTAAAAATACAAAATATTTTAATATTGGTGGTTTTAAAAATTAAAACTTTTATAAAGCGAACATAATAAATTATAATAACGAAATTTTAAAAAGAATTTAGAACGGTTTGTTCTGATGTTATCACTAAATTATTACTATTACGTACTCTTACATAATTTTAAACATAACTTATATTAGAATATCGTTTTACAATTAACAAATTTTCATTCTATTTACATTTTATTTATTAAAATCTGCGTAATAAACAGTTTATTAAAACTAGTTTTGAATACTAATCTACTTTGACAAATTATTAATACGTTAAACTGATTTTAATTTTAATATGAAATGTTTAGATAATCAATCTAATGAGTATCAGCGATCCATCACTATCATTGTCACCAAGAAGTTTAGAGTTAATTAAAAACATAAATTATAAATAACAAAAGCATAGAACAAATGTTTGATCAATTTACAAAGTATAATAAAAATTGAATGTTTCATACATCATATATCACGGAGTATAATTGAATTTACAAACGAGTTCCAAGCTAAACATTCCAAGCTATGAACATGATGACAATATTAGAAATTATTACACACACATAGGCTGAATTCACCGACAAGTGCCATGAGTGGGAAACACATTATAACCATCAAACCATCATAATTATGGTTTACGTTCTCGTCCACCCTATAAAAATATACTAAGAAAAAACGCTGTAAGAACCAACAAAAATACTGTCTATTTTAAATTTATCCATCGTCTTTCCTATAAATATTCTAAATTTAATACCATGGTGTTTGATCATTTTCTATATATATTTTTTTGTTTGTAAATCCTAATCAACCCACTAATCTATGTTGGATCCCTGAATCCTGCAAACCACATTCCTCGGTCCTTTTTTGATTCTTTAATTCAAATTTGTTAATTTTTTAACCATATAATAAAGTTTTTAGTACATTAATTAAGATCCATGTGTACATATAAAATTATAAAATTTCACCATAATAATAATTATTTTCTAAAATTATACATACATATATACTAATGTAGGAATTGCGCTGTTCTTTTCTAATATTATTACATGTATGTACAATTTATGTTTGTAAAATGAATAAAAAGTTTCATGTGGTGCAAGTGTTCAAAGGCATATGTAATATGATAGACCATATATATCTCATTTCTCATTTATCGTATTTATAATTATACTAAAAATTATTATTTTTTTATTATTTTTTTAATTAAATAAAACTTATTTATACATTTATCATTATTTTTATCTTTTTTTTCTCACAACCACTTTAAAAAATATTAAAATTTTATGGTGAATATTGTTTACCCTAAATATACAAATAAATATTAACATTTTCTTTTTTCTCTACTTACAATCAATCACAACCATCTTTGATAATATAGGATACACAATCATATAAATATAAGAAATTGGATGTGAATGCTCTTAGGTACCTTTGCTTCAAAACTCTCGGCTATCATTCATTTTTATGGTTTTCTACTTTATTTTTTATATTGTTTCTCTTAAATTACCTTCTAATTTAAAATTGCTAAGCCACAACATCTAAAACATAATATCATTTTCTATCAAAGTCTCAATCTCTAATTCGTTAATGTCACGTACCGTCATAAGACGCATAACGAGGTTTGCAACTGTGCTGGTACACGCAGTCATATTGAACCCTTTCAAATATGTGCTTCTTTAATCTATGTTTCGAATAAAAGTTATAACAATACTTAAAATATATTATTTTATATCTATGTTTTGATATAATTTTTATTCAAATAAAATCCCGTCAAATATGTGCTTATTTAATCTATGTTTACAATAAAAGTCTATACACTGAGCTAGGTTAAATATATAATTTTAAAACTTTTTATAAATTTAAAAAATGTATAATACCATTGAGCGATGCTTCGATGTAAGTTTTGTTCAACACAATAATGATTACCAAGTTTACCAAATACTTATTCAACACATGCGTAGTAACAACTTTATAATTTTTTTTCAAGTCTAGACACTGAAAAATCCTCAAAAATATACAAAATTTTCGTGACAATATGCAATGGAATTCCACCGGTTACTATTTAAAATAAATGTGATTCTTAGATATTTGTCCCTAATTATAATCACGCATTGTCCATAATTATGGCCTTTAATTAATATCTTTATATTATTTAACCCGTGTATATTTCTATATAATAATATAAGAATTAAACAAGTCAGGGCATCACTTCCACAGTTTTGTGGGACTTTATTTGTTTTTCACGCTTCTATTTTTCACTTAATTATTAAAATGGTATTTGCTTTTTCAGAAAAATTATTTCTAATCTTTTTTGTTTGTGTCGCGCAGACCACACATAAAACTCTGCAAAATGTTTGTTTTTAGAAGAATTTTTATTAAAAAAGATCTGCGCGAGGTATGTATGGTGCACTTGGCACAACCACTTCTAAAGTCATTTGAAAGTCTGCAGAAGATTAAACACCATCATCCACCACCAACCACCTCAACCACCACCGTCCGCCACCACCACAGTCCGCCACCACCATCGTCCGCCTCCACCAACGTCCGCCACCACCCACCGTCCGCCACCACCCAC
The DNA here is from genome assembly GCA_025215565.1 of Flaveria ramosissima. Lineage (NCBI taxonomy): Eukaryota > Viridiplantae > Streptophyta > Magnoliopsida > Asterales > Asteraceae > Flaveria > Flaveria ramosissima. The sequence continues at coordinate 72,438,546 of CM046046.1, read as the reverse complement.
CGTCCACTACCACCCACCATCTACCATCACCACCACCGTCCAACACCGCCATATACCACCACTAGTTGATTTTAGCAGTCTGCAGACGTTAAAAAACAAACACTATTTTTGTTGCAGACTGCAAAGGTTTGGTCTAGCTATTCTTCTGCAGATGTCTGCAGATGTGATCCACAGACTTCAGACATTTTGCTACAGAAAACACAAACAACACTTTAGTTTATCTCTTGATTTTCTCTCTTAACACAAATCTTTTTTAGTATCATTTATTTTTCTCAATTCTATATCTTCGGTTAATAAAAATGTTTGTTTTTCGCTTCTTTTTCTCAGCTATCTATCAGACTATTAGTATGTCTAAATAAACTACGAATTACACAATCATGGTTTCATGCCTTCCTTTAAACCAACACAAACATCAATCTAGATTCCTAACTTAACCCGTAGACTCAATACTAATAAAACATGAATCTTTTTTACAATATATAGTAGCCACCATTCCTCCTACATTCATCGAACAAATAAACAAACACAAAGAAGCATAATTCAGAGATGCAAATTATAAACTTAAATCCATAAGTCAAGTGTAGTTTATTGAGCTTAAATCAATTTTTTTTTGTTCAATCAACACATTTGAAGGCAAACTCATATTTGTTCAATCATTGTTGATTTATCTTTATTCACACACCAGCTTACTTTCCTATAAGAAAACAAAGCATAGTTGTCAATGTGTGCATAGAGTGGAGTGATAAATAGGTAGATAGAGATGGGAGAGAGAAAGTAAGAGAGATGGTTAGTGGTAAACGATAGAGGGTGACGCTTCTTTATCGCCAATTAAGGTCGTAAAAGAAGAAAGGGATAGGAGGTTCTACAACTTGGGGTTGTTATACTCAAGGTTTTTACACTTTTTATTTAGTTGTAGTTATAAAGATAAAATAAGTATTTTGTTTAAAACGTTAATATCGAAAGGGTAAATTAGTTACTTTGAATAATAGTTATGCTAAAGAGTAATCTATTCTAGGAATTAAAAAGGTTAAAATAAAAGGTATATATTAAACAAGAAAATTATCTGTTATGTTGTAATAAAAAGTGATGTACTGAATTTTAATATACTGGTTGGATCATTTTTGTAATTTTGGACGGATCAAATGAAAACTACTCTTTTAATCCAATAAAACTAATTTCAACCAATCATATAAATATAATTTAATTTTTATTGTATTTTATGTAAAAGACTTTAAAGTATATTTTGTTTCCACTATTTTTGACATTAATCATTTTATTAACTCATACTCCTTAATTCAATCTTTAGTTACTTTATTTATTGACTGATTTAGTGTTTTTTTAATCTCCAATTAAAAGAACGATGGCGAATAAAAAAATATCACATTGATGCTTTGGAGTGGAGAATTCAAAAATAGGATAATTTTTATTTTTATTAATTGCGTAGAAATTAAAATAAAATATGTGTAGAATGGAAAGCTTAATTAAAATATAATTTAAAATCATGCAAAGCTATGTATCCAATTAAAATGATGGGTAATTTCTATAATTTTTTTTTTAAATTTTGGCGTGTTTTTTTTTCATCATTTTTACGTATCAAGTAAATACACTTAACTTAGTAGCTTTTCAAAGTTATAGTGGTTTTAATGTGATTATTACATATATGTAACTTTGTAGTTTTCACTAAATTTAATGTTACGTTATTTCTTTATGGTGGAAAGATTTGATGATTCAATTTGATGGTGAAATTAAAGTTTGATTGGATTATGTATATGTAACACGTTGTTTCTTGATACATATACATAACACAATGTTACATGTTGAACTAGCCGTCATTCATTTGTTACATAAATTAAAAATTAGTGTTAGTTTTTTAAATTAAGTTTATGTTGGAAGAATAAATATAAGAAAGATTTCATATCTTTTATTTTATTTATCATCTTGATTTATATGGTTAGAAAATTTGAGATTTAACTTGATGGTGAAATCAAAGTTTGATTGGGTTACGTATACATAACATAGTGTTTCACACACGTAAGACATTTTTCCATATACGTAACATAGTGTTCCATATACGAATGACGTATTACGTATAGTTATTTCAATTAAAATTCTCATTATGTCGGAATATTTTGTGATCGGTACATATATGTATGTTTGACCATAATTAGAGAGGAATGAGAAAGAAATAGTAATTTAAGAAATTTAATTAATCATACCTAACAATTTTCAAATTTGTATATTTTACTTCTCTCATTTTACCCTTTAAGTTTTATTAGATGCTCAAAATTATTAACTAAATAATAAAAATACCATCAATCAATATCAACTATCATTTTGTACAACTTTTTATGCATGATGTACAACTTCTGTGATGCAGCATATTACTTTACATTCTACGCTTTTAGATACAACACATATCATCCATCACCTACTTTCTACACTCATTTCTTACCTTTTTCTCTCACAATAATGGAGTACAAAGATACAAACCGATGACCACAATGAAGGCGAAAGGTATAGGGAGGGAGGGAGGGAGGGAGAGAGAGGGAGAGACAGAGGCATTAAATCAGGTTATGATGGGTCGTGTTATGGAAGGAGGAATGATATTGATGGCATGAAATGGTGGTTAGTTTGTTTTCTACATCGATTGTCGTTGGTTCTCTTTAACCTGCAAATGATTAGAGTTTTATCGTTAAGAACGACAACAAATGACAACAAGCAATGACTCCTCTTTGTGTTAGGACAAAATCAATTCACGGGTTTGATTTGAAGTCCTAATTCTCTAAACTTAAAAGTTAATTTGTTCAATGCTGTTACTTTTTCCTTCTTTAGTATTTCTGATCAAAACTTAGGATCGGAAGAAAAAAACTAAGCTTCTTGGGAGTATACTAACCCTAAAAATGTTTTTCTTTCTTCTGTTAAACAACAATTTAATAAATAATTTTATTTTTTGTGTATCTATATTTATAGAAATTTTGGTTGGTTGAAGACACAAGAACCACTCGAGTCGCCAATGATAGTTCTACTTTCAATCAAGTTTTGTACCTTTGTAATGCTCATTGTAGATTGTAATATTATATATATTGCTTTTTAAAAGCAAATCCATCACTACTTTTTCTTTAAACATAACGTGACTTTTTATTCCAACATTGTCAGTTTTTTAATTAATTATAATTTAATAGGTTATCTGATCAGATCAATAATTTGTAAACGTCTTTACTTTTATTCCACTTTTTCTATGAGAATTACCTTTTTTGAGTTTTCTTTAGTGATTTTCAAAATTTTAATAAGGTGTTCGTGTAGAATCTCGATGCGCATAAGTCTTGGACTACCAAATAAAATGTTGACATTCACCTATTTATATTCTTTGTAATATTATTACATTTTGGTCGAATATAAGAGTAACATCAACTCTACTTAAATATATATTAAATTATTAATCTAGAAACTCATTTTTATAGTAATTCATTAATATTTTATTTGATAAATACATCACAATCGGTCATGGAGGATTTACTTTCAGTTTTTTAATTATGAGATACACTACTTAACCATTATGATTAATGATATAACCATCATGATTAATGATATCTGGAAACCTATAAAATTACTCCTATTTACACAAGATTTAATGTACATCATAATAGAGTACAGTGGACGTCAAATCACATTGCATTGCCATCAATGATATAAGACTAAATATCATTCTTAACACCCATTGAAGTAAAGTCTATAACTTTAAGAGTAATCATGTATGGTTCTCTAACAAATATCCATCTATGATAGATATCTACTTAGAACATGAGGCATGGATTAACATTAATCTCATATAGTGTTTAACCATTGTGTTACTTGCTAACCAATTGATTACAATCCATTCTAGTTTAAGCACGACCATGCATTTCAATAAACTTGAATTAGTGGTCTTTAGATATAAAATTTATAGAGGTACAAATCCCTTATTGGCTGCATACGCTTCACTAAAGTTCACATTATGGCCAACGAAAATTATTGTGTTGTTAAAGAATAACAATAGGTAATGTCAAAGAACAATACGCCATGCAATCAAGCTTCAATCTGCATCTCAGGTCAAAGGATACAAAAATACAACCATTTTTCATGACATTTTTGACGTCTATCAATGAAGTGTCCTTGAAAGAGATCACGTCAAAAACTTACTGTTCCATAAATATTTGGGGTCTTCAGTTACATTTTTTTTGTCAACCAAACGACCCATAATAGTCTTACCTAAAGGTTATTCACATCACTTTGATAGACTATGGACATGCAAAATAACATAGTTATTCATGGATTATGAACGTGCTCCTATGGAACACAATATACATTAATTGAAGGGACATCAAGTCAGATAAGATAGAATGATACTAGTATATAGTCCGAAAAATCCTAGTAATAAAATACAGATTAGATCCAATCATTTATCATATGAGGTCCTTTAGAGCTAGCTTGAACCACATACACATCACATGGCACCGTATTTGTGAATCCATTTACTAATTCCAGATATGAACTTACTTTGTTGGTGATTATTCTCCTTATTTCGGTATTTCTAAAATGTGATGCCTAGCATTATGATTTGTTGGAAGTTACTCACAATATATGTAATGCCCGGTATAAAGTCCAAACAAGCCAATGAATAATAATGGGTCTAGTCGGTATTATTTAATGAAAATAAGCGGGAAATGGATTAATGACCGAGTTAATCTTACGGGTTACGTGTTGGGCGAGTTTAAGGTCCCGAGAACGCCCGATATATATAAACGGATCAGCTTGAGCCACTCTCATTTGCAAATCAACACCCAACTTCTAGAGAGAGATTGTAGAGAGAGGAAGAAGAGAGGAGGTGAAGATTCAAAGCTCGGTTGATCAAGAGATTAAAGATCGGTGTTTGTGGACATCCAAACAACAAGAAAAGACCAAGAATCCAGGTAAAAAACATCATTTAATCGTTTCTTTAGATTAAACCCAGATTTTAGGGTTTGAGGGTTTTGAAAGTGGCAAAGAATCGTCCAAAACTCACGTTTTTGTGTAAAAAACATGTAAAAAGCTTAGATATAACTTCATGGATGATAACTAAGGTTTTGGGTGTAAAAGATTGAAGTTTTGGGTTAAAAATAGACTGATTCGTAATTTCAGCCCGTTCTGCGAAATTGCATTCTCGTCCAGCGAAATTATGCAGTGGTCAAGTGAAACTATGGATCTTCTTGTGAAACTATAGTTTCGCAGGTAGATTCGCAGACTTGAATTTCCAACGAAAGTTGGGCGAAACTGGCAGCGAAACTGGTAGCAAAACTGTCAGCGAAGGTGGCAGCGAAACTGTTGGCGAAACTAGCAGCGAATCTACTGATCTTGCAGTGAAATTAGCAGCGAAATTAGGCAGAAATTAACCCCTTTGAGTGTTAACTTATCTGCAAGCTGCGTAGTTTGACCCTTGCTTAGAAAGCTTGATTGAGAAGCTACTCATTGAGTCCAGGTGAGTTCTAGATCTCCTATTTTAAAGGTTTTAAACTTGTTTGGGACTGCAAATGCATACCAAATATACGTTTTAAATGACCAAGATTTTAAGAGGTTTTAACAGGAAGATCGATTTTTCTATAACAAAATGTGCTATATAAATGTCTAAAAATAAAATTTCTTCGCGCTGACCTGGCAGCCCGGCCCCAGCCAGGGGCGTTGCCTCTTGGACCCCACTAGGGCCTGCCGCCCTTAGGACCCCGCTGTTAGGGGTTGCCGCCCCCAAACCCCTGCAGTCCCGCGAAGGGTCGGTTATGTTCTATGATGACATGTACTTGTTATGTATGTGTATGTGTATGTGAGTGGATGATGTGTGATGATTATATGATAATGTGTGATGATATTATGTATGTATACGTTATGTTTTCTCTATGTTCCTTGCGTATGAATATGTAGCTTTACGTGGTGTGATTATGTTAATGAACGTAAAATATTATCTTAACGAAGCGAAAGATTTAAGATAATGAAAGTGGAACATAATGAAAGAATGTATGAAAGTCTTGCAAGCAAATGTAAAGGGGTTCACAACTCAATGAGAGTTGCTAGCCCGACTGTGTGTTACGGCGTGCGATCCTGGCTGACCGATGAGGGTTCACATAGAGTCAGTCTTGGTGACTGCTCCATACATGCGATACGGGATCCTTGTCGCTTAACCCTAGATGATATGGCTTTGTGCCCAAGATGGGGGTTAAGCATACGACAGGATCTAGATAGAAGTAAAAGATAATAAAAGTGCGAAATGTACGAAACATGCGATATGTCCGAAATGAACGATGATGGAAGATAATAAATATTACCTTGATGTATGTACGATGTATGATCTCGTGCGATAGTAAAGAAATTTTTTTAACGAAAGAAATGTAATATATTTTCATAAAACTAGAACTCACTCAGCAACTCTGACTTTTATGTATTCTCTAGTTGGCAGGTAAAGGTTGCTGAGGATGGCACGGGCGTAGCTACTTAGCAAGTTTTTGGATGGCATCCATTTTGTATAGCAATGAAGTTTTTGTGATGTAATGCGAACAATGAGATTTTGTAACGGTTAACAATGATTGTATTAACTAGCAAAAGTGGTCATTAATATATGAAGTGGTTTATTGAGTATTCCACTGCAATGTTTTAGTAAAAGTAAATGTATGTTTTACATTTTATGTGCGATGATTGTCCAACTATAGGCATCCCGAGATCGGGGCCTTACAATATACTTGGTACTATGATATGATTGTTGGATTATGTACATGTTTGTCTACGTCACGTCACCAACTGAGCTATGACCCGTAAGAGTTACACATTGGGCAACGAATGTCGAACCTCACTTATTTTAACAATTGACATTTACGAACTTTATAGGGTTTAATTATTTTAATTGTTGTAAATTATCTAATTAAAGTTTATTTATTAAACATTACTTGATTCGGTTTCGATTGTGACGTGGACTAATATTAATTTGACCGGGCCCGAGGCCCTGTGAGAAATTAATATTAATTATTAATTAAAAGGATGATAAGAGTTTATAATTTGGGTGTTTGTTATGCTTTGGATGAATATGAAGGATATATTCATCCTTAAATTTGATAACCCCACAATATTAAAAGCAGGGATATTTGCTTTCTTTCAATCGACCAAAAACTATCGCAAAAGAAAAAGACATAAACAATTAATTACTTTTTTTCAATTGCCTGACACAACTGATCAACCACCACTGGTGCCATTTGTCGTCGCTTAGTTTTTGTGTTTCATGAACAAGTAATTGCGTCTCTTGAAGCCGCAACCTCGTACTAGCGTTCCCACTTGATTCATTATTCTAGCATTCAATCGTTGACCCTTGGCATCTCAAACGCTTAATTATTAACCACAAGGTATATTATATCTCATTAGTAGATTAATTAAAATGTTTATTTGCAATGTTTGTAACCCACATCCTGTTGGGTTTTACAGGAACGGTGTTTGTCTCTCAACACAAGGTTATCTTTCAAACTTACTTAGACTCACTCGGATGATGAAGTAGAATCTTTGAATGAGTTGATGATAATATACTAAGTTAATAAACACAAGAAATGGTTTTCAAGATACTTGTATATATTACTTCTCAACACAAAGTTTACAAGACTCTTACAAGCATACTAACTGAGTTACAATGAAAAACTATATATACTACTATCTACAGCCAGTTGTACTTAGATTATTGTGTTGTTGTGTTGTAAGTGACCACCATTAAACGGTCTTGCATTTGGTATCAGAGCATTCCAGGCTCTTGATTATAAGATATCGCCATCTTAAGATCCCTCAAACACACAAAATACTTAACAACTCAAATGGAAGCTATTACTAAGGCTGATATGAAAACTAGAACTATGACAAAGTCTCCACTGATCACTCCTGAAGAGTTTGACACTTGGTGTCAAAGAATGGAAGGCTTTATCAAGTCTCAAGACTCCTGGATGTGGGACTCTGTTGTTCAAGGACCTTACATACCAAGCACCTCTTCAGCTGCTGCTGGAGGTGGTATGATCCTAAAGGCTGTGGCTGATTATTCTGATGAAGACAGAAAGAGAATAGAGATTGATCAGAAAGCCATGACAGCCCTTCAAACTGCTCTTACAAACTCCATCTACAGAGGCTTCAAGAAGTGCAAAACTACCAAGCAACTATGGGAGGCACTGAAGCTCATGTATGAGGGGTCCAATGAAGCTAAGGAGAACAAAAAGGACCTCCTAAAGAAGCAGTTTGAGAACTTCACCTTCAAAGCAGGTGAAACCATGACTCAACAATACTTCAGGTATGTTGAGATTGTGGATACTCTAATGGATGTTGGAGTAACTCTTGAGAAAGGGACATTGTGAGGAAGTTTATGTCCTCTCTTTCTAGACAATGGACACATTACTGTGTTGTTATCAAGAGGACTGAGAACCTTAAGACTCTTACTCTAACAGAGTTGTATGGAATTCTCAGTGGATACCAGATGGAGATAAACATGCAAAACTCATCTGGTAACTCCAGCAATCAGCAGAGTTCAGCCCTTCATGTGGTTGCAAGGGATATCATTGAACCACAACATCATCTTATATGCTACCTTGACAACTCACAAAAGAGTCCTTTCATCACCTTTCCAGAGACGCCAAGAGAAAGCTACACTCAAGGAAGTCCATTTCAAGAGACAAGTTATGCTCATGCTTTTGTTTCTACTGATGAGAGCACATACAACTTTCTCTTCACCCTTGAAGAACTAGACTTTATCCATCCAGATGATCTGGAGTACATGGAGATAGTTCAGCAGATGGGTCTTCTCACTCACAGAGCCAAGAAGTTCTATAAGAGGACGGGGAGGCAGTTTCTAAGCAATGCAGCCAGTGGAAAGTTTGGGCTGGATAAAAGCAAAGTGAAGTGTTACAACTGTAACTAGATAGGACACTTTGCAAAAAAGTGTAAGGCACCAAGGACAAATGGTGGCCAAACACAAGTTAGACCAAACTACACTGAATAAGCTCCCCAGAATGATAAGCCAAAGCAGCAAGCTGCAGTTGCTGTTGAAGAAGGAGGCTTTGACTAGAGCTTTTAGGTGGAAGATGCATCTCCAAACCAAGCACTCATGGCAGACCATGATGAAGCCAAGGTATTGGAACATCTCTGTACTCCTGAATGCATTGCTAAAGTAAATAGATACAGGTCCTATAACTTAGAGATGATATATGATCTTGAGTCCTTAAATATCTTAAAGCTAAATTTAAAAGAGCTGAAAATGATTATAAACTAAAAATAGAGGACTTAGAGAAAACCATTTCAACTCTTAAACATGAGCACACCAACTACAGGACTAAGATCAAAGACCTCATAACTAAGTTGACTGAATGCCAGGCTGAGCTTATGATCAGCAAAGCCAGGACAGTAAAATGTGTTCTTGAAGAAGAACCTTCAAGAACATAATATTCTCATTCTTGCATGCAAAAGTTTGTTATCAAAATAAGAAGGGACTAGGATCTAGTGAGATAACTCCTTCACACACAATCTTGTCAGTAAGATCTCCTAGGTGTGGAACTTGTAAAGATGAGCTTCCCCTCATAGACCCCTTGACTGAGGAGGATGAAGAGGAGATGGTGAAGAATGGCTCTGAGAAGAGTGAAGAAGAGCATTCTAAGAAGGGTCACCATCCTTCTGAGGAGAGTAAAGCTGTTGGGATGACCAAGTCCAAAAGAAAGAACTTGATAAGGAAGGCCAAGAGAAAGTCTAAGAAGGCTCAAGAGATCAAGGCCACCTTCAACTCTGCACAGAAACAAGTCTTCATCTCTGCATGATTTGAGGTGGTTAAGGCTGAAGATACAAACTTGAACTCCAATAACAAGAGTTCTAGTTCATGTCCAAATCATCCCATCATCAAGAATAAGGCTGATCAGTTGTGCACCACTGCTATACAACCTGAACCATCCAACTCCAAAGGTAGTTCTATCCCCACAAGAATTGCCACAGTATTTGCAAATATGAAGATGGAGAAGAAAAGTGATCAAGTTCAGCCTTGTTCACAAAAGAAGACTCCTGGAAGGATGAAAATGGACTGTGTCATGTGTGCGAGTACCTCTCATCTTGCTAAAGATTATGTTTACAATCCAAAGAGTACTCACCACATGACCAAGAAAGCAACTTCTAAGAGTTTGGAGAAGAAGAAGCAAGCTTCGGAAGGAAAATCTTTTTCCTTCAGAAGCTCCAAAATGAAGAAGAAGACAAGTGGAAACTTGCCTTCGAAAGAAAATTTGGTCTCAAAAGAAAGGAATACTTCCGAAGTACTGAAGACTGCTACAGTGAAAGCAAGATCTTCCAAAGGCCCAGTCATCAAATGAAGTCAACAAAACTTCCCAAGTGTTTAAGGTCAAGTCTAAGCTTCCAAAGGTGGTTTGAAAGACAAAGAAAGACCAAGTGGCTGAAAGTTCTTCATCAACATCAGCAAATGATCCTCAAAACATGAATATAGGATCAACTACTGTTGCATTGTCTTCAACTTCTTTTGATGAGCCTAAGAACAATAAGGCTTGGGTTTCTAAATGTAACTAACCATCTCTTTTGTGCAAGAACAGCTCAAGACAAACAGAAATGTATGGATCATTGACAGTGGCTGTTCCATGCACATGACAGGCAATAGGTCACTACTCTAAAAGTTTGAAAGAATTGATTGAGGACCAGTTGCTTTTGGAGAAGATGCAGGAGGTTACATTACAGGAAGGGGCAGGATCACAAATGGTAAGCTCAGCATTGAGAAGGTAAACTTTGTCAAGGAGCTTAGGTACAATCCTTTGTGTGTATCCCAATTTTATGATCAGAGTCATAACATGCTCTTTACTGAGCATGAGTGCATTGTTCTTAGGCCCGAGGTGGTCATTCCTTATGAGCATATCCTACTCAGAGCCCCCATGAAAGGGAACATGTACAAGATGGATTTGCAATAAACATCTCCCTCAGGAGAAGTTTCATGCTTTCTATCTAAAGCAACTAGTGATGAGTCTTTTCTCTGGCATAAAAGAATATGCCATGTAAAGTTTAAAAACATGAATAAATTAATTAAGAATGATTTGGTAACTAGAATGCCAAAGAAAGAGTTTACAAGTGATGACCAATGTGTTGCATGCCCGAAGGAGAAGCAACACAAGGTATGTCACAAGCCAAAGGAAAGAAACTCTATCACTACTCCCCTTCACTTATTTCATATGGATCTCTTTGGGTCCACTCCCGATCAATGAATCATTCGAATTCATTTTCACTAAAATCTTTTGAATTTACTGTAATGAGTCTAGGAATGACCTCTTATTGTTTGGTGATCATAGATGACTTTACAAGATTCACTTGGGTCTTTTTTATTAGAACTAAGGATGAGACCCTTGAGATTCTAAAAAACTTTCATCTTAAAGATTGAGAATCAATGTGATCACAAGGTCAAAACCATAAGATGTGATCAAGGAACTGAATTTAAGAACCAAATTCTTGATACATTTTGTGATGAAAAAGGTATTACAAGACAATATAGTGCTCCCAGGACTCCTCAGCAAAATGGTGTTGCTGAGAGGAGAAACAAGACACTAATTGAAGCTGCAAGAACTATGTTGTTTGACTCTAAACTACCCATCACCTTCTGGGCAGATGTAGCGAACATTGCTTGCTATGTGCAAAACAGAGTTTTATTAGTTAAGACATATGGTAAGACTCCTTATAAACTTTGACACAAGAAGAAACCTTTCATTGGTTTTCTCAGGTCATTTGGATGTCCTTGCACCATCTTGAATACCAAAGATCAAATTGCTAAGTTTGCTGAGAAATCAGATGATGGACATTTTATTGGATACTCTTACCAAGCCAAGGCTTATAAAGTATACAATCTCAGAACCAGAGTAGTTGAGGAGTCAGCCAATGTGACCTTCAATGAGCACACTCCCCGTGTGAAAGGTTGTGGTCCTGATTGGCTATTTGATATTGATTTAGTTACTAATTGTTTTAACAAATCTTGTGAGCATGTTTCAGGATCCACAGATATACTACCTACAGGTGATCCTGACCCAAGATTTGAGCTGAGAAGATCTTCAAGCTACACAACTTCAGCTCCAGTTGTAACTAACCCTACAAATGAAGTTTCTACCAACACATCAATAACAAATCCTGCTGATACTTCTGGGGTGCCTTCAAATTCCAGCTTAGAGGCACAAAACTCAGATGAAGGAGCTTCAAATGTAGAAGAAAATGGTGGTGGTGAAAGTGATCAAGAATTTCTTGATGCTGACAACCATTCCATTGAAGACAACATCAATGATGCAACACACTCATTAGATCAAGTCAATCTTGATAAGTGTGCTGATGTGGAGGGTGAATCCTCAATGCTGATCAAAACTTATCTAATTTAGATCTGTCTAAGCAACTTGCTGTGATCCCTCAACTAAGGATCCACAAGTCTCATCCTACCACAAACATCATTGGAGATGTTGATACATGGGTAAAAACAAGAGGACAAACCCATGATGTAAATGTTTGTCTTCATTCTTGTTTCTTATTCCAGATAGAGCCAAAGAAGATTGATGAGGCTCTAAAGGATAGAAGTTGGGTTAAAGCTATGCAAGAGGAGCTGCTTTAATTCAAAAGGCAAAAGGTTTGGAACCTATGTCCTCTTTCTCAAGGGAAGACTACCATAGGAACCAAATGGGTGTTTAGAAATAAGAAGGATGATAGAGGACTTGTCATCAAGAATAAGACAAGACTAGTAGTTCAAGGGTACGCTCAAGAAGAAGGAATTGACTACACAGATGTTTTTGCTCCAGTAGCAAGACTTGAAGCTGTTAGGATATTCCTAGCTTTTGCTGCATCCAAGAACTTCAAGGTCTACCAACTTGATGTCAAGTGTGCTTTTCTCTATGGGGTGATTGATGAAGAGGTGTATGTCAGACAACCACCTGGGTTTGTAGATCCTAATCATCCTGATTATGTCTGTAGGCTTGATAAAGCTCTATATGGGTTGCACCAAGCACCAAGGAAGTGGTATGAGACTCTATCTCAGTATCTCTGTCAGCATGGCTACAAAAGGGGTACTATTGATGGAACTCTCTTCATCAAAGGAACAAGAAATGACTTAATGCTAGTTCAAGTATATGTAGATGACATTATCTTCGGGTCAACTAATCCAAAGTTCTACAAATACTTTGAGAAGCTGATGAAGGATAGGTTTGAAATGAGTGCCATGGGAGAACTCAATTTATTTTTAGGAATTCAAGTGAAGCAAGTTGAGAATGGCATCTTCATAAGTTAGTCAAAGTATGTACAAGACATACTTAAGAGGTTCAACATGACTGACTGTAAGGTTGCTAAGACACCCATAGCCAGAAACCACTCCCTTGGACATGATCTTGAGGGGGAGTGTGTGATGAACATCTCTACAGGGCTATGATTGGGTCTCTTATGTACCTCACAGCTAGCAGGCCTGATATCATGTTTGCCACATGTATTTGTGCAAGATATCAAGCCAACCCCTAGATGTCACACGTGGTCACTGTCAAGAGAATTTTAAGATATCTCAAAGGTGCTCCAACTCTTGGCCTTTGGTATCCAAAGAACTCTGACTTCAATCTGTATGCCTATACAGATAGTGACTATGGTGGCTGCAACATGACTGCAAAGTCTACATCAGGGGGATGTCAATTTCTTGGTGGAAGGATAGTCTCTTGGCAATGCAAGAAACAATCCTGTGGGTCTGCATCAACTGCTGAGGCTGAATACATTGCTGCTGCAAGTTGCTGTGCTCAAGAACTTTGGATTCAAAATCAGATGCTGGACTATGGATTCAACTTCAAGTAGACTCCCATCCACATAGACAACAACAGTGCTATCTCTATCATAAAGATTCCTGTGCAGCACTCAAGGACAAAACACATCAATATAAGGTATCATCTTATTAGAGATAACTTTGAAAAATGATTATTCAAACTAGTCAAAGTTAACACAAATGAACAATATGCTGATCTGTTCACCAAAAAGCTTTTGAAGAATAGAGATTTAAATATCTTGTATCAGCTATTGGTATGATCAACTTTGAGTAGCTTTTCTTAAAACTTAATCATATTATTTCTAAAACTTGTGTGTCCTAAGTTGTCTATTTTATCATCTTCATAAGCCCTTGTTTAAGATGGAAGAAAAATCTTTTTGAAAGAAATTCCATAGATTTTTGAAAATTTTGATCTTTTTATCATTCGGAAGATTTATAATTACCTTCGGAAGAAACTTATGTCTTAGAAAACAAATAACCACTTCAGTAGATTTACCTTCAGAAGAAATTTCTGAAATATCTTCTGAAGCTCAAAATTAACTTAAGTACTTATATATTTTCAAAGAACCATTTTCTTTCGAAAGCAATTTACCTTTGGAAAATTTTATTCTTCTTAGAATAAAATCTCTGAGTATTAAATCTCTTCCGAAACAAAATTCCCAAAACTCTCTGGAATATCTTCCGAAGTCATTTTGCCTTCGGAAGTTTTCTATCAACAACTTCCGAAGCTAAAATACCTTCGGAAGCTTTTTTGACTTTCAAGAAGACTACTTTTTGGGCAAAAGTAAACTACTTTTCTAGAGGTGGGACCGACATCCGGATTTCAAAGTTTATCATCTTTCATTAACTTTGACTTAAATCCATTTCATATATATACCCAACGGTTCCCCCCCTCTTTTCACGATCTTCTTCATCTGAACTATTCCTCTAACCTAAATTCACCCAAACCGTCTTTGTTCTTCACTTTCCTTCGTCCTTAAGCTTTTCAAAATGGCCAACCTAAACCACAGAAACAACCCTGATTTCTCAATGCAACTTCACAAGCAGCACAACCAGGTTGCTCTGTTGAACTCTGAGAAAGATGATAGTTTCTCAGAGGTTTGCCGTTTTCTGGCTCTATCCAACTACTTCACCTCCCTAACCATTGATCCTACTCTGCATGAGGATCATCTGCTTGAATTCTGGAAGACCTGTCAAGAGGTCATCATGGATGGGGAGAAGGCACTTTTTGCCACAGTGTAGGGAGGACAATCTTCATCACTCTGGCCATCATCAACACTCATCTACAGTTGGATGATGAAGAAGGTGAGTTGTCCTTCCCAAAGGAAGCTGCTAATCATTCCTTTGAGCAGATGGGCTATGAGGGAGATTTCTATGTAAAGACCTTCAGGAAAGGGAATGTCTCATCCTGGTGGAAGTACCTGCTACATGTGGTCATCCACAGCTTGTCCAACAAGCATGGAGGGTGCGACCGGATTCCTGAGGATCTCTCCTTCATAGTGCATAAAATGGTTCAAAGGGGTCAAGTTCAGGTACTCTCAATTTGTATATACAAATTTGCTTGCAAACTTAGACTCGTTAGAGTATTACATGTTTCCTAGATATGTTTAATACATTCTCAACTGTGAATTGGGCTCACAGTTGAGGGAAACAAGTTGTTGGATCTAGAGAGGCTGTTGCAACCAAAACTAAGTCACTTAGAAGATTTTGAGTACAACATACAAAGGACTTCCGAAGCCAAGTGTAGAACTTCCTAAGGAAGAAGGAGCTCTTCCGAAGTCTAAGTGTATTTTTTTTCCGAAGGAAAAATCCAACTTCCGAAGACAAAGAAGCTACTTCCGAAGATCAAGACAAAGTTCTGAAGTCAACTTTCGAAGTATAAAGAAGTCCTCAAAGCCTCGGAAGCATAGAAGCATCTTCCGAAGTATAAGTGGCTTCGGAAGAACTTGTTCTTCCGAAGCCAGTTAACCTTCGGAAGACACTTCTATTATCCAGTAGACATAAGTATGGTCTGTCTGACACTCCGCTGCAAATCTCTGAGATACTGCATGACGTTTTCTCAAAAGCCATGTAGTTGACCATACTTTAATCTACTGTATACCTTTTATGTTAAGTACAGTTGCCATCTTTAGTTGGTGACAAAAGGTAAGTCATGGACATGTCATGACTACCATATTTTAGATAATACTTTATCTAAGATACCTTAACTATAGCATTGTAGTATATGCTTTAGTCGTAGGTTTCCAGGTGGTATCAAGTATAACCGGCTGTAGGATCTAGTATATATAGTTTCTCATTGTAACTCTTGTGTCATGCTTGTAAGTGTCTTGTAATCTTGAGTTGAGAAGTAATATATACAACTACCTTGAAAATACTTCTGCTTGTTCTTTGATTACTTATTATATTATTATCAACTCTTGTTAAAGGCATTGCTTCATCTTGTTTGAGTGATATTATAAGTGAGTTTGAGAGAATCACAAGTGTTTAAGTGACAAAACCCGATCCTGCAATTGGTATCAGAGCTTTTTAGGCTCTTGATTGTGAGATCTTACCATCCTAATCAACCAGTTTTTCACTCCTCCTTATACCTCACTCAAAAAAATGGCCCTCAACAAATCTGAAGTTGAGATGGGAACGATGACCAAAGCTCCCATCATCGACCCTGAAAACTTCAGGTCTTGGAGCAGAAGAATGGAAGGCTTCATCAGATACCAGGATAGCAAGATGTGGCAATCCATCGTTAATGGCCCGTATAAGCCAAAAGTTGCTGGTGGAAACGGTGCCATGATCGAGAAGTCCGTTGAAGACTATTCCGATGAAGACAGGAAGAAGCTTGACATAGACAGCAATGCTATGACTGTTCTTATGACTGCAATTCCAAACTCCATCATGGTGGGGTTTGAGCATTGTAAGTCTGCCAAAGAACTCTTTGATGCTCTTGCTCAAATTGAGAACTTCACCTATGTTGCTGGAGAGACTTTTAGCCAACAATATTTCAGGTATATGGATCTTATCTCTTCCCTTCAATCTGTGGGAATCACTCAAGAACTTAGAGACCTTACTAGAAAGTTTATGAGTGCTCTACCCAATGAGTGGACATTCTACTGTGTCTCTATCAAGAAAACAGAGAATTTGAATACACTCACCATGACTGAACTTTATAGGATCCTTGATGGATACCGTTTGGAAATGGAAAGCAAGAAGGGTCACCAAGCAAGCAGACCCTTGAGCCTTCCTACTAGCAACGCTTTAATGGTTGCTGAAGGCTCAGGCATCTCCCAGTCTTAGCAGTACCTGTCATACACCCAGCAGCCATCTTGTTCATCTGGGCCTTACATCACATTTCCTGAGACTCCAAGGTCTCATCAAGCTCAGCAAAGCTCCTTTCAGGAGGGCTGTGCATTTGTCTCAGGGAGTGGACACTCCAATGATCATCAATTCTGCTTTGATGATCTTGAGTGCTTTAGTCCAGATGACATAGAGTATGTGGACATTGTCCAACAAATGGCTCTTCTAACCTACAGAGCGAAGAAGTTCTTTAAGAGAACTGGAAGGCAATTCCTTCAAAACCCAATCACCAGCAAGTTTGGGTTTGACAAAAGCAAGGCTAAATGTTACAACTGTAACCAGCTTGGCCATTTTGCAAGGGAATGCAAGGCTCCCAAGTCCAACCCGGGAACCTCACAGGCCTCCACACATCCTTCTACACCAAAGCCCAACGGAAAGTCAACTGAAACAACAGCAATGGCTCAAGAAGTTGACTGGAGCTTTATGGTTCAAGATGTGACTCCTGCTCAAGCACTCATGGCAGGAACAGACGAAAATAAGGTATATGAACATCTCTGTACCCCTGCTTGTATTGCTAAGGTTAAATTGTACCAGGACTACAATATGGAAATTAAATCTGATATTGAGTCTTTAAATGTTTTAAAATCTGACTTTAAAAGGGCTGAATCTGACTACCAAAAGAAAATTGAGGAGTTAGAGAAAACTGTGTCCCTCTTAAAACATGAACACACCAACTACAAGACTCAATCAAGGATTTAATATCCAAATTGACTGAGGCTCAAGCCCAGCTTGTCACTGCTGAGGCTCAAGCCAGGAAGTATGCTATTTCCGAGCAAAACTTCCAAGCCATACTTGCATCATCCTCTCACTCCAAACTTTGTTATCAAAACAAAAGTGGGTTGGGAACCAATGAAATTGCTCCACCACACTCTTATGAGTCTGTAAGACAACCAAGGTGTGGTACTGAAGAGCAAGAGGTTCCATCTGTTGACCCACCTTCTCAAGAGTCAAAGAGTGATGCAACTATGGAGACCATGACCATCACAGGGAAGGAACAGGTAATTGTGCCCTCCCCAGCCAATGATGATCAAACTCTGACCACCAAAGCCAGAAGAAGCAGGGCTAAAGCAGCCAGAAAAACTGCCAAGAAGGTGGCTGAATCCAAACTGAAGATAGACCCAAAGCAAAAGGGTGTATTCATATCAGCTGGATTCCAGGTGGTTGGACCTTCTGATTCAGGAAAAGAGTACAGTACCAGTACTCCTATCCTACCAAAGGATCAAAAGTTAAAGGGAAAGGTTGCTGATGAGGAGAAAAAGAACAAGAAACAGCAACCCTCACATTCCCAAAAAGTTAACATTGCATGCATAATGTGTGGTCTGCAAAACCACATGGCTAAAGATTGTTACTACAATTCTGCTAGCACACATTATGCAAATAATGTTAAAAGAGAAGGAGTCAGGAAAGGTTTCACATTTGGACCATATCAAATGGTTCAAGTGATGAAAAAGGGAAAGCTTGTTTCCGAAGCAAGGCTTCTCTCGGAAGAAAACTCTTCTTCCGAAAGGAAAAAGGCTTCGGAAGTTAAAGCTGCAAAGACTCACAAAAGAGTCCCCTTGAAACCATCCCAGAAGAAGACTGCTTTGGAAGAAAAGGTGGTGAAGGTCTCTTCCGAAAAGAAAGAAGCTTCGGAAGAATGTCAAGCTACAAAAGCTTCAACAAGCTCATCTTCTATGATCAACCAAGGGATGGAATGGAAGATCAAGGAAGATGCTGTAGCCCAAACCTTTTCTTCAAAGACTTCAATTGAACCCCCATGCATAAATTTTGGTTCAATCATGTCACTCTCATTGGAAGAACCCAAGACCAACAAGGCTTGGGTTTCCAATCAAAACTAACTATCTCACCTTATGTGCAGGGACATCCATATGACAAGAATAACAACATTTGGATTGTAGATAGTGGATGCTCCAGGCACATGACAGGGAACAGATCTCTCCTTCAACAATTTCAACATTATGATGGAGGTCCTGTCCAGTTTGGAGGTGAGGCCGGAGGATATATTTCTGGCAGAGGAAGTATATCCAATGGAAAGTTAAAGGTTGACAAAGTTAACTTTGTTAAACAGCTTGAACACAACCTGTTAAGTGTTTCTCAATTCTGTGATCAAAAGCATCAAATGCTTTTCACAGAACATGAGTGCATCATCCTCAAACCTGGGATGACAATTCCTCAGGAATTGGTGCTTCTTAGATCTCCCAGGAGAGGGGATATGTACAAGCTTGATATGAACAATGCTTCCCCAATGGGAGAAGTATCATGCTTTCTTTCCAAAGCTGATGGTGATGAGTCAACACTATGGCATAAACGAATGTGTCATGTCAATTTTAAGACAATGAATAAATTGGCTAAAAATAACTTGGTACATGGTTTGCCTAAAAAGGAATTTTTCTATAAAGATAACTGTGTTGCTTGCCTGAAAGGGAAACAACACACGTCTTCTCATAAATCCAAAGTTGTTAACTCTATCACCACTCCATTACACTTATTGCACATGGGTCTATTTGGTCCCACAAGTATAATGAGCATTGGAAGGAAATCATATTGCCTTGTGATAGTTGATGATTTTACTAGATTTACATGGGTATTCTTTTTAAGAACTAAAGATGAAACTGTTGAAACTTTAAAATCTTTTATTCTTAAAATAGAAAATCAAGTTGATCACAAGGTTAAAATAATTAGAAGTGATCAAGGGACTGAGTTTAAGAACTTTGTTCTTGACTCATTTTGTAACTCAAAAGGGATTGCCAGACAATACAGTGCTCCTAGAACTCCTCAACAAAATGGTGTTGCTGAGAGGAGAAATAGGACACTTATTGAGGCTGCTCGGACTATGTTAGCTAATTCAAAGCTTCCTCTAACATTCTGGGCAGAGGCAGTCAGCACTGCATGCTATGTGCAGAACAGAGTTCTTGTAGTAAAGCCACATGGAAAGACCCCTTATGAGTTATGGAACAAGAGGCCACCGTTCATTGGCTTTCTAAGATCCTTTGGCAGCAGGTGTACCATACTTAACACAAAAGACAATTTGGCAAAATTTGCTGAAAAGTCTGATGATGCTATCTTTGTTGGATATTCCTCCTATTCTAAAGCATACAGGGTTTACAATATTAAAAACCAACAATTTGAGGAATCTTCCAACATTGTAGTTAATGAGCACACTCCTTGTGTTAGGGGGAATGGCCCTGATCATATTTTTGATTTAGAATTGTTTCCAAACTATTCTAAACCATCTTGTGAGAATGTTTCAGCTGGAACAGGTGCTCAAAGCAATTCTGATGAAGATCAACTGTTTGAGCTTCCCAGACCTACTCCAAGTTCTCCAAGAGCTACATCAAATCAAGTTCCCACTATTGAAAGATCTGACAGTATAACCATTTCAAGAAATAGTGGAACTTCAACAAGGGATTCACCTGATGATTTTAAATCTCCTCAGGTGATCCTGCACAACACCAAGCTGATGGAAGCAGCATTTTGAAGGAACAGGCAACTGTTAATGATGCTTCACAGCAAAGAAATGATGATGTTTCTCTTTCATTCAATCAGTCCTCATTGAATGAGATTGAAACAACAGCTGGACCAAGTATTCAAGCCCCTGAGCAAAATATGTCCAACCTGGACTTATCTTTGCAACTGGAGGTGATTCCAAGACTTAGAATTCACAATACTAATCCAGCTGAAAACATCATAGGGGAAGTCTCTGAGGGTGTGAGAACAAGAGGACAAACTCATAATGGGAATGTCTGCTTGTACTCATGCTTCTTATCCCAAATGGAACCCAAGAAGGTGGAAGATGCCTTGAAAGATAGTAGCTGGGTTGAATCAATGCAAGAGGAGCTGCTTCAATTCAAAAGACAAAAGGTTTGGAACCTATGTCCGCTACCATCTGGTCAAGTACCTATAGGCACCAAATGGGTATTCAGGAACAAAAGAGATGACAGAGGCTTGATTATCAAGAACAAGGCAAGACTGGTGGTTCAAGGATACACTCAAGAGGAAGGAATCGATTATACTGATGTCTTTGCACCTGTTGCAAGACTTGAGGCAGTTAGGATCTTCCTTGCTTATGCTGCATCCAAGAATTTCACTGTCTACCAGCTTGATGTCAAGTGTGCCTTTCTATATGGGGATATAGATAGGGAAGTCTACGTATGCCAGCCTCCAGGATTTGAAGACCCACAACACCCAAACTATGTGTGCAAGTTGGATAAAGCTCTATATGGGCTGCACCAAGCACCTAGGCTGTGGTATGAGACATTGTCTCAATTTCTCCTGAAGAATGGTTATACTAGAGGTACCATTGATAAGACTCTCTTCATTAGAAAGTCTGGGAAAGACATTTTGCTTGTTCAAGTCTATGTTGATGACATCATATTTGGTTCCTCAAATGACCAAATGTGCAAAGACTTTGAGAGCATTATGAAGAATAAGTTCGAGATGAGTTCTATGGGAAAAATGGACTTTTTCCTTGGAATTCAGGTAAAGCAATTGAAGGAAGGATTCTTCATCAATCAATCTAAGTATGTCAATGATATCTTAGAAAGATTTGATAGGAAGGATTGTAAAGCAGCAAAGACACCCATACCCAGAAACCATGATTTATACCCTGATTCTGAGGGGAGGATACTGATCAACATCAGTATAGAGCAATCATTGGTTCTCTGATGTATCTCACAGCAAGTAGACCTAATATTATGTTTGCAACTTGCATCTGTGCAAGATATCAAGCTGCTCCAAAGGTGTCTCACCTAATTGCTGCCAAGAGAATCCTAAGATACCTCAAAGGAGCACCTAAATTAGGTCTCTGGTATCCAAGAAATAGTGATTTTAATCTCTATGGTTACTCTGACAGCGATTATGGTGGCTGCAACATCAACAAGAAATCAACATCAGGTGGATGTCAATTTCTTGGTGGAAGGATCATCTCATGGCAATGCAAAAAGCAATCCTGTGTCTCTACATCAACTGCTGAAGCTGAATACATTACTGCTGCAAGTTGCTGTGCTCAGCTGCTGTGGATTCAAAACCAGATGATTGACTATGGATTCAACTTCATGAGCACTCCTATCCACATTGACAACAACAGTGCTATATCCATCACTGAAAATCCAGTGAAGCACTCCAAGACAAAGCACATTGATATCAGGTATCATTTCATTAGAGATATTCATGAGAAAAATCTTATCAAACTAATCAAAGTTGATTCAAATGAATAATATGCTGATTTGTTCACCAAAGCATTTGATGAACAGAGATTTAAATATCTCATTACAGCTATTGGGATGATAAACATTGATTAGTTAATCTCAATTGAAAACCTTTTTAATGTGTAAAGTCTTATGTCAAAACAATCTAAGCCTGTTACAAAAGATCTTTTCTTAAATTAATCTAAGTATAAGTTCTTCCGAAGAGAAATTAACCCTCGGAAGATATCTAGCATAACTTCCGAAGCAAATTTTTCACAGGATAATTTTCTTCTCGGAAGAGTGTTAAGTCTCGGAAGAAGCGATTGAGTTCACCTCAGATCTACTTCCGAAGCACTTAACACACTCCATCTGAAAGCAACATATACTCTCGGAAGTAAGCAATTTACCTTCGGAAGTAAATTTGCCTTCGGAAGAACATTACCTTCGGAAATATCTTATATTCGGAAGAAAGATTTTACTGTGTAACGGAAATCTTTTGGGCCCCACACTGTAAAAAGTAAAGATTTTGTTAATGATGTCGGATTATTTAAATGGTCTAACCTTACCGCCCTTGTCACATCATCCATTGAACCCTCACATCATCTTATCCAAACCACCCTTTAAACCGCCATTTCACCCATTTAAATACTTCCGGTTAATCACTTACACTCTTTTTACCAAATTCACTGCCCTAAAACTTTCTTCTTCTCCAATTTACCTTACTCAGAACTATTCTACTGTTATCTTTCTCAAATGGCCTTAAACCCTCAGCACAACCAGGTCGCACTCCTTGACTCTTCAAGGGATGATGACTTCTCTGATATCATTTCTTTCTTAGCCCAATCTTCATACTACACTGCCTTGACCGTAAACCCTACCATCTACTCCAACCAAATGTCCGAATTTTGGGCAAATGGTCGGATTGAAACCCTAAACGGGGTTCGTGCTATTAGGTCAAGCATTTGTGGCCAAGAGTTGGTCATCACTGAACAGATCATCAGGGAGCATCTCGAGCTCCATGATGAAGGCGCTCCGACGGAATTCCCCAAATCTGAGTTGGATAGTTCTTATCTCCAAATGGGATACAGTGGAGATGTAAGCAGGTCAACGGTCTACAAATTCAACTTCTCCTACAAGTGGAAGTTCCTGCTGCATGTGGTTCTTCACTGTCTATCTAACAAATCCGGGATGGGATCAAATCCCTTATGAACTCGGGTGCTTAGTTCATGGGTTGGTACAAAGCCTCCGCTTCAACTATTCAAGGTTTGTGCTGACTAACTTATGGGAAATCTGCAAAGGGACACATTCTTTATGTATCCCAGATTTCTCTAGCACATAATCAACTGCGAGCTAGATCAGGGTAAGCTTGTCTGTGCAGCTGCTCTGTCTGCTCCCCAAATGAGGCC
The DNA here is from genome assembly GCA_025215565.1 of Flaveria ramosissima. Classification (NCBI taxonomy): domain Eukaryota; kingdom Viridiplantae; phylum Streptophyta; class Magnoliopsida; order Asterales; family Asteraceae; genus Flaveria; species Flaveria ramosissima. The sequence continues at coordinate 72,414,781 of CM046046.1, read as the reverse complement.
GACCATCTTCAAGGTCTTGAAGAGAGTGTCTACCAACTACACTGGAAGGGATACCGCACTACTTCCAGGTATGATTGAGCCAATGGCTCCTGGTGACATCCCTGTTCACCCCACAGGTGATGAACCCACACCAGCAACTACCCTCACCATTCCAAATCTACCTTCTCCACCCATCACTGTCACCTACCAGAGACGTACCAAACGAACCCTTGTTCAATCTACTCTGTTGAACAAGCCCCTCCTCTTCAAATCAAAAAGGCTAGAGTGGAACAAAGGGCTCCCACTCAGCCAGAGGTCCACCCATCCTTCACTATTGACCTCAATATGGGTCTTGAGTCTCCTCAGTCTCAGACCCATGAGCCCAAAACCCCAGCTGATAGCCCTCAGGGTGAGTCTCTATACTCCCCTGAGCAGCCACATAGGGACAGCTCAATGCCTTTTGACATTGATCAAAGTCCCGGGTCCTTAGGTCTTCATTCCTTTTCTTTCACTGACCTATTGACCGGAGCTGGTGAAGAGATTAAGTCTCTTAAAGGTGATGAAGTTGATCCACTACACCCTCTCAAGGATCAACAGAGCCTAGAGAAACCTCTTATCTCTAGCCCACACCAGCAAAGCCCTACTGAGGTGAGTCCCACTGATGTGGAGGGAACTCATGTAGATTCAGCTGCCACTACTGAAGGAGCCTCAATGGATCCTCAGGACAGTGGTAACGACAGTCAGACTGAATCTACGACAACCATGCCCTTTGATGCCTCTGAAAGAGACATCATTTGCAAGGGAAACCAGGGTGCCAAGAAACCACATCTGGTGGTGAGGATGAACATACCAGGTATGTTACCTCATCTCCCCGTGATTCTTCAAAAGAAGATGAGGGAAGTATGCAACTCACCATTCGAGACCTACTTTCTAAAGTCTCAAACCTTGAATCAAAGGTTAAGACTTTAGAGGATAGGTCTGCCACTCAGCAACTTGAGATTGAAAGTCTCAAGGCCAAACTAGCTGAGACACAGATTGAGAGATCTGTTAGGCATGTACCAGTTCAGGTCTCCTTGACCTCTTCCTCTAGCTCATCTACCTCTCAAGATGATGCTACCAAAAAGGGGGAGATTGTTGAGAGACAAAGCCAAAGACAGGATACCCAAGGTCAAGCTCTTACTTCTTTGAGCTCAAGATATCCACTGCAACAAGCTGCCATCTTCCCTGAGCCTCCTCCAGTTGTCTTTCAAATGGATCAAAGGATGCTTCAGGATCTAAATAGGTTCTTCAACAAGTTCCTTTTAGAATCCCTCATAGAACAGCCTAGTCCAGATATGTCTGTGATTTACTTTGGAGCTCAAGAGCTTCAGAGGTTGAATGACCTCCTACCACCGTTGAGGAAGTTGGTCAACCTAAGGCCCAAGTGGAACCTGAGATTGATTTCGAAGGGGAAACTAGGACTGATGGCCCAGCAACTGAAACAGTTGGGACAGAAGGTGTATTTTCACAGACTTCCGAAGCACTATTCAAAGCCTCGGAAGAACAACCTCAAACTTCCGAAGCTGAGATTGCTGCTGCGGAAGGACTATTTTCTCTTTCCGATGATCTAATAGTCACAGATGCAATTTTGGAGCTTGCATCTGAGGTTAATAGGGAGGACTTTCTCAGCCAACCTTTGGCTCTAACATCTGCACTGACTCCAGCTCCTACCTCTACCACCCAACCTGGATCTTCTATCCAAGAACCCCCAAAGTCTAGCACTTCCGAAGACATAAAAGGCAAGAGGAAGATGACTTCGGAAGAGCTTCTGGAAGAAGAAAGGTTGGAAAGCTCAAAAGGAAAGGTAGACTACCAACTGGGAAACTGTTAGCTGCAAGTACCAAAGCAGCTGCAGCCAACCAGGAGGCAGTCAACAATCGAAGAAGGGTAGAGGTAATAGATAGACTTGTCAGTCTAGGGACTGCTTCGGAAGATGTACTTCTGCTACCATTAGAGGAGCTGATAGAGCTTGAAAAGGCAACCTTGCTGCAAAGACAGCAAAAAGAAGAGGCTGCAAGGTTGGCCTTGGAAGAGAAAGGCAGAGAAAGAAAGGGAAGTTGATCTGCAGCTCAGGAGAGAAAGGATCACTTTCCTACTCTCCAGAGGATTCTCTCAATAGGAGTTGTCTCCACACATAGTGATACGATCTTATGGCTCTTCAACAAAGAGCAAGATCAAATGGAGAAGGAGAGAAAGAAAGCTGCAAGGGAGAAGCTGGTGGAGAAGAGGAAGAAAGAAGAAGAGAAGCTGGACTGTCTGCCGCCAAGAAGATAGGTGAGAAAGCTTGGATGAAGAATTATCTTAAAGCTCATGGCTTCTCTGGCAGGCAGGTGGGTCCCATGTCTGAGAAGACTCTCCAACGACATTCAGTGACATCAAGGCTGACATTCGTGCGGGAGAAGAAAAGAGATGTATAGAAGGGGACATGGATGACCTTCAAAGCAACCTCTCAACCCAAATCCAAACCAACCTCAACCTGAACCTATACCCTTTCCCTTCCCAATCAAAACTGAACCCACTTCTGAACCTTTCACCCCTGAACCTACACCATCACACCTACCAACCTCTTCACCTCAACCACCTAAACTACCCATCACCACCACCCAAAACCTTAGCCAGAACCCAAACTCCTAAACCTACCCAACAACCATCAAACCATCCCCTCAGCCTTCCAAACATCTCTCTATGGAGGAATTCAAGGCGATCAAAAACTAAGCTCATCAACTGCATAACTCTGAGGCGACATCTCCTGTGAGGAGGATTCAGTCAACTTGACTTATTTTGATGGATCCTCAAGTTCCCTCACAAGAGATGAGTTTCTTGATCTGCCTAGAGGAACTTTGGACCAAGCTGCAAAACTCCTTGCTGCCTCAATTCAGATACATTGAATGAGGAAGAGAAAAGCTGAGGAGAAAGCTGGTGACTCTGCTGGATACAAAGAAAGGAGACAGGGTACCAAGACAATCTCTTGTACCCAGAAAGAAGATAATCCAGTGGAGGTTCGAAGACTCTTCTCACAACTTTGTTGTTGAGAGAGAGAATGGAGAGGTTAACAGACTGAGTGCCTCATCTCTGCTACACTTAAGCAGATTTGATATTGCTGAGTTAGCAGAGAAACCATTCTCCAACCCTTCAAACTCCGATGTAGCTGCCACATCAGAAATCATCTAGGCAGCCTTCATATGGCTGAGCTTACTGCTAGAAGCAAGGTCGAAGAGGAGTTGAAACTGAGAGAGGAGGAGGAAAGGAAAGGATCAGCAACCAAAGGCAAAGCCTTTCTTCAAATGGTTGAAGGTCCTGAACTTGAGCCCATAGTTAGATGGGAGTATGACTATAACTCCCGTCAACTAACTCTCTTCAGGGGGTCACAACAAAGGGTACACGTCATTCAAAGTGATAGACTGGATCTCCTATCCACGAATGACTTGTACAAGCTTCTCAGCACTACTTCCGGGAAGAACAGAGAGACAGACAAATATCTTTTGTCCCTGGTGCTGAAAGCTTTGAGAAGCAGAAATAAGTGAAGTTTTGGTAGCATCAGCCTAGGGGGAGTTTGTTGGATCTAGAGAGGCTGTTGCAACCAAAACTAAGTCACTTAGAAGATTTTGAGTACAACATACAAAGGACTTCCAAAGCCAAGTGTAGAACTTCCTAAGGAAGAAGGAGCTCTTCCGAAGTCTAAGTGTAAAATACACTTCCGAAGGAAAACTCCAACTTCCGAAGACAAAGAAGCTACTTCCGAAGATCAAGACTTAAAGACAAAGTTCTGAAGTCAACTTCCGAAGTATAAAGAAGTCCTCAAAGCCTCGGAAGCATAGAAGCATCTTCCGAAGTATAAGTGGCTTCGGAAGAACTTGTTCTTCCGAAGCCAGTTAACCTTCGGAAGAGACTTCTATTATCCAGTAGACATAAGTATGGTTTGTCTGACACTCCGCTGCAAATCTCTGAGATACTGCATGGCGTTTTCTCAAAAGCCATGTAGTTTGACCATACTTTAATCTAGTGTATACCTTTTTATGTTAAGTACAGTTGCCATCTTTAGTTAGTGACAAAAGGTAAGTCATGGACATGTCATGACTACCACATCTTAGATAATACTTTATCTAAGATACCTTAACTATAGCATTGTAGTATATGCTTTAGTCGTAGGTTTCCAGCTGGTATCAAGTATAACCGGCTGTAGGATCTAGTATATATAGTTTCTCATTGTAACTCTTGTTTCATGCTTGTAAGTGTCTTGTAATCTTGAGTTGAGAAGTAATATATACAAGTACCTTGAAAATACTTCTGCTTGTTCTTTGATTACTTATTATATTATTATCAACTCTTGTTAAAGGCATTGCTTCATCTTGTTTGAGTGATATTATAAGTGAGTTTGAGAGAATCATAAGTGTTTAAGTGACAAAACCCGATCCTGCACAAGTAATATTCTTAAATTGGGACAGATGAAGCCCGACATCTTTAAAATCATGAAGAAGCCAACTGTAGGCTTCTCTGCTGTATAAACAACCCTTGTCCCCAAAATGCTAGAGCTCATTGCTCAAGGTGACAACCTAGCAACACAAGCTAGTGTTGAACCCACACCTGCTACCTCTCAACCACCCAAAAGGCCTCAAATCACCCTCACCTATCAAAGAAAATCAAAACGAACCCCTGCCCGCATATACTCACCCATACATGAGGAAGTGGACATTAGAGATCCCACTTCTCCTGAGGAGCAAACCACTCCCAATTCTTCAAGGATTAGTGCTGAGGTTCCTCATGCTCAGCCTGATGAGCTCACTAGCCTAACTGCCTTAAGCCTTCACTCTGAGTCTCAACACTCAAGTGAACAACCTTCAGGGGACAGTTACCATCCCCAACCTTTAGACTTAAATCAACCCATTCCTAAACTTGAATTCTATACTGATGAAGACATAGGATTCATTGAGTACCATGAGTCTCTCTACTCTTCCCCTACTCAAAAAGAGATAGTGCTCCTGAGTTTCCTATGTCTAGCCCACATCAGTCACCCATTACTGAGGTGGACCTCTCTAAACCTGCTTATGAGATCCATATGGGAGAGGCTCTCACTTCTACAAGTGATTACATCATTAGGACCTCAACCATGGCAACTAAGCCCATTGAAACTTCAACTGAGGCTGTCAGTAAGCAGAGGAAATCTAGCAGCCAAGAACATGAAACTGGTGGTAAGAGTGAGGACTTTGGTCCAATTCTCTCACCCCCATGATTCTTCTGATGAAGATGAGGGGAATTTGAGACTAAAGGTGCAAAAACTGTCAAAAACATGCACCTACCTAGTCTCTAAGGTTATTGATCTTGAATCTCAGATGACTACCTTGCAAAACAAGGCCAATGATCAGCAACTTGAGATATCTTATCTCAAGGAAAAACTAGCAGGGAGACCTTTAAGGAGAGCTTAACCAGCAACACAAGAACCTATGGATGTGATTGACCTAACTTCTAGCTCAAGTATGCAAGAGGGTGATGCTACCAAAAAGGGGGAGAAAGTCATTGCAATCATAGAACCTAGGAGTTCTTCAGGGAGTATGGACATTGAGGACTCACCATCCTCACTTGCAATTGTGCATACTCAGTAACTTCCTCAAGTTCATTTTGATGTGGACTCTCTAGACTCTCTCATTCAGAGTCTCTTTGAGGAAGGTATTCCAAGGGCTATGTCATCCCCACCCCAAGGAACTTCAAACTACATCATTGGGTAGAGGGATGATGCTGACAGAAGAGCCCTTATTCTTCAAAGAGTTCAAGGGCAGCAAGAAGTATTCAACTTTCTGACCTTGAACTACTATGAAGGTCTTGACCTAATCAACATGCCACTTGTCAACCTAAGCCAATCTAGACAAGCTAGCAGCCTGGCATAAAGGATTCCAGACAGAATTACTGAAGAGTTCAGCCTAAGAAGGAGATAAAGGCAATTAGATGTTGCGGCAGACCCTGAGATTAGCTTCAAAGGGAAAAACTTGAATAAAAACCCAGTGACAGAGCCTGAGAGTCCTGTCACACCAACAACTACTTCAGCAATTCATTCCCTCAGTGAAACACCTGCTGGTGAAGGTGTGTCACAGCCTTTCTCTGGCCAGAGTTTGGATGCTACACCAAGCAGTGAAGGCCAAAGCTCTCTCCACCCTATGTCACAAAGGTTTGTGGCTGACAAGGGAAAAGGGATTTTAACTCCTGAGGTGATTGAGGAGGAGGAGAGAGAGAGAGGAAGAGGAAGCTAAGGGGAGATAGTTCCATTGGGTCTTCAAGGTTCATACAAGCTGTAATCAGGGCTGCCCCCAGACCAAACACTCAAGATGTTGAGTTGAGGGCAGTCAGGATTACTTACCTGCAGACCAGAAACTATGACATTGATGAAATTATATCTTTCCCCTTAGAGGAACTTAATAAACTAGTAGACATGGAAATGTCTAGGGAGAGGAAGGAAGCAGAGGATGCAAGGTTGCTCCTTCAAATCAAAAAAAGAGAAGAGATAGAAAATACTGTACAAGCATGTTTCTACTCTCTCCCCAGTTCAAGAAAGCCCTGTGCAAGAGACTATGGCAGCTTCACAAGAACCTCAAGTAGACAAAGAAACAGATAGGCAAAACATGATCAACTACCTGAGTGCCACAGGTCTCTACCAGGCATTTGCACTTCTTCCCTTGTCCTTTGAGTATATTGAGTTTGAGTATATCAAACAGCTTGAACTTCAAGTGCTCAAAGAACAAAAGGCAACAAAGAGAAAAATAAGGGAAGAGGCTGCAAAGTCAAGAGCCATCATCCAAAAGAGTATGAAGAATTCTGCTAACAGACAAAGGATGATAAGCTTCTTGAAGCTGTATGGATTCTCCGGAAGTAGTCTTAGCCCTATGTCTCTATCCACAATGGATGAGCACATTAGGGTAATCAAGTAGAAGATCAAAAAGGGAGAGCTCATTGACTTATACTCCTCTCCAAGTCAAGCTCCTCCTAAACTGGAGGTTAAGGTTGAACAACCTGAGACAACACAACCTGGACTCCTGCTGAGTCTCAGCAAGCTTCATCTTCTGATCCACAGCAGGGTCAAACTCCCTCTCCTTCTGAACCTGTGAGGCAGGTACACCCAACTGAGCAAGACAAGACTGATCAATAAGGTGCTACAGGCCAGTCTTCTCAGTTAAAGTCTTCAAAGAGAAGGAAGAGGATGGCTTTTAAACCAAAGTGAAAGAAGAAGAAGAATTCTAAATCATCCACCTCCAAGCCTCAGGATGAATTAGATCACCCTAAGAAAGTGCATGAAAAGGCATCCCCATCAACTCCAATTCAAGTGGCTCCTCTTGCATCTGAGAGACCCATCTTATCCTGGACCTTCAAAACTAATCCAGAAAGATGGCATGTGATCAGAGATCAAGGTGGTGAGAATGTCTACACATGGCAAAACTTATTCAACCTACCCCTGCATGATCTCTTTGAGATGAGAAGATACTATGAGAGTCTGAGTGATCCTGACCATCTAATGAAGAAAGGCATGGTCATCATCATGATGAGGACTGTCAACATATAATGATCTTCAAGTGTTTTGGTAGCATCAGCCTAGGGGAGTTTGTAAGGATTTCTATAAGTCTGATGCATCCAAAACATACAAAGTCTTTCTGCATGCATGCACTGAAGTATAGAAATAGAGATGCTTCGAAAGTTTTACACAATGTACTAGAAAATATTCTAAAAGTAAAATCTTTCGAAGCCAAGACCAACATCTTCCGAAGCCAAAAGTGAAGTCTTCCGAAGCTTCAAAGACAAAGTCTTCTGAAGCCAAGAAGTGAAGATATATTTCTTCCAAAGACTTTTAGATACATGCTTTTATCTGATGTACTTTACCAAAAAGCTGGACCCTTTTTCACTGCAATTCTGTTCAGTCACCAATTACATGAGTTGGTGAAAAGGTCCATGCTTTTGGTAACTGTACATTAAGGTCTTGAGTTTGTGCTTTCTAATTTATGTACTTTTATCCTTTTTGTAATATATTAGGATGTGAGCTATGGCATGTCATAGTCACTAGTCAAAAGGCAATCTGCCTTTTGACTCGACATTTGATTTTGTAGTTGTCTAGTCTTATGTATGCAGCTGGCCTTCAAAGTATGGCCGGCTGTAGGATGAAGTATAAAGTATCTCAAGTCCTTGTAACTTTCTTTCTATGGTTTATAATACTTGTAATAGAACTTGAGATCAATATACAACATTCTTGAAAACCATACACTTGTGTTGTTTGCAATCTTGTTCTGTCTTATAGTTTACTTGTGTTCTTAGTATCTTACATATAAGTTACCAGTTCCCTATTTGATCTGTTAAGTGTTTTAATGATCTCTCCTTATTGTGTTATTGTTTTATAGGTGACCCTCCTTAAACGGTCCTGCACAAACTGATGTCTCCTTCAGAGGCATCAATGGGTGAGGTTGCCGTAGACTCAGTCTCAGGGATGTTACCGCTATCTTGGGAGCCCAATGAGATACTCTCAGTAGTGGCATCTAAGTCTACATGAGTCCCATCCACATCTTTGGGACTCATCTCAGTTTGGCTTTGCTGATGGGGGCTAGAAATCAGAGGTTCCTTGGGGCTCAGCTGATCCGGAGATTGGTATGGTAGATCAACACATGAGATCATCATCAGATTGGTTTAATAGGTCAGTGAAGGATATAGAGGTTAAGCCTAAAGACCCAAGACCTTGATCAATATCTAATGGCATTGAGCCAATGATTTGGCTGTCCATATGTGGATGCTCAGGAGAGTATTGGGACTCACCCTGAGGGCTGAGAGTTTGGGTTTTAGGCTTATCAGCTTGAGACTGAAGAGACTCAACACTGATATTTAGGTCTATAGTGGGGGATGGTTGGACCTTAGGCTGAATGGGAGCCCATCATTCCACTCTAGCCTTTTTAACTTGAACAGAGGGGGCTTGTTCAATCAGAGTAAAATGATAAAGGGTTCGTTTAGGGCGTCCCTAGTAAGTGAATTTAATGGGGGTGGGAAGTGACGGTTGGCATTGAAATGGTGGTTGCTTGTGGGGGTTCATCACTTGTTAGGCTTTAAGGGATGTCTCTAGGAGCCATTGGGTCGATCATACCAAGAAGAAGTGCAGTGAATCTCCCAGTGAAGATGGTGGATACCCTCTTCAGAATTCTGAAGATGCTCGGCCTCATATGAGGGACAAGAAGAGTTTCTTCACAGCAAAGTTTGTTTTGATCCAGCTCACAATTTATGATGTGTTGAATGAACCTGGGATACATGTAAAATGGTTCCCTGTGGAGATTTCCTTTGAGGTTATTCAATGCAAACTTGGAGTAGTTGAATCTGAGGCCTTTGACAAACCCGTGAATAAGGCATCCTAGATCATAAGGGATTTGATCCCACCCTCTTGATTTATTGGAGAGACAATGAAGAACAATGTGTAGCAGGAACTTCCAATTGTAAGAGAAGTTGAATTTGTAGACCGTTGACCTGCTCATATCACCTCCATATCCTATTTGGGTGTAGGGGTCTTCCAAATCAGACTTGGGAAATTTAATGGGAGTGCCTTTATCATGAAGCCCCAGATGCTCCTTGGTGGTTTGTTTAGTGATGATCAAAGCTTGTCCGCAGATCCTCAATCTGATGACCCTTACTTCGTTTAGTGTGTCACTTTGGCCATTTTCCCAGAATTCGGCCATGTGGTTGGAGTATACAATGGGATTTAAAGTGAGTACAGTGAAGTAGATAGATTATGTTAGAAACTGGATGATTGGGGAAGAGTCAGCATCCTTTGATGAATCAAGGAGTGTGACTTGGTTATGTTAAGGATGTAGAGCCATTGTTTAAAAAGTTTAGTGGGATTGAAGGAAGTTGAGAGTGAGTGAAACAAAGATGAAGGAAATTTAGGGCTTTTGATCAGGTAAAAGGATTAAAGAAAGGAAGTCGGAAGTTTATAAATGGAGTAAAAAGTCAGATGGATAAGGTGAAAGGACAGTTTTGGTTCTGATTTGACAGGGACGGTAAAGTTAAAACATTTAAACTATTCCAACATCTATAATAAATTCTTAACTTTTCACAGAGTGGGCCCGAAGATTTCCGTTACACAATAAGGCTTTCTTCCGAGAGTAAAAGTTTTCCAAGAGTAAAAGTTTTCCGAGAGTAATATCTTCCGAGGCCTAATTTACTTCCGAAATCAAATTTTGTCCTAAGATAAATTTGCTTCCGAGAGTAAAAAGGTGTTCCGAGGGAAGAAGTTTTAAAGTTTTGGAAGTAAAGTTGATGTAGGATCAAATTTTCTTCCACAATTTAAAAAACTCTTTGGAAGAAAATGCTTGTTCGGAGGAATTTACCTTCGGAAGATAGATAAAGATATCTTTCGAGGGTTAATTTCTCTTCGGAAGAACTCATACTTAGAAAATTTTGAAAGAGATACCTTTTGTAATAGGGCTTAGATTGTATAAAGACAACTAAACAAGACACATATTCAAAGGTTTTCAAAAGAGATAAACTAATCAATATTTATCATCCCAATAGCTTTGATTAAATACTTAAATCTTTATTAAAACAAAAGCTTTGGTAAAAAAGTTAGCATATTATTCATTTGAGTCAACTTTGACTAGTTTGATGAAGTCTTTCTTATAAATATCTCGAATGAACTGATACCTGATGTCAATGTGCTTTGTTTTAGAGTACTTGACTGGATTTTCTGTAATAGAAATGACACTCTTGTTGTCAATGTGAATAGGGGTCTCCATGAAGTTGAAGCCATAGTCTAACATCTGATTTTGAACCCAGAGCAGTTAAGCATAACAACTTGCACCAACAATGTATTCAGCTTCAACAATTGATGTTGAGACACATGATTGCTTCTTACATTGCCAGGAGATGATTCTTCTACCAAGAAATTGACATCCTCCTAATGTGGTTTCTTGTTGATGTTGCAACCACCATAATCACTGTCAGTGTAGCCATAGTGCAAGATCGGGTTTTGTTCACTCAACACGATTATGTTCTCTCAAACTCACTAAGTCTCACTCGAATTGATGATCAGAATCCTCTAAGAGTTGATAATAATATACTAAGTAAAGTAAACAAAAACACAGGAGAATGGTTTTCAAGATACTTGTATATATTACTTCTCAACTCAAAGTTTTACAAGACTCTTACAAGCATAATACATGAGTTACAATGAGAAACTATATATACTACTATCGACAACCAGATATACTTTGATACCAGCTGGAACTTACAACTAGACAAATACTACATTACTAGAAGTAAGATATCTTAGATAAAATACTATCTAGATTTAGTAGTTATGACATGTCCATGACTTACCTTTTATCACCAACTAAAGTTGGTAACTGTACTAGCTGATAAGAAATGAACAATGGAATAAAGTATGGTCAACTACATGGGCGTGGGAAAAGCACCATGCAATATCTCAGAGATTGCAACGGAGTGTCAGAGGAACCATACTTATGTCCACTGGTTCATAGTAGGTTCTTCCGAAGGTTAATTGGCTTCGGAAGAACAAGTTCTTCCAAAGCCACTTATACTTTGAAAGAGGCTACTTCTTCCGAGGCTTGAGTTTATTCTTCAGGCCTTCATGCTTCGGAAGTCATTATCTAGAATTCTTCTAAGTGTTGAACTTCAAAAGAAGGAAGACATTGTCTTTGGAAGTTAGAGTTCCTCTTCAGAAGCTCTTTCAGACTTGACCTTCGAAGCTCAGCATTTGCTTTCGGAAGTTCTTCATCAGTTGCACAAAAATTGTCTAAGTGTTTGTTTTGGTTGCATCAGCCTTACTTGATCCAACAAACTCCCCCTAGACGGGTGCTACCAAAACTTCACTTGTTTCTACTTCTCAAAACTTTCAGCACCAGGAAGAGAAAATACTTATCTGTTTCCTTGTTCTTTCCTGATGTGGTGCTGAGAAGTTTGTACAAATTATTTGTAGACAGGAGATCCAGTCTATCACTTTGAATGATATGTACCCTTTGTTGTGGCCATCTGAAGAGATTTAGTTAACGGGAGTTATAGTCATACTCCCATCTAACTATGGAATCTAGTTCAGGACCTTCAACCATTTGTAAGAAGGCTTTGCCTTTGGTGATTGACCCTTCTCCTTCTTCCTTCTCTCTCATCTTAAACCCTTCTTCAATCTTGACCCTTGCATTCAATTCAGCCAGATGAAGGCTTCTCAAATTATTTCTGATGTGAGCAGCTACCTTAGAGTTGGATGGATTGGAGAATGGTTTCTCTGCTAACTCAGCAATCTCAAATCTGCTTAAGTGTAATAGAGAAGAGGTATTGAGCCTGTTGATTTCACCATTCTCTCTTTCCACAACAAAATTGTGAGAAGAGTCTTCGAACCTCCACTAGACTATTTTCTTTCTAGGAATGAGAGATTGAGATAGTAGCTTGTCTCCCTTCCTAGTGTCTAGTAGAGTCACCAGTTTTCTTCTCAGCAACTTTTCTTCTTCCCTAAGAGAGTCGGAGTTGGTTGCCAAGAGTTTAAGTGCTTGGTCCAGTGTTCCTCTAGGCAGATCAAGGAATTGTTCTCTTGTGAGGGAACATGAGAAGCCATAAATGAAGGTTAGTTTGATGGACCCCTCCTCACAAGAGATATCGCTCAGGGTGGTGCAGTTGATGAGCTTCCACTTGATCTCCTTAAATTCCTCTAAGGAAAGAGGTTTGGATGGTTGAGAGGATGACTTAGATGGCTGTTGGGTAGATGATGTTTGGGTTCTGGGGAGTATTTTGGGTTTGAGGATGGGTGGTTTTTGTGGTTTTTATGATTGAATGGATGAGGAAGAGGATATGATTGATGGTGTGGGTTCTGGAGTGTATGGCTCAGTTTTGATGGGGAAAGGGAAAGGGAAAGGGATTGGTTCAGGTTGAGTTGTGGTGTTAGCCTAGAAGTCATCCCCTATACTCTTCTGTACATCTCTTTCCTTCTTCCTGAGCAAATGTCAGCATTGATGTCACTAACATGTCGCTGCAGGGTCTTCTCAGACATGGGATGAACTTGCCTACCAGAGAAGCCATGGGCCCTGAGATAATCTTTCATCCAGGCTTTATTACCCATCTTCTTGATAGCCGCAAGTTTAACTTCTTCTTCTTCTTCTTCTCCTTTAGCTTTTCCTTAGAAGCTCTCTTTCTCTCTTTCTCCATTTGATCTTGTTCTTTCTTGACAAGCCACAAGATCGTGTTATTATTATGAGAAGTTAATTCCTTAAGAGTGAATCCCTTGGAGCTTAGGAAAACTATCCTTTCACTCCTAAGCTGTTGGTCAGCTTCTTCTTTCTTTCTCATTCTTTCTTCCTCTAAGGCCAGCCTTGCTGCTTCTTCTTGTTCTTTCCGCAACAGGGTTGCCTTTTCCAACTTAACCAGATCCTCAAGTGGTAACAGGAGCACATCTTCACTAGCAACTCCCAGATTGACAAGTCTGTCAATGATCTCCACCCTTCTTTGATTCTTGATAGCATCCTGGTTGGCTATAGCTGCTTTGCTACTTGCAGCTAGTAGCTTCCCATAGGGGAGTATACCTTTCCTTTTTAGCTTTTCCAACCTTTCTTCCACTAGAAGTTCTTCCGCAGTCAACTTCCTCTTCCCTTTAATGTCTTTGGAAGTTTGAGACTTGGGAGGTTCTTGTGTGGAGGATTTAGGTTGGGGGGGTGGTGATTGGAGCATGAGGTGGTGATGGTGTTTGAGTGATAGAGAAATTGAGAAAGTCTTCACTATTTACCTTAGATACAAGTTCAAGGATTGCATCTGCGATAATTAGATCCTCAGACAAAGCATATAACCCTTCCGCAACTTGTATCTCAGCTTTGGAAGTTTGAACTGAATCTTCCGCAGCTTTGACTTCAGCTTAGGAAGTCAGTGGGATTACACTATCTGTTCCAACTGTTTCAGTTGCTCGGCCATCAGTCCTTATTTCCCCTTCGAATTCAATCTCTGGTTGACCAACTTCTTTGTTAGTGGTAGAAGGTGCATTCAACCTTTGAAACTCTTCAGCTCCAAAGTATGCCACAACAATATCCGGACTTGGCTGTTCAATAGAAGATCCCATCAGAAACTTGGTTAAGAACCTGTTGGTCCATGTGATCGAAAAACAGTACAATTGAAGTGATGAATTGCTCAATATCAAACATTCATGCTAAACAACAATAATTGAGAAGATAGAAGAGAATTCTAACACATATTTGATACTCAAATGAACAATAGCAATCAATAACATCAAGCACAATAGTATTTCTGTGTGAAAACTGCTTAGAATTGGTAGCTTGCAACAATGATCCACGATTAGGGTTTTGCAAGCTTACCTTACAAAGTGAATTGACAAAGGTATATATAGCAGTCATAGTTTCGCTGACAGTTTCGCTACCAGCGAAACTGTCATGCCGAAACTATAGTTTCGCCCGGCAGAACACAAGTTCGCCGGGTAAACCAAAACAGCAAACTGTGAGCGAATGTATAGATTCGCTCACAGTTTCGCTGGACTGCCCAAAACAACTAATTACTAAAAACATACAAAAGGAAACTAACAAAAGTCCTATTACAATGTAAAGTAAACAACTATACTAAAGTGAGTCCAACCTAACATGATCTTCAATACTCCCCCTAGGTTGGACCTCACTATCTTCACTTGTCTTGATTTGACTCGTCGGCTCCAGTTTCCTCTGCTGCTGTTGATCTATCTTCATCACCTCCTGCAGCAACATCTTCAGAAGCTTCAGCCACTGATCCTCCAAGGTTCTTTCCTGCATCACTAGCTTCTTCAGAATGACCACTAGCCTTCGCAAACTGCCTGGTCAAATCTTGAATATCCATGGCAAAATCATCCTGGGCTCTCACCCTTTCAGCTAACCTCTTAACCTCCGCCCTTACTCCTCTTATCTTGTTTGCAACATTCATAAACAGACTGGCCTCTTTTCTTGTTTCCTCTCCAGCCCCAGCCTTAATGTGATTTTCACAAAGAACCAAAAGATCTTCATCACTGAAGCTAAATAACTCCATCGGGTCAAACACCCTAAACTCTTTTCCATGTTTAGCTCTAATCACCGCCTCTCCAGTATTGTTGTCATAAAACCACTTTTCAAAGTCCTGTAGTTGTTGGGGAAGAGGATCAGCCAATCTTACCCTATTTACAGTCTTTGGTGGTTTGACTCTCAGTACAATCCTTCCTTTGCCTGTCTCCCAATCTTTATCTTTCTTTGACCTTTTTCTTTCAGCTTTCATGTATCCAAACGACTCGAAATTATCATTAAGTCCATTTTTTATTTCCTTCTCAAGAAATAATGCTCTTTCACTTAAGTGAGCATTGATCAAAGGCAAAGTTGCCAAACGTCTCAAATCCCATTTGGGCAAGGTCTTAAAAGCCTTCCTCTTAAGCATATAGCTGAGATTTCCTCCTCTTCTTTTGATCATGAACATCTTTAAACTAGGATTGTAGCACCAACTTATGATCTTCTTATCTGCTTCCTTCCTGCTTAAACCCTCCAGATTTTGAAATAAAGGAGTAATTTCTTCCACCTCCTTCTCCTTGACCAACCAATCATTCTTGTCCATTTCAAACACATCAGCATCATCTTCTCCCTTCTTAGCAACATAAATCAGTGGTCGCTCATCAACTTCATAAAATTCTGGTTCTGAATCATAGTCTATCAATTGTTCATCCTCCTCCTCTTCATCAACCAACTCTTTCCCTCTATCAGATACTCCCTCAGTGGTAGCTGTAACAACCACTTCTTCACCAACAATATCTTTATCAAAATCTAACTGCAAGTTTACAAACCCAGCCTCAATAATATCTTCATCATCATTCCTTCCAACATCCTCTCTTGGTATCTCCTGTTCTCCTTCTTCAGTATTTGCTACTCCAGAAGTACCCTCTCCTACCTTAGATGAAGTACCCATATTCAAGAATGAGTACTTAGATGTATCAGTCAAATCATCTAACTCAGATTGAGTCAGTTGACTAGGTAGGCCGGCTGCAGCTTTCATTTGAGTAATCTCCTCAAACAACTTCTAATCAATTTATTTTGGTCAACTAACATTCTTTGCATTCCCTCCATCACCTCATCCTTCTGTCTTTCTCTGATCTCCTGATTGGTAAGTTTAGTCTTAATCATACTCAACTCATTCGCCAACGAAGTATTAAGATTACGTATCACATCCTCATCAAGAGTTGCACTATCCTCTCTTCTGGCTGTAAATCCCTCATGTCTATGTTTGGTTCTCCGTTCAGGCTCAACAAAATCAGTTTTCTTCTTGGATCTCCTTTCTTTCTCTACCCTGATCTCCTCTGCTTGTGCATCAATATCCTCTTCAAAATCATAATCTTTTTCTTTAGCGTATCTCTTCCTTTTCTTAGTTGCATCAGCTTGCTGCACTCTTGTTTCTTCAGCCCTTTTGCTTTCAGATTCATCAACCGTCTAATATAATTCCAGCGTTCTGGAGGATACATATTCTCCCAGAGATGAGTGATTTTACCACTAAAATCATGACGGATAGCACAGCAATCAGCAAAAATACGAGGGTTCATCTGCACCAGTCTCTTGATTTCACCATGCTTTGGAACATCAGGAATAAGATCATCAAAAATCATCTGAAGAAAGCGAGGGTATAACAGCCATTTGTCTTTCTTAACAGCCATCACGTTCTCTGCCATACATGCAAAAATCAGTCTAGCTATGTTTGCCTTCTCCCCTTTACAGCACAGCACCATAGCTTTAGCCCAATCGAGATTAAGTCCATCAGATCCACCTTTACGGTGATCTAAACACATAATAAAAACATGAGCGATATATCTCCATTCCTTAGATAAGAAAGACTTTTTGATCTCTTTCCTTAAACCAAAAGCTGGTCCCTCATATCCCATACGTCTGAAAGCTTGAAACACTTCAGACTCTGTCATATCCACTTCATCTCCAGAATCATCATCTAGTCTAAGAATCCTAGAAACACTCTCAGCAGTGATAGTCACATCATGATCAATAACTTTGGCAGTGATTCTCTGTACATCTCCTCTAGTATCGTATTCTGCTGATCTCCAAAAATCTCTAATATGAAGATCATAAATAGTAGGTGAGTGAGAAATAGAATAGGCAATAGGTGATCTCTGAAGCCATCTAATACAGTCACGAAATCTAGCTGCCTTGGGAAGAGTATCGACTAAAATAGCAGTGATGTTATTCCTCTCATCAAATTTGAGATTTGCCATGATAACCTGAAAAGAAAAACAATTAAAATTTGAATGAGAAATAATGAAAATAAGAAAATAAGAATAAAACTAAAGAAACTAGCAGTTTCGGCACTAAGACATGATAGTTTCGCTGAACAAAGGCAGTTTCGACAAAGAAAACAAACAGTTTCGCCAAGCGAAACAATAATTTCGCTCATTGAAACTTATTATTTTTGCAGAACAAAAAGCAATTTCGACAAGATTAGTATAGATTAAAGAAGTTTCGCAATTAGTTTCTTCAAGCACAAACATAGTTTCGCTGTTACAGATTAGTTTCGCTGTTCTAAAATTAGTTTCGCTGTTCAGAAGAAAACAAGATCAAGCGAAACTGTGCAAGATAAAGACCAGACATTGCGAAATTAAAGAAAATATGGCGAAACTGTTAAGTTCGCCCGGACAGCATAACTTTACAGTTTCGCTGAAAAGAAGAGAACTTTCGTTCAGTTTCGCAGAAGAATCAGTAGTTTCGCTGAAAGAACAGCGAACCCACCGAAGAGTCACAATCCAAATTACTTAAATGAAGATGATTTTAACCAGATTAAAAGATGAATCAAGGTTCGAAACTCACATGCGAAGCAAATAACACTAATTATCAGCCCAAAACACAAACACAGATCAAATCGCCAAGAAAAGTCACGGAGAAACCCTAAGAACTACACTGAACGATTTTGCGAAATTATGAGAAAAATTTCGCAAAAACGACTTAAATAACAAATAGTTTCGCTGCTAGCGAAACTATAAATTTCGCAAACCTAGCGAGATTGCAGTTTCGCTTTGCGAAACTATTAGCGAAAGAATAATTTCGCACCAATATTTATTTATATATATATATATATATATATATATATATATATATATATATTTATTTAATTTTTTTTTATTATTAATCAATAAGAAGCACATCACATAATGAGATCTAAAATAATCAGAGATCACATTCTCTAAAGATTTATGAACATAAAGATGATCAAAAATCATCTACCAGCCATGAGATCATACTGAATACAAGATCTGGTCACAATCTGCACAGAAACAACTGAAATTAGAACAAATCAATAACGATTGCTGATATAATTGTCCACTTAAACTCATGCCTTATCCTTTTTCAACAAACAGCTTATGATTCGTTTAAGGTTCGATTAGATGCTTTAGAATGTTAGGACCCCACAATCATTTGGTAAAAACCCTCACCCAACCTCAGGATTTCTTGAATTATGAATCAATCTTCATAGAAAAAGGCTTGTGCGTTAGTGTGCAAATGATTATAAACAGAATATTTCATTCTGAGAGAAACTCATCGATAAGATGATTTGACATAATTATATCAAAATGGTGAGAGCTCCAGATCTATACTCACGTATAACAGAGGAGATAACCATTTGAACATGTGCTGATGAGAGCTCCAGGTCAGTACTATCGTACAGCAGAGGAGATCATCACTCCAGGTCAGTACTCACGTACAGCAGAGGAGATAAGCACAGACACACGACACCTTAACACCAAACATACCAGCTGTGGTTCTGGGTGATGACATAACAAAGCAAAATGGACGAAAGATTCATTCTCAATCCAATTTTTGTCAGGACTCAGTTTTTGCGCAAGCCAAAACAATTGAGTAAATCCAGACATTCTTAAGCATGATGTTTAATTTAATCATAAAGCTGCTGTCTACTTTATTCATCAGGCTGAGTCTATCAAGCATATCGTTAAAGAATCTGATCAATTTTTATAAAAAAATAATATGAAACAGAATCCGGTATCAGTTACTATCATTTCTCATTGAAGGACCGGTCATGTATATAAAAATACTTAGAGAATATACAATCATTTCTCATCATGTTAAATTCCGATCTCAGAACTATGAAATTACTCCCCCAAATTTTTATTTTCATATTTCTATTATTATAAGTTAATCAATTTTTTATTTATAGTTTTTTTTTAATTTTTTTTTAATTTTTTTAAACAAAGAAATAGAAAATGAAAATTTAAAAAGATATTAACCCGAGCATAGAAATCAATTCATAAAAACGAGGTTTATCAAATGTTTTTGTGAAAAGATCAGCTTTTTGATTTTTTGTATCGATGGGTATAATATCAATGAAACCCTTTTCTTGAGCATCACGAATCGCATGAATTCGAGTTTCGATATGCTTGGTGCGGGAATGATGAATGGGATTTTTAGCAATTCCAATGGCAACTTCATTGTCACAAAATAAAGGTGTATGAAGAAAATTAATCCCATAATCAATCATTTGGTGTTGGATCCAGAGAACTTGAGAACAGCAGCTTGATGCAGCAATGTATTCAGCTTCCCCTGTAGAAAGAGAAATAGTAGTTTGTTTCTTGCTCTGCCAGGATACCAAACAATTTCCTAAATATTGACAATCGCCAGACACAGATTTTCTGTTTAACCTGCAACCATTAGAATCACTATCAGAGTAAGCATGTAAATCAAAATTCCCACCATATGGATACCACAATCCTAAACGAGACGATCCTTTGAGATAACGAAATATTCTTTTGACAGCTTTCTCATGAGATTCCTTTGGGGCCGACTGATATCTAGCACAGTAACCAACAGCGAAAGTGATATCAGGACGACTTGCAGTAAGATACATGAGAGAGCCAATCATAGATCTAAAAAGATGAGGATCAACTGGTTTTCCATTTTCATCCGGAGTGAGACAAGTCTGAGCCGTAAAGGGAGTCATCTCTGTAGAAGCATCATCCATCTTAAATTTCTTCAAAATATCTTTAATATACTTCTCCTGATGAATAAGAATTCCTTCTTGCTGTTGTTCAACTTGCAATCCAAGAAAGAAACACATTTCACCCATCATACTCATTTCAAACCTTTGGCTCATAACTTCTTCGAACTCTCTACACAATTGAGAATTTGTAGATCCAAAAATAATATCATCAACGTACACTTGGACAAATATCATTTCACCATTCACCTCTCTTTTGAATAAAGTCATATCAATGGTACCACGAGAGTAACCATTGCTTAGAAGATATTGCGTAAGAGTCTCATACCAGATTCTGGGTGCTTGATGAAGACCATACAAAGATTTATCAAGCTTATACACTTTATCAGGAAAATCAGGATCTTCAAAGCCTGGTGGTTGACACACATATATCTCCTCATCAATGTCTCCGTAGAGAAAAGCACACTTCACATCCATCTGGTAAACTTTGAATTGTTTATGAGCAGCATGAGCAAGAAATATTCTGATTGCTTCAAGACGAGCAACTGGAGCAAAGACTTCTGTATAATCAATCCCTTCTTCTTGAGCGAAGCCTTGAACTACAAGTCTAGATTTGTTACGCACCACCACTCCCCGATCATCTGGTTTGTTTTAAACACCCATTTTGTACCAATTGGATATTTGTTAGGAGGTAAATCAACTAAGGTCCAAACCTTAAGCTTTCTGAATTGTTGAAGTTCCAATTGCATAGACTCTACCCAACAAGGATCTTGTAGAGCAGCATGAACATTTTTCGGGACAATTTGAGAGATGAAGCATGAGAAAAGACAAACATTAATTAGACCAGATTGACTTCGCGTGCGAACACCATCAGAAACAGATCCAATCACATTATCAGGTGGATGATCTTTCAGAGTTTTGTAATCACTTGAAGAAGGAAAGATGGTTGAAGAAGTATCACCCATAGCTGGTGAAAGAGTAGATGAAGGTGAATCAATGATAGGTGTTGGATCAGGTAAATAAGAAGATGTAGGAGATAAAGAATCAGATGATGGAGACTGATCAGGCATTGGAGACGAAGAACTGACATCAGTTGAAACAGCATCATTTACTAACGTGGTGGATTGAACAGACGATGGAGATGATGAAATAATATTTGTTTGAGTACTTGGAATTGATGTATCATCATCGAAAACTGGCAGATTAAACGAATTGAACACCGTATCGGAGTCAAAGAACCATGCAGGTTCAGATTTAACTTTAGAAGGATTGGATTCCTGCCAATCAACATAGAATGACTCTTGAACAATACGTGTTCTCTTGTTATAAACCCAGTACGCCTTTTGTGAAGAAGAGTATCCAACAAAATAACACTCGTCAGAAACAGCACCAAATTTTGTCTTTTGAGATTGAGTATTCAAAAGAGTACAAGAACAGCCAAATGGTCGAAAGAAATCAATTAGTGGCTTCCTCTTATGAAAAAGTTCATAAGGAGTCTTCACTTTATCTTTCACAATTAACACCCTGTTTAGAACATAAGATGCACAATTGACAGCTTCAGCCCAGAAAATAATTGGTAATGAGGATTCTATCAGCATTGTACGAGCAGCTTCCACGAGAGTGCGATTCTTTCTTTCCGCAATACCATTCTGCTGGGGTGTTCTTGCAGCACTAAATTGTCTCACAATCCCTTTTTGAGCACAAAATGAATCGAGAATCTGATTTTTGAATTCAGTGCCGTTGTCACTTCTTAGTCCCATAACTCTTCTCTTACTGATTGATTCGATAGAAAGAATTAATTTCTGCAATTCCTCTGCAACTTCGCCTTTGTGTGCAAGAAACCTCACCCATGAATATCTTGAGAAATCATCTGTAACAACAAGACAAAAAGATTTTTTAGCAATTGATTTAACACTAATTGGCCCAAATAAATCAGTATGTAACAACTCAAGAGGACTAGATATGCTATTTAAAAGTTTGGGCTTATGAGGTTTCTTATGTTGTTTCCCTTTGGCACATGCCATGCATTTTTCATTAACAGAAAAATCTTTTAAAGGAAGTCCTCTAACAAGATTGTTCTTTACTAATTTATTAATTATCTTAAAATTGACATGGCCTAAACGACGATGCCACAAGAGTGACTCAGAGGTTGATGCTTTTGAGAGAAGACAAGTGGCAGTAGCCTTTGACTCGTTTGAATTCATATCAAGAAGATATGTATCATGTTTCCTTGGAGCACGCATGAGAATTAAATCATCTGGAATGGCAATCTCTGATTTTAAAAATAAACATTCATCAGATTTAAATAGAACAGGAATGTCTTTATCGCAAATTTGAGAAACACTCAGAAGATTAAAAGCCAATTCAGGAACATGGTTGACTTTTTCCAGAGTAAGAGAACCATTGGTAACTTCTCCTTGTCCAATCATTTTTCCACCCTTCTTATTTCCAGCAAACGCCACATATCCTCCATCTATAATCCGATAATTGGTCAACAAATCCTTTAATCCCGTCATATGCTTGGAACACCCGCTATCAACATGCCAAAACTGTTTACAATCTTTGATGAGGATTCCTGAAATGAATTAACAAATCACTTAGCCAGGAGTAATAGGGACCCAAGATTGAACAACTTTGCTTTTTAAAGAAGCTGATTTTTTACAAAAGAAATTATTAACCAATTTTGTCAATTTATTCCCAAAACAATTCCTATTAGAGGATCCTTGAATCAAAGGACAATTTTTGACAAGATGATCCTCTTGACCACACCTGAAACAATGAGGTTTGAATCTAGGTCTATGATGTGATGAGGTAAAAATAGGATCAATAATAATCTCCTCATCACATTCAGACAAACTAGAATCAACATCACTGAATGTCTCATACAACTCATGAGGTTGTTGTTTATTTGAATCAGAATTTTTCTTTACAAAATTAGAACATGATTCTTCTGACAAATCAGTAAAACTTGTACCATTGGTACTGGTGTCAGATGAAGACGAAGTACATTTTTCTGATGATGTCATATTTAATGGTGTGAAAGATGGAATAGGTTGAGAAAAGAACTTTTCGAAACAATTAATTTTAAGTTGCTCAGTTGTTTTTGGAGAAAGATCAGATGCATTACATTCATTACGAGAACAAAAATCATCACTACCATGATTTGAAGTACAAGATGGAATAAAACTATCAAGAGAACATGAGACATTCAAGTCTGTTACATTTGAACTAGAAACAAAAACTGAATTTAAACTAGACTTATTATCTAAAACAGACTGCTGATTTTCAGGTGTACTAGAACTAGTGCATCCAAGCCCACTAGTTGGTCCATAGTCGTAGTCTTCACGAATGTACTTAGAGTTATTCCCGACTAAACCTGCAGACATACTGTCAGTATCTGTTTTGATTAAATCATTAGAAGGATGAGGAACAGGCATAGGAGAATAACAGTATGTACTAGGTGGAGGATAAACCTGTACATTTTCATAACCCAAACCTGTTTTAATTCTTGCTCCCCGTTGAGATTTACAAAGATCATCATGTTTCATTCCAGAAATAGTCCATTTATCTAACTTTGACTGAAGTTTGCTTGCTTCAAATTCAGCAAGAGCAACCCTTTCAGTCAAAGTATTAATCTCGACATTTCTTTCCAAAACGATTCTTTTTAAATGATCAGTTTCTTTTAAAGCCTCATTTAATTTCACAAAATATTTTGATTCATTCATTTTAAGTTCATCATTAATTCGCTTTAAATCCTTTTCATTATCAATTAACAAACGATTAGCCTTATAAATCCCAAATAGTCTAATTTTGCAAGCAGATGAGCACATATCCTGTATTACCTCATATGGAAGTCCCATTACCATCCTTTCAGCAGCTAAAGCTTTATCACACATGCATACTGGAGTACTTGATTTCCTTTCCTCAACAGTAGCAGCAACATCATCCTTCTCTTTTCCTATCTCATCTTTTGAATTTCTTTTCTCACTTGAACCTGCAGTTTCCTCTTTCCCATCTCCATCTGCCTTTTCTTCTTTCTCATTTACTAAAGACTCTTTTTCTCTTTTGAATTCCTTGAACAGCACAAATCCATCTTCACCAACTTCCACTTCATTACCTTCCACAATCTCAGCAACTAACGCGTGATTTATCTCAGTTCTTGTTTCTTCCACCTCTGCACTCCAATCAAAGTTCGAGATCAAAGCCGACTCCTTTTTAGATTCACTTCTTCCTTTTCTTTCTCTGCTGTCAATCTTGGTACTCCAGTGTTACTAGGATCTGTGACAATTGGTAATGGACATTCACGTTTAAAATGTCCCAATTGTTTACAATTAAAGCACCTCAATTTTGACTTATCAAATCCCAGTTTTGAGGTAGATGATTGACCACCAAAGTTCTTTCGTCCTGTTCTTTCCATGAATCTCCGAGCTCTTAAAGTTAACATCGCCATTTGCCATTGAATGTCAGTTTCTTCTAAATCATCAGGATCAACCTGATACATGTCCTCCATAGTCATTCCTTTACCTTTCAGTTCTCCAGCAACAAGAGCTTCATAGCTCTGAACAAACATTCCAAAAAGAGCCATTGTTTCAGATGGAATTGAAGTTTCAGCATTGACCTTAGAATTTCCCAATTCTTTTCCAACATGACTATTACCACTCGAGAAATTACTTGTATTGCTCCCTCCTTGAATTGGATTTTGAATATGAGAGTTTGCAGCGGATGACAACAAAGCAGCATTTTGAGAAAAACCAGATGTGGGCATCATAGTCTGGTTAAATTCTCTTCTTTTCATATCCAACTCAAAAGATTTCAACTTGTTAATGATATCCATCAGCTTGTAATCTGTAAAACCTCTTTCTTGTTTAAGCATTCTCACTTGAAGACTCCACTGTGGTGGAAGAGAATCGAGAAGCCTATTAACTTGTTCACTGTTGGAGAGCCTTTCATCATACTTCTTTAGAGTGCTTGAGACGGTTAAGAAACGGTTTGTAAGATCTGTCAAACTTTCATTCTTGTATCCTACAAATGAATTGAACTCCTTTTCAGCCTGAATACTCTTGTCTTTTACCAAATCTGCATTCCCATCATAGAATTCACAGAGAGCATCGTAAAGGGATTTAGCATTTTTATGCTCTGCAAAACGGTTGTAGATGTCTGGAGCCAAACAGAGAGTTAGAGCACCAAAAGCCTTTTGATCACGATCAATCAATTTCAGATCTCTTTCAGTATAGGAAGATGGGTCTTTGTTTTGAGAAACAACATCACCAACAGTAACCGTAGGTATGTGAGGACCAGAAATAATCGATTCCCATTGATTATGATCAGTGTAGAAGAAGAAAGCTTTGAGACATCTCTTCCAATCTTCAAAATTATCTCCATTAATGAGTCTTGGAGGTCTATTAGAGCAACACTTTCAAGATCAGCAAGTGTAAGAGTAGTTAATTTCGACATGATAGTTTCGGCAGAAGTGTTTATAATTTCGCTGACAAATTCGCAGAAAAAGGTGACTTGGATAACAGTTTCGCTGAAAAAGTACTTTCGCTGACAATTTCGCAGAAGCTGACACTTTCGCTAGCAATTTCAGCAGCACTTTCGCCTGAACAGAGACACCACTTGCTTAGTTTCGCTGCTAAGTTCGCACGAAACCAGCTTGAACTTTCGTTCAAAAATAAATTCGCCAGCAATTTCGCTTGTTGATTGGTCACAAGCACTAATGAACTTTCGTTCAAGGAATTAGTTTCGCAGAAACTCTAGAAAACAACTTCAGATCCAAGATAACTCATAATTTCGCTGAAAGATGATGACAGTTTCGCTGTAAGAACAATAATTTCGCTGGTCGATCTCAAAACCCTTTTTCACCTCAAAATCAATCTGAAATCATCCAAAACTCAATGAATTTGAGATCTGATGATTGTAGAATCTTCCTCAATCAAAAACAAGCATAATTCAATCAATTTCCATGCCAAAAACAGCTGATAATCCAATGAAAATTGATTGAAACTAGATATTGACCAAAACCACAAAAACTCAACAAATCAAGAGCACTAAGGCTCTGATACCATATTGTTGGTCCATGTGATCGAAAACAGTACAATTGAAGTGATGAATTGCTCAATATCAAACATTCATGCTAAACAACAATAATTGAGAAGATAGAAGAGAATTCTAACACATATTTGATACTCAAATGAACAATAGCAATCAATAACATCAAGCACAATAGTATTTCTGTGTGAAAACTGCTTAGAATTGGTAGCTTGCAACAATGATCCACGATTAGGGTTTTGCAAGCTTACCTTACAAAGTGAATGACAAAGGTATATATAGCAGTCATAGTTTCGCTGACAGTTTCGCTACCAGCGAAACTGTCATGCCGAAACTATAGTTTCGCCCGGCAGAACACAAGTTCGCCGGGTAAACCAAAACCGCAAACTGTGAGCGAATGTATAGATTCGCTCACAGTTTCGCTGGACTGCCCAAAACACTAATTACTAAAAACATACAAAAGGAAACTAACAAAAGTCCTATTACAATGTAAAGTAAACAACTATACTAAAGTGAGTCCAACCTAACATGATCTTCAGAACCTGTTTAGATCTTTGAGAATCCTTGGGTCCACTTGAAGAATGATTGTAGGAGGCTCAGGGAAAACAGTTGATTGCTGAGCAGGATATCTAGAAGTCAGTGTAGAAAGATGCATGACCGTTTAAGGGTGGTCACTTACAACACAACAACACAATGAGGAGAGATCTTTAGAACACTTAACAGATCAAATAGGGAACTGGTAACTTATATGAGTGATACTAAGAACATAAGTAAAATATGAGACAGAACAAGATTGCAAACAACACAAATGTAGGTTTACAAGAATGCTGTATATTGCTCTCAAGTTCTTTTATAAGTATTACAAAGCATAGAAAGAAAGTTACAAGGACCTAAGATACTTTATACTACATCCTATAGGCGGCCATACTATGAAGACCAGCTGGATACATAAGACTAGACAAGAAACAAATCAAATATAAAGTCAAAAGGCAGATTGCCTTTTGCATGTATTCAAAAGTCTTCGGAAGAAATCTGTCTTCACTTCTTGGCTTTGGAAGAATTTGTCTTTGAAGCTTCGGAAGACTTCACTTTTGGCTTCGAAAGATGTTGGTCTTGGCTTCGGAAGATTTTACACTTATAATATTTTCTAGTGCATGGTGTAAAACTTCCGAAGCATCTCTACTCTTGTACTTCTGTGCATGCATGCAGGAAAGACTTTGGATGTTTTGGGTGCATCAGCCTTATATGAACCTTACAAACTCCCCCTATTCTAATGCTACCAAAACACTTGAAGATCTTTATATGTTGACAGTCCTCATCATGATGATGACCATACCCTTCTTTATTAGATGGTCAGGATCACTCACACTCTCATAGTATCTCCTCATCTCAAAGAGATCATGCAGAGGTAGGTTGAATAAGTCTTGCCATGTGTATACAACTTCACCACCTTGATCTCTGATCACATGCCATCTTTCTGGATTAGTTATGAAGGTCCAGGATAAGATGGGTCTTTCAGCAGCAAGAGGAGCCACTTGAATTGGAGTTGATGGGGCTGCCTCTTCATGCACTTCCTGAGGGTGATCTGATTCATCCTGAGGCTTGGAGGTGGATGATTCTGACTTCTTCTACTTCTTTAACTTTGGTTTAGAAGCCATCCTCTTCCTCCTCTTTGAAGACTTTAACTGAGAAGACTAGTCTGCAGCACCTTGTTGATCAGTCTTGTCTTTCTCAGTTGGGTCTACCTCCCTTACAGGTTCAGAAGGAGTGGGAGTTTGACCCTGCTGTGGATCAGAAGATGAAGCTTGCTGAGATTCAGCAGGAGGTCCAGGTTGTGTTGTCTCTGGTTGTTCAACCTTAACCTCCACTTCAGAAGGGGCTTGACTTGGTGGGGAGTGTAAGTCAATAAGCTCTCCTCTTTTG
The DNA here is from genome assembly GCA_025215565.1 of Flaveria ramosissima. Classification (NCBI taxonomy): domain Eukaryota; kingdom Viridiplantae; phylum Streptophyta; class Magnoliopsida; order Asterales; family Asteraceae; genus Flaveria; species Flaveria ramosissima. The sequence goes on along the minus strand of CM046046.1, from coordinate 72,386,848 downwards.
ATCTTTTGCTTGATTACCCTGATGTGCTCATCCATTGTGGTTAGAGACATTAGGCCAAGTCTCTTTCTGTAGAATCCATACAGCTTTAAGAAGCTCATCATCCTTTTTTGGTCAGAAGACTTCTTCATACTCTTTTGGATGATGGCTCTTGACTTTGCAGCCTCTTCCTTCATCTTTCTCTTTATCGCTTTTTGTTCTTTGAGTACTTGAAGTTCAAGCTGTTTGAGATACTCAAACTAAGTATACTCAAAGGACAAGGGAAGAAGTGCAGATGCCTGGTAGAGACCTGTGGCACTCATGTAGTTGATCATGTTTTGCCTATCTGTTTCTTTGTCTATCTAAGGTTCTTGTGGAGTTGCCACAGTCTCTTGCACATGGCTTTCTTGAACTGGGGAGAGAGTAGGAACATGCTTGTACAGTCTTTTCTGTCTCTTCTCTTCTTTGATTTGGAGGAGCAACCTTACATCCTCTGCTTCCTTCCTCTCCCTAGACATTTCCATGTCTGCCAGTTCATTAAGTTCCTCTAAGGGGAGATATATAATCTCATCAATGTCATAGTTCCTGGTCATAGGTAAGTAATCCTGACTGCCCTCTACTGATCATCTTGAGTGTTTTATTCTGGGGGCAGCCCTGATTGCAGCTTGCATCAAGCCTGAAGACCCAGAGGAACTTTCTCCCCTTAGCTTCCTCTTCCTCTCTCTCTCCTCCTCCTCAATCTCCTTAGGAGTTAAAATCCTTTTCCCTTTGTTACCCACAGACCTTTGTGACACAAGGTGGAGAGAGCTTTGGCTTCATTGCTTGGTGTAGCATCCAAGCTCTGATTAGAGAGAGGCTATGATACACCTTCACCAGCAGGTGTTTCACTAAGGGAATGAATTGCTAAAGTAGTTGTAGGTGTGACAGGGCTCTTAGGCTTTGTCAATGGGCATTTAGTAAGTTTTCCCTTTGAAGCTAATCTCAGGGTCTGCCTCAATATTTAGTTGACTAATGACATTGCCTAATTGCCTTTGTCTCCTTCTTAGGCTGAACTCTTCAGTAATCCTGTCTTGAATCCTTTGAGCAAGCCTGCCAGCTTGCCTAGATTGGCTTGGATTGACAAATGGCATGTTGATCAGGTCAAGACCTTCATAGTAGTTCAAGGTCTGAAAGTTGAATACTTCTTGCTGCCCTTGAACTCTTTGAAGAATGAGGGCTCTTCTGTCAGCATCATACCTCCACCCAATGTTGTAATTTGAAGTTCGTTGGGGTGGGGATGACATAGCCTTTAGAATGCCTTCCTCAAAGAGACTCTGAATAAGAGAGTCTAGAGAGTCCACATCAATATGAACTTGAGGAAGTTGCTAAGTATGCACAATTGCAAGTGAGGATGGTGAGTCCTCAATGTCCTACTCCCTGAACAACTCCAAGGTTCTGTGATTGCAATGACTTTCTCCCCCTTTTTGGTAGTATCACCCTCTTGCATAGGTGAGCTAGGAATTAGATCAATTACATCCACATGTTCTTGTGTTCCTGGACGAGCTCTCCTTAAAGGTCTCCCAGCTAGTTTTTCACTGAGATAAGATATCTCAAGTTGCTGATCATTGACCCTGTTTTGCAGGGTAGTCACGTGAGATTCAAGGTAACTAAACTTAGAGACTAGATAGGTGCAGTGTTTGACAATTTTTGCACCTTTAGTCTCAAATTCCCCTCATCTTCATCAAAAGAATCATGGGGGGGGGGGGGTGAGAGAATTGGACCAAAGTCCTCACTCTCACCACTAGCTTCATGTTCTTGGCTGCTGGATTTCCTCTGCTCACTGACAGCCTCAGTTGAAGTGTCAATGGGCTAAGTTGCCATGGTTAAGGTCTTAATGATGTAATCACTTGCAGAAGTGAGAGCCTCTTCCATATGGATCTCCTGAACAGGTTTAGAGAGGTCCACCTTAGTAATGGGTGACTGATGTGGGCTAGACATAGGAGACTCAGGAGCACTCATCTCTCTTTGAGTAGGGGAAGAGTAGAAAGACTCATGGTACTCACTAAATCCTATGTCCTTATTAGTATAGAATTCTAGGTTGGGAATGGGTTGGTTTAGATCTAAAGGATGGGGATGGTAACTGTCCCCTAAAGGTTGTTCACTTGAGTGTTGAGACTCAGAGTGAAGGCTTAAGGCTGAGGGGCTAATGAGCTCATCAGGCTGAGCATGAGGAACCTCAGCACTGATTCTTGAAGAGATGGGAGTGGTTTGCTCCTCAGGAGAAGTGGGAGCTCTAGTGTTTACTTCCTCCTGTATGGGTGAGTATATGGGGGCCTGCACAAACTCAATAGTTTGAGTAAGGGTTCGTTTGAATTTTCTTTGGTAGGTGAGGGTGATTTGAGGCTTTTTAGGTGGTTGGGAGGTAGAAGGTGTGGGTTCAACACTAGCTTGTGTTGCTAGGTTGTCACCTTGAGCAATGAGCTCTAACATTTTAGGGACAAGGGCTGTTTCTACCCCAGAGAAGCCAACAGTTGGTTTCTTCATGATTTTAAAGATGCCAGGCTTCATCTGCCAATTTAAAAATATTACCTGTTTCCCTCAACTGTGAGCTCAGTTCATATTGAGAATGTATTGAACATATCTAGAAAACATGTAATACTCTATGGAGTCCAAGTTAGCAAGTAGATTTGTATATTCAAATTAAGAGTACCTGAACTTGACCCCATGAACCATTCCATGCACTATGAAGGAGAGATACTCAGGAATCTGGTCCCACCCTCCATGCTTGTTTGACAAGTTGTGGATGACCACATGTAGCAGGTACTTCCACTGGGATGAGACATTCCCTTTCCTGAAGGTCTTTACAGAGAAATCTCCCTCATAGCCCATTTGCTCAAAGGAATGAATGACTGCTTCGTTTGGGAAGGAAAACTCACCTTCTTCATCATCCAGCTGAAGATGAGTGTTGATGATGGCCGGAGTGATGAAGATTGTTCTCCCCTACACTGTGGCAAACAGTGCCTTCTCCCTATCCATGATGACCTCTTGGTAGGTCTTCCAAAATTCAAGCAGATGATCCTCATAGAGAGTAGGATCAATGGTTAGGGAGGTGAAATAGTTGGATAGAGCCAGGAAACGGCAAACCTCTGAGAAACTATCATCTTTCTCAGAGTTCAACAGAGCAACTTGACTGTGCTTCCTGTGAACTTGCATGGAAAAATCAGGTTTGTTTCTGCGATTTAGGTTGTCCATTATAGAAAGCTTAACGATGAAGGAAAAGAAGAACAAAGGTGGTTTTGGAGAATTTAGGTTTAGAGGAATAGTTTAGATGAAGAAGATAGTGAAAGAGGGGGGAACAATTGGGTATATATATGAAAATGATTTAAGTAAAAGTTAATGAAAGAGGATAAACTTTGAAATCCGGATGTCAGTCCCACCTCTGAAAAGTAGTTTACTTTGCCCAAAAATTAGTTTTCTTGGAAGTCGAAAAAGCTTCTGAAGGTATTTTAGCTTCAGAAGTTGTGAAGAAAAGCTTCCGAAGGCAAAATGGCTTCGGAAGATATTCCATAGAGTTTTGAGAATTTTGCTTCGGAAGAGATTTAATACTCAGAGATTTTATTCTAAGGAGAGTAAAATCTTCCGAAAGTAAATTTGTTTTCAGAAGAAAATTGTTCTTTGAAAACATATAAGTACTTAAGTTAAATTTAAGCTTCGAAAGATATTCAGAAAATTTCTTCCGAAGTTAAATCTACTGAAGTAGTTATTTGTTTTCTAAGACATAAGTTTCTTCCGAAGGTAAAACATATCTTTCGAAGGATAAACATATCAAAATTTTCAAAAATCTAAGGAATAAATTTCAAAAATATTTTTCTTCTATAGTAAACCAGGGCTATGAAGGTGATAAAATAGACAACTTAGGACACACAGGTTTTAGAAATAGTATGATTAAGTTTTAAGAAAAGATACTCAAAGTAATCATCCCAATAGCTGATACAAGATATTTAAACCTCTGCTCATCAAAAGCGTTGGTGAACAGATCAACATATTGTTCATTTTTGTTAACTTTGACTAGTTTGATTAATCCCTTTTCAAAGTTATCTCTAATTAAATGGTACCTGATATTGATGTGCTTAGTCTTGAGTGCTGCACAAGATTCTCTGTGATTGAGATAACACTGTTGTTGTCTATGTGGATGGGAGTCTCCTTGAAGTTGAATCCATAGTCCAACATCTGATTCTGAATCCAAAGCACTTGAGCACAACAGCTTGCAGCAGCAATGTATTCAGCTTCAGTAGTTGATGTAGACACACAGGATTGTTTCTTGCATTGCTAAGAGACTATCCTTCCACCAAGAAATTGAACATCCCCCTAATGTAGACTTTGTAGTCATGTTGCAGCCACCATAGTCACTATCTGTATATGCATACGGATTGAAGTCAGATTTTTTGGATACCAAAGGCCAAGTGATGGAGCTCCTTTGAGATATCTTAAAGTTCTCTTGATAGTGACCAGCTGTGACATCTTGAGGTTGGCTTGATATCTTGCACAAATACATGTGGCAAACATGATATCAGGCCTGCTAGCTGTGAGGTACATAAGAGACCCAATCATAGCCCTGTACAGATGTTCATCCACACACTCCCCCTCAAGATCAGGTCCAAGGGAGTGGTTTCTAGACATAGGTGTCTTAGCAACCTTACAATCAGTCATTTTGAATCTTTTAAGTATGTCTTGTACATACTTTGACTGACTTATGAAGATGCCATTGTCAACTTGCTTCACTTGAATTCCTAGAAAGAAATTGAATCTATCCTTCATCAGCTTCTCAAAGTCTTTGCAGAGCTTTGGATTAGTTGACCCAAAGATAATGTCATCTACATACACTTGAACTAGCATTATGTCATTCCTGTTCGTTTGATGAAGAGAGTTCCATCTATAGTACCCCTTTTGTAGACATGCTGACAGAGACACTGAGATAGAGTCTCATACCACTTCCTTGATGCTTGGTGCAGGCCATAAAGAGCCTTATCAAGCCTGCAGACATAATCAGCATGATCAGGATCTGCAAATCCAGGTGGTTGTTTGACATATACCTCTTCATCAATCACCCCATAAAGAAAAGCACACTTGACATCAAGCTGGTAAACCTTGAAATTCTTGGATGCTGCAAAGGCTAGGAATATCCTGACAACTTCCAGTCTTGGTACATGAGCAAAAACATCTGTGTAGTCAATTCCTTCTTCTTGAGTGTATCCTTGAACAACTAGTCTTGCCTTATTCTTGATGAAAAGTCCTCTATCATCCTTCTTATTCCTGAACACCAATTTGGTTCCTATAGTAGTCTTCTTTTGAGGAAGAGGACATAGGTTCCAAACCTTTCGCCTTTTGAATTGAAGCAGCTCCTCCTGCATAACTTCAACCCAACTTCCATCCTTTAGAGCCTCATCAATCTTCTTTGGCTCTATTTAAGATAAGAAACAAAAATGAAGACAAATATTTGCATCATGGGTTTGTCCTCTTGTTCTTACCCCTGAACATATCTCAATGATCTCAATGATGTTTTGTGGTATCTCTTGGATCCTATCAACAGCAAGTTGCTTTTAGATAGATCTTATTCACAGCAAGTTGCTTAGACATATCTAAATTAGAGAAATTGATCTGCATGAGGATTCACCCACCACATCAGCACACTTATCAAGATTGACTTGATCCAATGAGTGTGTGATATCATTGATGTTGTCTTCAATAAAGTGGTTGTCAGCATCAAGAAACTCTTGATCACTTTCACCACCACCATTTCCTCCTACATTTGAAGCTCATTCATCTGAGTTTTTTGCCTCTAAGCTGGAATTTGAAGGCACCCCAGAAGTATCAGCAGGATTAGTCATTGATGTGCTGGTAGAAACTTTATTTGCAGGGTTAGTTACAACTGGAGCTGAAGTTGTGTAGTTTGAAGGTCTTTTAAGCTCAAATCATGGGTCAGGATCACCTATAGGTAGTATATCTGTGGATCCCAAAACATGCTCACAAGACTTGTTAAAACAGTTGGTAACTAAATCAAGATCAAATAGCCAATCAGGACAAGAACCTTTCACACTGGGAGTGTGCTCATTGAAAGTCATATTGGCTGACTCCTCAACTGCTCTGGTACTGGGATTGTATACTCTATAAGCCTTGGCTTGAGAAGAGTATCCAATAAAATATCTATAATCTGATTTCTCAGCAAAACTTGGCAATTTGATCTTTGGTATTCAAGATGGTGCAAGGACATCCAAATGACCTGAGAAAACCAATGAAAGGTTTCTTCTTGTGCCAAAGTTCATAAGGAGTCTTACCATGTGTCTTAACTACTAAAACTCTGTTTTGCACATAGTAAGCAGTGTTCATTGCCTCTGCCCAGAAGGTGATGGGCAATTTAGAGTCAGACAACATAGTTCTTGCAGCTTCAATTAGTGTCATGTTTCTCCTCTCAGGAACACCATTTTGCTGAGTCCTGGGAGCACTATATTGTCTTGTAATACCTTTTTCATCACAAAATATATCAAGGATTTGGTTCTTAAATTCAGTTCCTTGATCACATCTTATGGTTTTAACCTTGTGATTACATTGATTCTCAATTTTAAGATGAAATTCTTCAGAATCTCAGGGGTCTCATCCTTAGTTCTAAGAAAGAAAACCTAAGTGAATCTTGTAAAGTCATCTGTGATCATCAAGCAATAAGAGGTCCTTCCTAGACTCATTACAGTGGTGGGGCCAAAGAGACCCATATGTAATAAGTGTAGGGGATTAATGATGGAATTTCTTTCCTTTGGCTTGTGAGATACCTTGTGTTGCTTCCCCTTCAGGTATACAACACAGTGGTCATCACTTGTAAACTCTTTCTTTGGTATCCTAGTTACCAAATCATTCTTAATTAGTTTATTCATGTTTTTAAAGTTTACATGGCACATTCTTTTATGCTAGAAGAAAGACTCATCATTATTTGCTTTAGATAGAAAGCATGAAACTTCTCCTGAGGGAGATGTTTCTTGCAAATCCATCTTATACATGTTCCCTCTCCTGGGGGCTCTGAGCAGGATATGCTCATGAGGAATAACCACCCCGGGCCTGAGAACAATGCACTCATGCTCAGTAAAGAGCATGTTATGACTCTAATCACAAAATTGAGATACACTCAAAAGATTGTATCCAAGCTCCTTGACAAACTTTACCTTTTTAATGCTGAGCTTACCATTTGTGACCCTATCCATTCTTGTAATGTAACCTCCACCATCTCCTCCAAAAGCAACTGGTCCTCCATCAATTCTTTCAAAATTTTGGAGTAGTGACCTATTGCCTGTCATGTGCCTGAAACAGCCACTATCAATGATCCATACATTTTTGTTTGTCTTGAGATGTTCCTGCACAAAAAAGATGGTTAGTTACATTTGGAAACCCAAGCCTTATTGGTCTTGGGCTCATCAAAAGAAGTTGAAGACAATGCAACATTAATTGATCCTATTTTCATTTTTTGAGGATCATTTGCTTATGTTGATGAAGAATTTTCAGCCACTTGGTCTTTCTTTGTCTTCCACACCACCTTTGGAAACTTAGAATTGACCTTCAATACTTCGGAAGTTTTATTGGCTTTGGAAGTTTTGATAACTGGAACTTCGGAAGATCTTGCTTTCACTGCAGCAGGCTTCAGTGCTTCGGAAGTATTCCTTTCTTCCGAGACCAAATTTTCTTCCGAAGGCAAGTTTTCACTTGTCTTCATCTTCATTTTTGAGCTTTCGAAAGGAAAAGACTTTCCTTCCAAAGCTTGTTTCTTCTTCTCCAAACTCTTAGAAGTTTCTTTCTTGGTCATGTGAAGAGTACTCTTTGGATTATAAACACAGTCTTTAGCAAGATGAGAGGTACTCCCACACATGACAAAGTCCATTTTCTTCCTTCTAGGTTTCTTGTTTTGTGAACAAGGCTGAACTTGATCACTTTCCTTCTCCATCTTTATCTCTGCGAATGTTGTGGCAATTCTTGTAGGGATAGAACTACCTTTGGATCTGGATGGTTTAGGTTGTACAATAGTGGTGCACATTTGATCAGCCTTCTTCTTGATGATGGGATGATTTAGACATGAACTAGAACTCTTGTTATTGGAGTTCAAGTTTGTGTCTTCAGCGTTAACCACCTCAAATCCTGCAGGAATAAAGACCTGTTTCTGTGCAGAGTTGAAGGTGGCCTTGGTCTCTTGAGCCTTCTTGTACTTTCTCTTGGCCTTCCTGATCAAGTTCTTTCTCCTTGACTTCATCATTATAACAGCTTTACTCTCCTTAGAGAGATGTTGACCCTTCTTAGAATGCTCTTCTTCACTCTTCTCAGAGACATTCTTCACCATCTCCTCTGCATTCCTCTTAAGCAAAGGGTCTATGAAGGGAAGCTCATCTTCACAAGTTTCACACCTAGGAGATCTTACAGACAAGATTGTATGTGGAGGAGGTCTCTCACTAGATCCCAGTCCTTGCTTATTTTGATAACAAACTTTTGCATGCAAGGATGAGTATATTATGTTCTTGAAGGTCTCTTCTTCAAGAACACATTTTTCTGCCCCGACTTTGCTGATCACAAGCTCAGCCTGGCATTTGGTCAACTTAGTTATGAGGTCTTTGATCTGAGTCCTGTAGTTGGTGTGCTCATGTTTAAGATTCGAAATGGTTTTCTCTAAGTCCTCTATCTTTAGTTTATAATCATTTTCAGGTCTTTTAAAATAAGTTTTCAAGATATTTAAAGACTCAAGATCAGATCTCATCTCTAAGTTGTAGGACCTGTATCTATTAACTTTAGCAATACATTCAGGAGTACAAAGATGTTCCAATACCTTGGCTTCATCGTGGTCTACCATGAGTGCTTGGTTTGGAGATGTATCTTCTACCTGAAAGCTCTAGTCAAAGCATCCTTCTTCAACAGAAACTGCAGCTTGCTGCTTTGGCTTATTATTATGGGGAGCTCTTTTAGTGTAGTTTGGTCTTGCTTGTGTTTGGCTACCATTTGTCCTTGGTGCCTTACACTCCCTTGAAAAGTGACCCATTTGGTTACAGTTGTAACACTTCACTTTGCTTTTGTCCAGTCTAAACTTTCCACTGGCTGCATTGCTTGAAAACTTCCACCCTGTCTTCTTGTAGAACTTCTTGGCTCTATGAGTGAGAAGAGCCATCTGCTGAACTATCTCCATATATTCCAGATCATCTGGATGGTTACAGTCCAGGTCTTCAAGGGTGAAGAGAAAGTTGCCTGTGCTCTCATTAGCAGAAACAAAGGCATGAGAAGAACTTGTCTCTTGTAATGGACTTCCTTGAGTGTAGCTTTCTCTTGGTGTCTCTAGGAAGGTGATGAAAAGAACCTTTTGTGAGTTATCAGGGTAGCATATAAGATGATGTTATGGTTTAATGATATCCCTTTCAACGACAGGGAGGGCTGAAATCAGTTGATTGTTGGAGTTACTAGATGAGTTTTGCATGTTCATCTCCATTTGGTATCCACTAAGAGTACCATACAACTCTGTCAAGGTAAGAGTCTTAAGGTTCTCAGTCCTCTTGATAACAACACAATAATGTGTCAATTGTCTAGGAAAAGAGGACATAAACTTCCTCACAATGTCTCTGTTCTCAAGAGTTACTCCAACATCCATTAGAGTATCCACAATCTCAACATACCCAAGTATTGTTGAGTCATGGTTTCACCTACTTTGAAGGTGAAGTTTTCAAATTGGTGCTTCAGGAGATCCTTCTTATTCTCCTTGGCTTCAGTTGACCCCTCATACATGAGCTTCAGTACTTCTTAAAGTTGCTTGGCAGTTTTGCACTTCTTGAAGCCCCTGTAGATGGAGTTTGGAAGAGCAGTTTGAAGGGCTGTCATGGCTTTCTTATCAATCTCTATTCTTTTTCTGTCTTTATCAGAATAATAAGCCATAAGCTTTGGAATCATACCACCTCTAGCAGCAGCTGAAGAGGTGCTTAGTATGTAAGGTCCTTAGACAACATAGTCCTACATCCTGGAGTCTTGTATAAAGCCTTCAAGAGTGATCAGTGGAGACTTTGTCATTGTTCCAGTTTCCATATCAGCCTTAGTAATAGCTGCCAATTGAGTTATTAAGTATTTTGTGTGTGTGAGGGATCTTTAGATTGGGAGATCTTATAATCAAGAGCCTGGAATGCTCTGATACCAAATGCAGGACCGCTTAAGGGTGGTCACTTACAACACAAAAATACAATGAGGAGAGATGTTTAGAACACTTAACAGATCAAATAGGGAACTGGTAACTTATATGCGAGATACTAAGAACACAAGTAAAATATGAGACAGAACAAGATTGCAAACAACATAAGTGTATGGTTTTCAAGAATGTTGTATATTTCTCTCAAGTTCTTTTACAAGTATCACAAAGCATAGTAAGAAAGTTACAAGGACCTGAGATACTTTATACTACATCCTACAGCCGACCATAATATGAAAGCCAGCTGGATACATAAGACTAGGCAACAACAAAATCAAATGTAGAGTCAAAAGGCAGATTGCCTTTAGACTAGTGACTATGACATGCCATAGCTCACATCCTAATATATTACAAAAAGATAAAAGTACATAAAGTAGAAAGCACAGACTCAAGACCTCAATGTGCAGTTACCAAAAGCATGGACCTTTTTCACCAACTCATGTAAGTTGGTGACTGAACAGAGTTGCAGCGGAAAGGTGGTCCAGCTTTATAGAAAGTACATCAGATAAAGCATGTATTCAAAAGTCTTCAGAAGATATCTGTCTTCACTTCTTGGCTTTGGAAGACTTTTTCTTTGAAGCTTAAGAAGACTTCACTTTTGGCTTCAGAAGATGTTGGTCTTGGCTTCGGTAGATTGTACACTTAGAATATTTTCTAGTCCATGGTGTAAAACTTTCAAAGCATCTCTACTCTTGTACTTCTATGCATGCATGCAGGAAAGACTTTGGATGTTTTAAGTGCATCAGCCTTATATGAACCTTACAAAAGAGCTAAGCTTTGTGGCTGCACATGTGCTTGTCTCTGAACATTCTCCTCCTTTTCGGTAGCATCATCTTGAGAGCTTGATGAGCTAGAGGAAGAGGTCAAAGAGACTTGAATTGGTATGTGCCTAACATATCTCGCAGTCTGTTTCTCAACTAGTATGGCCTTGAGATTTTCAATCTCAAGTTGTTGAGTGGAGGACCTTTCCTCTAAAGTCTTAACCTTGAATTCAAGATTTGAGACTTAAGATAGTAGGTCTCTGAGAATGAGTTGCATACTTCCCTCATCTTCTTTAGAAGAATCATGGGGAGATGAGGTAACATACCTAGTATGTTCATCCTCACCACCAGTTGTGGTTTCTTGGCGCCCTGGTTTCCCTTGCCTAATGATTTATATTCAAGAGTTATCAAAGGGCACACTTGCCATAGATTCAGTCTCAGATATGTTAACACTTTCCTAAAGGTCCACTGAGGCACCTTTAGTAGTGGCAGCTGAATCTACATGAGTCCCCTCCACACCAGTGGGACTCACCTCAGTTGGGGTTTGCTGATGGGGGCTAGAAATCAGAGCTCTCTCTAGGCTCAGTTGATCCTTAGGTGGGTGTTGTGGATCAACCTCATGGCCTTGAAGAGACATGATTTTCTCATCAGTTCCTATAAAAAGGTCAGTAAGGATGGAAGTTATACCTAATTGCAGGGAACTTGATCAATGTCTAATGACATTGAGCCTATGATAGGGCTGTCCTTTTTTGGCTGCTCAGGATAGTATAGAGACTCATCCTAAGGGTATTCAGCTTGGGTTTGGGGCTCATAGGATTGAGACTGAGGAAACTCAATACCCATATTAAGGTCTATTGTAAAGGAAGGTGGGACGTCAGATTGAGTGGAAGCCCATGTTTTCACTTTAGCCTTTTTGGATTGAATAGGGGGACTTATTTAATCAGAGGAGATTGAAGAAGGATTCATTTGGAACGTCTCTGATAAGTAATTTTGATGGGATGGGAAGGTAGAATTGGCATTTTGGAGGTTATTGCTAGTGTGGGTTCATCACTTGTGGGGTTAACAGGGATGTCACTAGGAGCCATTGGCTCAATCATACCTGGAAGAAGCTCAGTGTGTCTTCCAGCAAATTTGGTGGAAACCCTCTTCAGTACCTTGAAGATGGCCGGCCTCATGTGAGGGACAGATAGAGCACTGTACAGACAAGCTTACTCTGGTCCAGCACACAGTTAATTTGTGCTGAATGAACCGGGGATACATATAAAATGTTTCCCGTTGAAGGTTTCCCATGAGATTGGTCAGCACAAACCTTGAGTAGTTGAATTTGATGCCTTTTACCAACCTGTGAACTAGGCATCCTAGTTCATAGGGAATTTGATTCAATCCCCCAGACTTGTTTGATAGGCCGTGAAGAACTATGTGAAGCAGGAACTTCCAGTTGTAAGAAAAAATGAACATGTACACGGTTGAGCAGCTCATATCACCATAATATCCCATCTGGATGTATGTGTCATCTAGGTCTGATTTGGGGAATTCCATAGGAGCACCCTCATCATGAAGCTCTAGATGCTCCCTGATGATTTGTTCAGAAATGATCAATTTCTGACCACAAATGCTCGATCTGATAACCCTAACTCCGTTCAGGGTCTTCTGAGTGAAAAAGGTTTTCAAGCTTCGGAAATAGACTTGATATAACATCAAATTTTCTTCCGAGACTAAAAACTCTTCGGAAGATAAAACAATCTTGGAGGAATTTTCCTTCGGAAGATAAATTGGATATCTTCCGAGGGTTAATTTCTCTTCAGAAGAACTCATACTTAACAGATTTTGAAGAAATACATTTTATAACAAGGCTTAGATTATATTAACAAAGACATGACACAATTTGAAAAGGTTTTTCAAATAAGATAAGCTAATAAATGTTTCTCTTCACAATAGCCGTAATAAGATACTTAAATCTTTGTTCATCAAATGCTTTGGTGAACAAATCAGCATATTGTTCATTTGAGTCAACTTTGACTAGTTTAATCAGGTTTTTCTCATGAATATCTCTAATGAAATGTTACCTGATGTCAATATGCTTTGTCTTGGAATATTTGACAGGATTTTCTGTGATTGAAATAGCACTCTTGTTGTCAATGTGGATATGAGTGCTCATGAAGTTTAATCCATAGTCTATCATCTGGTTATGAATTCACTGCAGCTGATCACATCAACTAGCAGCAACAATGTATTCAGCTTCAGTAGTAGATGTTGAGACACAGGATTGCTTTTTGCATTGCCATGAGATGATCCTTCCACCAAGAAATTGACATCCTCCTAATGTTGATTTCTTGTTGATGTTGTAGCCTCCATAGTCACTATCAGTGTAGCCATAGAGATTGAAATTGGAGTTCTTTGGATACCAGAGACCTAGTTTAGGGGCTCCTTTGAGGTATCTAAGAATTCTCTTGGCAGCAACTAGGTGAGACACCTTTGGAGCAACCTGATATCTTCCACAAATACAGGTTGCAAACATGATATCAGGTCTACTTGCTGTGAGATAATCAGAGATCCAATGATTGCTCTAAACTGATGTTGATCAGTATCCTCCCCCTTAGAGTCAGGACAAAGATTGTGATTTATGGGTATAGGAGTCTTTGCTGGCTTGCAATCTTTCATATCAAATCTCTCTAAGATGTCATTGACATACTTAGATTGATTGATAAAGAACCCGTCTTTCATCTGCTTTACCTGAATTCTAAGGAAAAAGTCCATTTTTCCCATGGAACTCATCTCAAACGTCTTCTTCATAATGCTCTCAAAGTCTTTGCACATTTGGTCATTTGAGGAACCAAATATGATGTCGTCAATATAAACTTGAACGAGCAAAATATCTTTCCCAGAATTTCTTATGAATAAAGTCTTGTCAATGGTACCTCTTGTGTATCCGTTCTTCAGGAAACTGAGACAATGTCTCATACCACAGCCTAGGTGCCTGGTGCAGCCCATAGAGAGCTTTATCTAGTTTGCACACATAATTGGGGTGCTGTGGGTCTTCAAATCCTAGAGGCTGGCACACATAGACTTCCCTATCTATATCCCTTATATGCAAACTTAACATCTAGTTGGTAGACAGTAAAATCTTGGATGCAGAATAAGCAAGAAAGATCCTCACTACCTCAAGTCTTGCAACAGGTGCAAAGACATCAGTGTAATCAATTCCCTCCTCTTGAGTGTATCCTTGAACCACCAGTCTTGCCTTGTTCTTGATGATTAAGCCTCTATCATCTCTCTTGTTCCTGAATACCCATTTTGTGCCTGTTGGTACTTGACCGGATGGTAGTGGACATAGGTTCCAAATCTTTTGTCTTTGATTTGAAGCAATTCCTCTTGCATTGACTCAATCTAACTACTATCTTTCAAGGCTTCTTCTACCTTTTTGGGTTCCATATGAGATGAGAAGCATGAGTATAGGCAGACATTCCCATTGTGAGTTTGTCCCCTTGTTCTCACGCCTTTAGAGACATCTCCAATGATGTTCTCAGCTGGATGAGTGTTGTGAATCCTAAGCCTAGGGATCACATCCAGTTGCATGGATAGATCCAGATTGGAAAAGTTTGGCTCAAGGTTTTGAACACTTGGTCCAGCTGATGTTTCACACTCATTCAATGAGGACTGATTGAATGAAGGAGAAACATCATCAGTATCAGTTGGCTGTGAAGCAGCATTAACAGTTGCATGTTCCCTCAAAATACTACTTCCAACAGCTTGGTGTTGTGCATTGTCACTGGATGAGTTTTGAGGCTCACATTGTTGACAACTTTTTGAAACTCTACTGGTTCGTGAGATAGTTATGCTATCAGATCTGCCAATTGTGGGAGCTTGATTTTCGGTAACTCTTGGAGAACTTGGAAGAGGTCTGGGTAACTCAAATAGTCGGTCTTCATCAGAATCACTTTGAGTAACTGTTCCAGTTGAAACATTCTCACAAGTGGGTTTAGAATAGTTTGGAAACAATTCTAAAACAAAAATATGATCAGGGCCATTCCCCCTAACACAAGGAGTGTGCTCATTAACAACAATGTTAGATGATTCCTCAAATTGTTATTTTAAATGTTATACACTCTATAGGCAATAGATGTAGAGGAATATCCAACAAAGATAGTGTAGTATCGGGTTTTGTCACTTAAACACTTAGTTTTTTTCTTAGTACTCACTTGTAACACACTAGGATCATATGAAGTAGAATCTCTTCTAAGAGTTGATAATAATATACTAAGTAGCAAAGAACACAAAGAAATAATTTTCAAGGCACTTGTATATACTACTTCTCAACTCAAAGTATTACAAGACTCTTACAAGCATGTTGCATGCGTTACAATGAAAAACTATATATACTAGATTCTATAGCCGGATATACTTTGATACCAGCTGTAAACCTATGACTAAAGTATATACTTGCAATGCTAAAGTTAAGGTATGTTAGATAAAGTATTATCTAAGATATGGTAGTCATGACATGTCCATGATTTACCTTTTGTCACCAACTAAAGTTGGCAACTGTACTAACTAATAAAGGTAAACAGTGGAATAAAGTATGGTCAACTATATGGCTTTTGAGAAAACGTCATGCCGTATCTCAGAGGTCTATAGTGGAGTGTCAGAGAGACCATACTTATGTCCACTGGTTTATAGTGGTGTCTTCCGAAGGTTAGTTGGCTTCGGAAGAAGTTCTTCCGAAGCCACTTATACTTCGGAAGAGGCTACTTCTTCCGAGGCTTGAGGACTTCTTCAGATCTTCATACTTCGGAAGTTGACTTCTTATATTTTTCTTCTAAGTCTTGAACTTCGGAAGTGAATACTTTGTCTTCGGAAGTTGGAGTTTTCGTTTGGAAGATGATCTTGCACTTTGTCTTCAGAACAACTCCATTTCCTTTGGAAGTTCCACACTTAGCTTCAAAAGTCCTTTATTAATTGCACCCAAAAATAGTCTAAGTGATTTGGTTTTGGTTGCACCAGCCTTTCTAGATCCAACAAACTCCCCCTAGGCTGATGCTACCAAAAGCTCACTTATTTTTGCTTCTAAAAACCTTCAGCACCAGGGACAGAAGATGTTTGTATGTTTCCTTGTTCTTCCCTAAAGTGGTGGTGAGAAGTTTGTACAAGTCATTAGTGGATAGGAGATCCAGTATATCACTCTGAATGACATGTAACCTTTGTTATGCCCCCCTAAAGTGAGTTAGTTGACAAGAGTTATAGTCATACTCCCATCTAACTATGGATTCAAGTTCAGGACCCTCAACCATTTGAAGAAAGGCTTTGCCTTTGGTTGCTGATCCTTTCCTTTTCTCCTCCTCTCTCAGTTTCAACTCTTCTTCAATCTTGGTCCTAGCAGTTAGCTCGGCTAGATGCTCAAGTGATTTTTGATATGAACAACTATCTCAGAGTTAGAGGGGTTGGAGAGTGACTTCTCTGCTAACTTAGCAATATCAAATATGCTTAAGTGTAGCAGAGATGAGGCATTTAGCCTATTTAGCTCTCCACTCTCTCTCTCAACAACAAAGTTGTGAGAAGAGTCTTCGAACCTCCACTGGATAATCCTCTTTCTAGGCACAAGGGGTTGACTTGGTACCTTATCCCCTTTCTTCGTATCTAGCAGAGTCACCAACCTTCTCCTTAGCTTCTTCTCTTCTTCATTCAGTGAATCCGCGTTGAGGCCAAGGAGATTTGCGGCTTGGTCCAATGTTCCTCTGGGCAGATCAAGAAATTGATCTCTAGTGAGGGAACATGAGGATCCATCAACATAAGTCAGTTTGACAGACTCCTCCTCTTAAGAGATATCGCTCAGGGTTGTACAGTTGATGATCTTTGTCTTGATTGCCTTGAACTCCTCAAAGGAGAGATGTTTAGAAGGCTAAGGGGATGGTTTGGGAGGTTGTTGGGTAGGTTGTTGTAGGACCATTGAAGGGTATACACTTACAACACATCAACACAATGAGGGAGTTATTAGAACACTTAACAGATTAAATAGGGAACTGGTTAACTTTAGTGAAAGATGCTAAGAACACAAGTAAGAATGAGACAGAACAAGATAGCAAACAACACAACTAATTGGTTTTCAAGAATGCTATATATTGCTTCTCAAGTTCTATTACAAATGATACAAATCATACGATAGAAGGTAACAAGTACTTGAGATACTATATACTACATCCTACAGCCGGCCATACTTTGAAGGCCAGCTGGATACATATGACTAGACAACACACATAAGCAAATGTAGAGTCAAAAGGCAGATTGCCTTTTGACTAGTGACTATGACATGCCATATCTCACATCCTAATATATTACAAAAAGGATAAAAGTACATAAAGTAAAAAGCATAGACTCAAGACCTCAATGTACAGTTACCAAAAGCATGGACCTTTTCACTAACTCATGTAAGTTGGTGACTTTACAGAGTTGCAGCGGAAAGGTGGTCCAGCTTTATGGTAAAGTACATCAGATAAAAGCATGTCTCTAAATGTCTTCGGAAGAAATCTATCTTCACTCTTTGGCTTTGGAAGACTGTCTTTGCAGCTTCGGAATCACTTTTTGGCTTCGGAAGATGTTGGTCTTGGCTTCGGAAGATTTTACACTTAGAATATTTCTAGTGCAAGGTGTAAAACTTCCGATAGCATTTCTACCTATGTTCTTCAGTGTATGCATGCAGAGAGACTTTGGATGTTTTGGTGCATTAGACTTATAGGAATTCTTACAAACTCCCCCTAGGCTGATGCTACCAAAACATTTGAAGATCTTCAGCTGTTGACAATCCTCATAATGATGATGACCATGCCCTTTGTTGGAGCATATATAGTCATATATAGTGTGTCCGTCGCTTGTCGAATAGTCTAGGCTTAATGTAATACACCTGATATGTTGTAAACACATGAAACTGGGTCATTCGCAGAAGCATATGCGAATGAAACTCAGTCGTGCGACTGAGCCTTGCTAATGGGCCAGTCGTGCGACTGAGAGATGCGATTGGGACATTCGTAAGACTGAACCATAAGTATGGTCTAGTCGTACGGTTGAACCATACGCATGGTCCAGTCGTACGATTGAACCATACGCATGGTCCAATCGCACGAATGGGCCCAGTCGCATTTAATATGGGCCGAGGCTTATATATACCAGTTTCAATGTGTAGAGAGATTAAAGTTTTGAGAGGGAGTCTGCCCGGAGCCTAGGGCTGCCAGATGAGAGGGGAGGTCATGCTCGATCTCCTCTTGCCAAGAGTCTTGATTCTTATGTTGTAATGAGCTTGTAATCGTTAGGTTTTATCAATGAAACCAATTTTTGATAGTTCGTGTTATTGATTTGACTTTTGGTTTTGGTTGTTTATCCTTCCGTCAAGAACATGCTCGGATGTCTACCGATCCAGCCGACTTAACAATTGGTATTAGAGCCGGTTACTGCTGGAATAATCTAACAATCATTCTAGCAACCCGAGCTCTTGATTTCTGGATCTATTTCAGATTCTTGACGTTAAACCCACTTCGTGTTCTTCATGTTTTGCTCAGATTTTGTTACGTGTGTTGTTTCAATGTTAAAATTGAACTCGAAACCACGTTCCTATGACCCTTGCGAATCTGATGATGTCTATTTTGTTTCGGTTCATGTAAAATTCATCAAATTAGGGTTTTTGGCAGCTTTGGCGGCTGCAGATCTGAAAATCTGCGTGCAGACCCATTCGTGCGACTGGACCATGCTAATGGACCATTCGTGCGACTGGACCATGCTAATGGACCATTCGTGCGACTGGACCATGCTAATGGACCATTCGTGCGACTGGACTATGCTAATGGACCATTCGTGCGACTGGACCATGCTAATGGACCATTCGTACGACCGGAATGCGACTGGAATGCGACTGGACCAGTCTTATGACCAGTCCTGCTACTGGACCAGTTTTATGACCAGTCATGCTACTGGACCAGTCTTATGACAAGTCATGCTACTGGACCAGTCTTATGACCAATCATGCTACTGGACCAGTCTTATGACCAGTCTCACGAATATATCATTCGTATCATCCATTCACATGAATGTGATATTTTTCCTCCACGTCATACGGATGAATGGTGTTCCAGACCATAAAAAAAAGTCTGGAACTACCTTTTGCACAGATTTGAGGATGGGCAAAGCACATTCACCCTGAGATTCTTTTGTCAAATAAGTTCGATGTATACCCCATTATTCTTCGGACTTCCAGAATAGGTGAATGAAGGTGGAACACGAAAGAGAGAAAAGAAGATGTCAGCAGTCGGTGCTGATTTTGTGGGGTAGTCAGGAGCATCTGACTATTTATGGGCCAATCAAGTTATATCTATCCGCACAGAGAGGATTCTTATTCTTAGGGGGAATCCATGTATAGCGAGATTGAAGACGCAATCAGAAAGTGATGATGTGAGCCGGTTTCTGATGAAGAATCTACATGCATGCTGATTTGGTTGAGATTGTCAGCTGTGGATTGGAATCTTCTACCTTTTGCCCAATACACCGTATGAAGACGCAGAGAGCACAATGTTTATATATTGGGATATGCTGAATGTGAGGGGGAATTTCTGCAGGTGTTAATGTTAATCATTTTAGCCTGTGTGAAGATTGAAGCAATGGAAAACTGTTCATGTCATTATCTGGAAAAATCAGTCATATGGGGAATCTTGCTGCTATGATGGTGTTCTGCAAAGTAAACGAAAGCTATTGTGCCTAAATTCATTTTCAGGGATATTGTAGCAACCTGAGGGATCGACAACGTTGGCTAATATGGTTTTTGTTTGATTCTATTGACAACCAGAGCAAAGATTGATTGAAGATTGTAAGAGGTGTTATCTACTATTCGCAAGCAACGTCCAAGGGGGAATTTGTTGGAGCATATATAGTCATATATAGTGTGTCCGTCGCTTGTCGAATAGTCTAGGCTTAATGTAGATATGTTGTAAACACATGAAACTGGGTCATTCGCAGGAGCATATGCGAATGAAACTCAGTTGTGCGACTGAGCCTTGCTAATGGGCCAGTCGTGCGACTGAGAGATGCGATTGGGACATTCGTAAGACTGAACCATAAGTATGGTCCAGTCGTACGATTGAACCTTACGCATGGTCCAGTCGTACGATTGAACCTTACGCATGGTCCAGTCGTACGATTGAACCATACGCATGGTCCAATCGCACGAATGGGCCCAGTCGCATCTAATATGGGCGGAGGCCTATATATACCAGTTTCAATGTGTAGAGAGATTAAAGTTTTGAGAGGGAGTCTGCCCGGAGCCTAGGGCTGCCGGATGAGAGGGGAGGTCATGCTCGATCTCCCCTTGCCAAGAGTCTTGATTCTTATGTTGTAACGAGCTTGTAATCGTTAGGTTTTATCAATGAAACCAATTTTTGATAGTTCGTGTTATTGATTTGACTTTTGGTTTTGGTTGTTTATCCTTCCGTCAAGAACATGCTCGGATGTCTACCGATCCAGCCGACTTAACACCCTTCTTCATTAGATGGTCAGGATCACTCAGACTTTCATAGTATCTTCTCATCTCGAAGAGATCATTCAAAGTTAGGTTGAATAAGTCTTGCCATGTGTAGACATTTTCACCACCTTGATCTCTGATCACATGCCATCTTTCTGGATTAGTTGTGAAGGTCCAGGAGAAGATGGGTCTCCCAGCTGCAAGAGGAGCCACTTGAATTGGAGTTGATTGGGTTGCCTCTTCATGCACTTCCTCAGGTTGATCTGACTCAGCCTGAGGTGTAGAGGTGGATGATTCAGGCTTCTTCTTATTCTTTGACTTTGGTTTAGAAGCCATCTTCTTCCTCCTCTTTGAAGACTTTAACTGAAAGGACTGGTCTGCAGCACCTTGTTGAACAGTCTTGTCTTGCTCAGTTAGGTATTCCTCCCTCATAGGTTCAGAAGGAGAGGGAGTTTGACCCTGCCGTGGATCAGAAGATGAAGATTATTGAGGCTCCGCAGGAGGTCCAGGTTGTGTTGTCTCAGGTTGTTCAACCTTAACCTCCACTTCAGGTGGAGCTTGACTTGGAGGGGAGTGTAAGTCAATTAGCTCTCAACTCTTGATCTTCTGCTTGATTACCCTGATTTGCTCATCCATTGTAGATAGAGACATAGGGCTAAGTCTCCTTCCGGAGAATCCATACAGCTTCAAGAAGCTCATCATCCTTTGTCTGTCAGCAGACTTCTTCATGCTCTTTTGGATGATAGCTATTGACTTTGCAGCCTCTTCCCTCTTCTTTCTCTTTGTTGCCTTTTGTTCTTTGAGTACTTGAAGTTCAAGCTGTTTGAGATACTCAAACTGAATGTACTCAAAGGACAAGGGAAGAAGTGCAGATGCCTGGTAGAGACCTGTGGCACTCAGGTAGTTAATCATGTTCTGCCTATCTGTTTCCTTGTTGACTTGAGGTTCTTGTGTAGCTGCCACAGTCTCTTCCAGAGGGCTTCCTTGAACTGGGGAGAGAGTAGGAACATGCTTGTATAATCTTTTTTGTCTCTTCTCCTCTTTGAATTGGAGAAGTAGCCTTGCATCCTCTCTTCCTTCATCTCTCTTGACACTTCCATGTCAGCCAGGTCATTTAGTTCCTCTAAGGGGAGAGATATAATCTCATCTATGTCATAGTTCCTGGTCTGCAGGTAAGTAATCCTGACTGCCCTCAACTCATCATTTTGAGTGTTTGGTCTAGGGGCAGCCCTGATTGCAGCTTGCATAAAGCCTGAAGACCCAGAGGAACTTTCTCCCCTTAGCTTCCTCTTCCTCTCTCTCTCTCTCTCTCTCTCTCTCTCTCTCTCTCTCTCTCTTCCTCCTCAATCTCCTCAGGAGTTAGAATCCGTTTCCTTTTGTCACCCACAGACCTTTGTGACACAAGGTGGAGAGAGCTTTGGCCTTCATTGCTTGGTGTAGCATCCAAGCTCTGGCCAGAGAGAGGTTGTGAGACACCTTCACCAGCAGGTGTTTCACTGAGGGATGAATTTTTAAAGTAGTTGTTGGTGTGACTGGGTTCTAGGCTCTATCACTGGGCCTTCAGCCAAGGTTTTCCCTTTGAAGCTAATCTCAGGGTCTGCCTCAACATATAGTTGACCAATGACATTACCTGACTGGCTTTGTCTCTTTCTTAGACTGAACTATTCAGTAATTATGTCTTGAATCCTTTGTGCCAACTTGTCAGCTTGTCTAGATTAGCTTGGGGTGACAAGTGGCATGTTGATTAGATCAAGACCTTCATAGTAGTTCAAGGTCTGAAAATTGAACACCTCTTGCTGCCCTTGAACTCTTTGAAGAATGAGGGCTCTTCTATCAGCATCATACCTTCACCCAATAATATAGTTTGAAGTTCCTTAGGGTGGGGATGATATAGCCCTTGGAATGCCTTCCTCAAAGAGACTCCTAATGAAAGAGTCTATAGTGTCCACATCAATGTGAACTTGAGGAAGTTGCTGAGTATGCACAATTCCAAGTGAGGATGGTGAGTCCTCAATGTCCATACTCCCCGAAGAACTCCCAGGTTCTATGACTGTAATTACTTTCTCCCCTTTTTTGGTAGCATCACCCTCTTGCATAGGTGAGCTAGGAGTTAGGTCAATCACATTCATAGGTTCTTGTGTTCCTGGTTGAGCTCTCCTTAAAGGTCTCCTAACTAGTTTTTCCCTGAGGTAAGATATCTCAAGTTGCTGATTATTGACCCGGTTGTGTAGGGTAGTCACCTGAGATTGAAGGTGACTAACCTTAGAGACTAAATAGGAGCATGTTTTTGATAGTTTTTGCACCTTTAGTCTCAAATTCCCCTCATCTTCATCAGAAGAATCATTGGGGGATGAGATGATTGGACCAAAGTCCTCTCTCTCACCACCAGCTTCAGGTTCTTAGCTGCTGGATTTCCTCTGCACATTGACAACCTTAGTTGAAGTGTCAATGGGCTGAGTTGCCATGGTTGAGGTCTTAATGATGTAATCACTTGCAGAAGTGAGAGCCTCTTCCATATGGACCTCCTGAACAGGTTTAGGGAGGTCCACCTCAGTGATAGGTGATTGACGTGGGCTAGACAAAGGAGACTCAGGAGTACTCATCTCTCTTTGAGTAAGGGAAGAGTATAAAGAGTCATGGTACTCATTGAAACCTAAGTCTTTATCAGTATAGAATGAGAGGTTGGGGATGGGTTGATTTAAGTCTAAAGGCTGGGGATGATAACTGTCCCCTGAAGGTTGTTCGCTTGAGTGTTGAGACTCAGAGTGAAGGCTTAAGGGACTTGGGATTGTGAGCTTATCAGGGTGAGCATGAGGAACCTCACCATTGATTCTTGAAGAGATGGGAGTGGTTTGCTCCTCATAGGAAGTGTGAGCTCTAGTATCCACTTCCTCCTGTATGGGTGAGTTTATGGGGGCCTGCACAAGCTCAATAGCTTGAGCAGAGGTTCGTTTGGATTTTCTTTGGTAGGTGAGGGTAATTTGTGGTCTTTTTGGTGGTTGGGAGATAGAAGGTGTGGGTTCAACACTAGCTTGTGTTGCTAGGTTGTCACCTTGAGCAATAAGCTCTAACATTTTTGGGACAAGGGCTATTTCTACCCCTGAGAAGCCTACAGTTGGCTTCTTCATAATTTTAAAGATGCTGGGCTTCATCTATCCCAATTTAAGAATATTATCCGTTTCCCTTAACTGTGAGCCCAGTTCACAGTTGAGAATGTGTTGAACATATCTAGGAAACATATAATACTCTAAGGAGTCCAAGTTAGCAAGCAAATTTGTATAAACAAACTGAGAGTACCTAAATTTGACCCTTGAACCATTCCATGCACTATGAAGGAGAGATCCTCATGAATCTGGTCCCACCCTCCATGCTTGTTTTACAAGCTGTGGATAACCACATGAAGAAGGTATTTCCACTAGGATGAGACCTTCCCTTTCCTAAAGGTCTTTACAAAAAAATCTTCCTCATAGCCCATCTGCTCAAAGGAATGATTTACAGCTTTCTTTGGGAAGGACAACTCACCTTCTTCATCATTCAACTCCAAGTGAGTGTTGATGATGGCCGGAGTGATGAAGATTGTCCTCCCCTGCACTGTAGTAGATAGTGCCTTCTCCCCATCCATAATGACCTCTTGGCAGGTCTTCCAGAATTCAAGCAGATGATCCTCATAGAGAGTAGGATCAATGCTTAGGGAGGTGAAGTAGTTGGATAGAGCCAGAAAACGGCAAACCTCTGAGAAACTATCATCTTTCTCAGAGTTCAACAGAGCAACCTGGTTGTGTTGCCTGTGAAGTTGCATGGAGAAATCTGGGTTTGTTTCTGCGGTTTAGGTTGGCCATTTTAAGAAGCTTAAGGGTGAAGGAAGATGAAGAACAAAGGCGGTTTGGGAGAATTTAGGCTTAAAGAATAGTGTAATTGAAGAAGGTAGTTAAAGAGGGGGGAACCATTAGGTATTTATGTGAAAAGGATTTGAGACAAAGTTAATGAAAGAGGATAAACTTTGAAATCCGGATGTCGGTTCCACCTCTGAAAAGTTGTTTACTTTTGCTCAAAAATTAATTTTCTTGGAAGTCGAGAAATCTTCCGAAGGTTATTTGCTTCAGAAGTTCTGAAGAAAAAAGCTTTCGAAGGCAAATTGGCTTCGGAAGATATTTCAAAGGCTTTTTGAGAATTTTGCTTCGAAAGAGAATTAACACTCAGAGTTTTTATTCTAAAGAGAATGAAAACTTCCAAAGGTAAATTGCTTTCGGAAGAAACTTGTTCTTTTAAAACATAAAAGTACTTAAGTTGATTTTAAGCTTCGGAAGATATTTCAGAAATTTCTTCCGAAGGTAAAATTACTGAAGTAGTTATTTGTTTACTAAGACATAAATTTCTTCCAAAGGTAATTTTAAATCTTCCTAAAAGAAAAGAGATCAAAATTTTCAAAACTCTAAGAAATGTCTTTTGAAAAAATTTTCTTCCAAAGAAAACAAGGGCTTATGAAGGTGATGAAATAGACAACTTAGGACACACAGGTTTTAGAAATAATATGATTAAGTTTTAGAAATAATATGATTAAGTTTTAGAAATAATATGATTAAGTTTTATGAAAAGCTATTCAAAGTTAATCATCCCAATAGCTGATACAAGATATTTAAATTTCTGCTCATCAAAAGCTTTGGTGAACAGATCAGCATATTGTTCATTTGTTTTAACTTTGACTAGTTTGATTAATCCCTTTTCAAAGTTATCTCTAATCAAATGATACCTGATATTGATATGCTTTGTCCTTGAGTGCTGCACAGGATTTTCTGTGATTGAGATAGCACTATTGTTGTCTATATGGATGGGAGTCTCCTTGAAATTGAATCCATAGTCCAACATCTAATTTTGAATCCAAAGCACTTGAGCACAGCAGCTTGAAGCAGCAATGTATTCAGCCTCAGCAGTTGATGTAGACACATAGGATTGTTTCTTACATTGTCAAGAGACTGCTCTTCCACCAAGAAATTGACATCCTCCTGATGTAGACTTTGCAGGCATGTTGCAACCACCATAGTCACTATCTGTATAAGCATACATATTAAAGTAAGAATTCTTTGGATACCAAAGGCCAAGTGATGGAGCACCTTTGAGATATCTTAAAATTCTTTTGACAATAATTAGGTGTGACATCTTGGGGTTGGCTTGATATCTTGCACAAATGCATATAGCAAACATGATATCTGGCCTTCTAGCTGTGAGGTACATAAGAGACACAATCATTTCCTTGTCAAGATGTTCATCAACACACTCCTCCTCAAGATCAGGTCCAAGGGAGTGATTTCTGGCTATGGGTGTCTTAGCAACCTTACAATCATTCATATTGAACCTTTTAAGTATGTCTTGTACATACTTTGACTGACTTATGAAGATGCCATTGTCAACTTGCTTCACTTGAATTCCTAGAAAGAAATTGAGTTCCCCCATGGCACTCATTTCAAACCTGTCTTTCATCAGCTTCTCAAAGTCTTTGCAGAGCTTTGGATTAGTTGACCCAAAGATAATGTCATCTACATATACTTGATCTAGCATTATGTCATTTCCTGTTCCTTTGATGAAGAGAGTTCCAATAATAGTACCCCTTTTGTAGCCATGCTGACGGAGATACTGAGATAGAGTCTCATACCACTTTGTTGGTGCTTGGTCCAACTCATAAAGAGCTTTATCAAGCCTGCAGACATAATCAGGATGATCAGGATCTGCAAACCCAAGTGGTTGTTTAAGTCAGGAAAATAAGATCAACGACGGAAATGATTCAACATAATAATGAGATGTAAACGTTCGGTTCAAATTAAAAGGGAAATGCGTTGACTTCTCAAAGTGTTACGTCAACCACAACTTTACGGTAGACACGCGTACCTATAAGCGAACACCCATCTCTTGAGTTCCAGATCAGATAAATGGATCCAATGGTCGAATCAAATTACGTGTATACCTTGCCTAGACAAGGTATCCTGGGATGCAGGTATTCCACCTTTCGGCATTGTATGATTTCAGTTATGGGACACACTTTAAGGACATTTGAAAACCCTAAGTAATAATTTTAAGTTTTAAAAACCATTCGGTTTAGACGACCAATATCATTGGATATATTAAGATCCATGTACACGTCGGTCAAGGTATGAAGATAGTTACATAAGGCGCACAACGTATAACGTTGTTTAAATGTAAGAATTGAGGAGTATAACGAGTTCAATATTAACGGGAACATTCTGTAAGTTAGCAATGAGAAGATATTAGAGTTTCGGTGAAAAACCAGTCCAAAGAATCAAGGATTTTTGATATTATAAATATAAACCGGATTGTTCCATTTGGTAACGCATTACCATTTGGAAACATTGACATGTCAAGGTAAATTGACCCATAACTGGTCTCGCAATGAGATTTATACGATATGCTTGCCTTAGCTCGAAGGCCTTTTGCCAGGAAATCCAGAATACAGGTGTCTATGTGCCACACAAATTTCTTAGGTTCATGAAATCAAAACCTTGATGAGATTTTCATAGATTAGACATAGAGTCTAAAGATTCAAGACATAAATAATAAGTATACGATTCCACGTGTTGTTGAGAATAAGATTAAGAGATTTCATGTTCGGGGAGAGTCAAAGAGTCAAAGATAAGTTTAGGGAGACAAGTAACAATGTTTAGGCAACCCTATGCTAAGGCATCAAATGCACATAAGAAGGCGTAGCATTATGTAGCATGCAAACCATACATTTTAAAAGATAGAAATATAATTCTATAAGGTTCATGCATACGCTATAGTCTAGGTCACCATTTCTAATAACCTAAATCCCTATAGTTATGGGCTCTGATACCAATCTGTCACACCCCAACCTTGACGGTGGAAACGTCGAGGAGTGA
Source organism: Flaveria ramosissima (assembly GCA_025215565.1). Taxonomy (NCBI): domain Eukaryota; kingdom Viridiplantae; phylum Streptophyta; class Magnoliopsida; order Asterales; family Asteraceae; genus Flaveria; species Flaveria ramosissima. The sequence goes on along the minus strand of CM046046.1, from coordinate 72,359,497 downwards.
GAGTTAAGATCGTTCACAGCCACATAACGCTATTATTAAACCCAAATATATTATTCATAAGTTTCAATTGCAACGTTACAAGCATAAGTCTCAAGCAAAGATAACATTATGTAAACAAAAATTAAACATGACAAGTTCATCCATTTATTTCTCTAGGTCCATTCTTAGATGTGATAAGCTTCAAAGTAGTAATCATACTTGAGTATTTCCTGAAACATGTTAAAAATAAAAGGTCAACAATAATGTTGGTGAGATTTCCATAGTTTTCAATACATAAGTATATAAAAGATGGCAATTCATGTTGTAAGTTAGAGAACAAAGTAACTAGGGATGTAAGACAGAATGCACAATCAAACCTTGACAAAGTTTTACAAGTCTCAAACGTTTACAAGCATATAAGATTAGCTAAGTGTACCTGGATCAACCAAGCAGGCTTGTCAGACCCATAGATCTATGACGTCGCCAGGCTAGCAATAGTTAATGATTGTACATATATTCGACATTACATGGTAGCTACAAAGATCAACTAACCACAACATACAAGTGAATTGCCATAAGTTTACAAGAATCAAACGTTTTACAAGTGCAACGATTATAAGATAACATGTTTCACCCCAAAGTGTGAAAATATAAAAAGGGGTATAGAAATACTCACATGATCAATAAGTATTTATTTGCAGATTAAATAGAATAATAAACGTCGTTTCAACGTAGTCCTTCACAATGCACCTAAAATGTATATTTACAAGATTTTTAAGTTTAATAATAATAAGTTTAACGAATCACGAGGACTAGGGTCTCAAATTGGTATTTGGGGGTTTTATTAATTATATTAAATAGAATGAAATAATTAATTATATTTTGATTCAATGAGAAAAAAATATACTAATTAAGCATTTTAGTATAAAGAAATGTGAGAAAAACATTTGTAATAAAGTTTAGTTACAAATTCGAATAAACTTTTATAACTTTTAAAATATCCATCATTTAGACAATAACATATATATATATATATATATATATATATATATATATATATATATATATATATATATATATATATATATATATATATATATATATTATATATATATATATATATATATATATATTGTTTGAACAAATAATGATTTAGTTAATTCAACCACTATTTAAAGTCTATTTTATAAAATAAAAAAAAATAGATTAAATATATTATTGGTCCAAAATATTTAAATAAAATATTAAGATAATTTATGAAATAAATTTGCAGAAAATATATGGTGTCCTTAAAACAATTTACAAATTTATAAACTTTTTTTTTATAAATTTATAAAAAATCTGGATTTAATTTGAAGGCCAAAATGCCCTAAAAGAAAAACATGAGGTTCCCCGGATTCGAACCGGGGACCTCCTGTTTAGGAGACATGCGTGTTACCAGCAAACCAAGGGTCGTGGCCGTGTTAGGTATCGGCCCTTAATTGTTAAAAACATACTTATTCAAGAATCCCCCAAATCCAATAAACCCTTGTTCTAAGATCCAATTGAACTCCGATTCGATTCAATTGCCGATTAGATTCATGGGGCTTTTATTCCCCATGTATAAACGTGTACAATGCCTACTATAATTACCCGAATTGGAGTGCTGATCAACTAGAACGAAAGAAGAACACGCCGCGACCAAAGCGAGTTTGGTTGATGAGAAATTGTTGACGATAGTCAAATCAACTTCGTGTGTAGCTTCAGAGAATGCTCACAAGTCAAAGCCCTCTACTAATTCTATTTAGATTGATTGGAAGATGGGTTTTGATAGAGTTGCAGGTCCGATGAAGTGGGCGACGCGTTTACTATGAAATTGAGTTCGTCAGGTGGAATTGAAAGTGGTACGCGTTTAGGAATAGGTAGAAGATCGTGTAGGATCATTTAATTTGATAATTATCAGGTTTTAATGGTCGTACGTTGCGGGTTTGATGGTCGACCGTTACCCGACCTTGTTCCCACTCGCATCAAATGTTAAAGTCCATTTAATGTCCTTTAATGGGTTCGAATCGACTCCACGAACCGATTGGAACGATCTGAAGTTGTAATTTGAACCGAAACAAACATTTGGAGGTCGCCGGACCTCGGCCGGAAGGTGGCCGGAGCTCGGTTGCTGGAAGTGCGGGGTGAATGAGGGGAATGGTTTGGGTTTTATAAATTTACAGAAACAGTCCCTCAACTTATGTATGTTTATTATTTTATGCCAAAACCTTTTATTTAAAGTTTATAAAATGACATTAAGGCCCCCTTGACTTATTAAATCCAAGTTATTAAACATTTCTAAGTTTATCATTGACTCACCTCTGAATGATAATTACACACCTTTACTTGAGTCAATGACAAACAGTTTATCAAACCATTTTGTGTCAAGCACCAAATTTGAATCAAAAAATAAACAATTGGTAAATGGTAATGATTCTGAGGTGAGTGAAACTGAGTCTTCTGAATCAGAACAATTCAAACAAAATGACTCAGAATTTGACTATGATGAATGTGATGACCTGGATGATTCTGATGAACTTTTGGAAAAAAATGTGGATGAATTGGGTATTGGTAAGAATGTTTTATTTGAACCCATCATTCCCAAAGTTCTTGAAGAAATCAAGCTGCCTTATCCTCCTAAGCAAAGAAATATGTTGAAAACAATCTGCAAAAGGACAACTCAGTTAAATAAAGGACTTCATGAGCTTAACAAACAACAAAAACCTTCAACAGAACATGGTGTGAAGTGCACATCTACGGAAGAAGTCAAAATATCCTTGGCAGAAAAAACAAAACAAGCACAATCATTAGAACTTCTCCGGAAGAAGAAAGCATCTTCACTAGTAGCAGATCTTTGAAAGTACAAATCTACTAAATCCATAGAAGATCTGCAGAAGCAAAAAATTGCGACCACCATCAAGAAAATGAAGCAACATAAGGTAATGAATTCTAAGCAACATAAGTCATCTAATGCTAAACAAGAACCCTTTGATATAATGTCAGGGAAAAGTAAGGATTCATCAGCTGCAAAGTTTGAGAAGGAATTGGCAGAAAAGAAAAAGAAGAAGAATGTAATAGTTCATGAAAGTGAGGAAGAGGAGAAGTATTGTAAATGGTGTGATATGAATAATCACAACACTAAAGATTGTTACTTCAGCAGCTACTGCTCCAATTGCAATATGAACAATTATATGACTTCTGATTGTTACTTCAACAAACATTGTGCAATTTGTAACAAAAATAACCATTCCACTCAGGAATGTTATTTTAACTAAAAGAACAAAACAAAGAGCACAAAGAGGCAACAATCTAAAAAGGCTGAATCTGACTCAGAATCAGGTGATAATCAAGTAGATTCAAAGCCAAAGATGTCGTAGCAAAAACAAAAGTTGCCAAAAGTAAAAAAGCCACCATTTGCTGATGGTAAACCATTAAAGAAGAATGAAAAATCACATCCTCAACCCAAAACACCTCACAAGAAGGTGGATTTGAAAGAGAAGACAACAAATGCTAATGACACTTTCTTTGATCATTTTGAGAAGGGTACTCAAATATCACAATAATCAAAGGATGGTGAAAGTTTCTTCAATCAGGGATCATCATCAAACTCAAAGCAGAAGCCAAATAAAGAAAATGTGAAAGATGAAGGGCTTGGGAAACAAAAACAAAGCAATACAAGCTCACCTTCAAAAGAATCATCCTCACCACAAACAAAACATAATGAATCAATTGAGTCTAAAATCAACACTGAAACATCAAGACTCATTTATGACGGAGTAACAATTTTAGACACTAGTGGTAACCCAAGATCATTAAGGCTGGGTTCCCTATTCAAATTGATTTTTTTATGTATGCAGGAACAAACATGGAGGACTAACAACAAATGGTATGTTGATAGTGGTTGTTCCAGGCATATGACAGGAAACTGTTCTCTACTCCATGATTTCAAACATAAAAATGCCTCCTATGTGGCATTTGGTGGGGATAAAAAGGGAGGTAAATTGTTGGTGAAGGAATGGTAACCAATGGTGTGCTCAAGTTTGAGAAAGTAAATTATTGTGAAAATTTATAATACAATTTACTGAGTGTGTCTCAAATTTATGATTAAAATTATATAACTTTGTTTGATAACACTAACTGTTACATTTTTAAGCCAGATTTTCCCATTCTAGACGATTGAATCCTTCTTAAAGCATCAATAAAAGGAAACACATATGTTTTGGATATAAACAATACTGCACTCACAAGCAATGAAACATGCCTGTTGTCTAAGTCATCAAAAGATGAATCTCAGTTGTGGCATAGAAGGCTTGTTCATTCCAACATGAAGAACATGAATAACTTCGTGAAAAATAACCTAGTCATTGGACTACCAAATAAAGAATTTTGTTATTCCAATCGTTGTTCATCATGTTATAAAGTAACAACATAGAGTGTCACATAAATACAAAACAATCAACATTAACTCAACACCACTTAAGTTGCTTCACATGGATTTTTTTGGACCAACCAATATGATGAGCATTGGCAAAAGGCAATACTGTTTGGTGATTGTTGATGATTTCACCAGATTCACATGGGTCTTTTTCTTAAAACAGAAAAGTGAAACATCAAAAACGTTAATGGAGTTTATCACTAAAATTGAAAATCAACTTGATTTAAAAGTTAAAATTTTCAGATTCCCTTTGCAGGAATAAAGACATAGCAAGGCAATTCAGTGCTCCAAGAACTTCACAACAAAATAGAGTTGCTGAAAGAAGAAACAAAACTCACATTGAAGCAGCAAGAACAACGCTAGCTGATTCACAGTTGTCAATCACCTTTTGGGCTGAAGCAGTACACAACATGCAATGTTAAAAACAAGACTTTAATTGTCAAAGAACATACCAAAACCCCATATGAGCTCTTATTTAAAAGAAAACCTTTTATAGGATATCTTAGAGCTTTTGGGTGTCATGTGTCAATTTTTAACACAAAAGATCAATTGGGAAAGTTCTCTGCAAAAGCCTATGATGGTTTCTTTGTTGGGTACTCCTTAACATCTAAATCATATAAAGTTTACATTCCCCAACAAAACATTGTGGAAAAAACACCTAATGTATCATTTGGTGAATCCTTATTTCCAAAATCTGTAAAAGGATCATTATGGTTGTTTGATAAAGATGCATTAACAAACTCATTTAACTCTGGTTATTTGAATACTACAAGTTCTACGAATACATGTTATCCATATGTTCCTCCAAATATGAATGAAGTGTCATTATCTGCTGATCCTCCAAGACCAACACCACACTTTTCCAGTGTTTCTGATCCTATCACTTCATATCAACAAAGTTGCAGGATAAATGATCCAACTATCAGATCAACACCAAAAGATGTAAACACGACATCAGCAGCAGCTAACTCTGCATCCGCATATGTTTTTCCTGCATCCGGAGAAACGATCCCTGCATCCGTAGATATTCCATTCTCTGGAGATGCTTTAATACATTCTAAGGAAACGTCAGCAGATCAACAAACAACATCCGTAGATGTTCTCGTAACTCCTATGGAAGCTCAAAACACATCCGTAGATGTTCCTGCGGAAGTTGTTCCAAATGTTGCTGATACACAAATTCATGAAGATGGATATCATTTAGCTTTAGAGGATCAAAATGATGAAGATCTTGATTACTTTGTTGATTCTCCATCTCAGCTGGATCTATCCTCATCAATGAATATGACTAACTTGGAATCATCTATTCCAGTTGCATCTATTCCAACAACAAGAATTCATAAGAGTCATCCAATAGACATTATTATTGGTGATCTTAATGAAAGCACCACAAGAAGCCAAGGGGGAGCTGCCAACATTTGTCTCTTCACTTGTTTTCTTTCCGAAGTGGTTCCTCCCAACATCACTGCTGCATTGAAAGATAACAGCTGGATTGAAGCTATACAAGAAGAGCTTCAACAATTCAGAAAATAGAAAGTCTGGAATCTAGTTGATCTTCCTGAAGGTCAATATCCAATTGGCACAAGGTGTAGTTTCAAGAATGAACTAGATGATAGAGGTATTATTGTGAGAAACAAAGCATGGCTGATAGCACAAGGCTATACCCAAGAATAAGGAATAGATTATGATGAAGTCTTTGCACCAGTTTCAAGGATTGAAGCAATAAGAGTATTCCTAGCCTATGCTTCACATAAGAAGTTAACAGTTTACCAAATGGATGTAAAATATGCCTTCCTATATGGAAAAATTGATGAAGAAGTCTATGTTGCTCAACCTCTGGGCTTTGAGGATCCTAATTACCCAGACAGGGTATACAAGCTTGACAAAGCTTTGTATGGTTTTTATCAGACACCACTAAAATGGTATGAAACAATATCATCTTTCTTGCTCAAGCATGGATATAAAAGGGGAACAATAGATCAGACTCTCTTTGTCAAGCATGAACATCAAGACCTCATGGTTGTCCAAATTTATGTGGATGACATTATCTTTGGTTCAACAAACAAGAGATTGTATGAAAGTTTTAAAGATTTAATGAAATCTGAGTTTCAGATGAGTTCAATAGGAGAATTAACTTTCTTCCTTGGTTTACAAGTTCATCAGAAACCAAATGGCATCTTCATTAATTAAGAGAAGTATATTCATCAAATCTTGAAGAAGTACAATCTTGCTGTACTTCTTCATGCAAAACACCAGCATCCACCATAGATAAGATTGTACTTGATCCTACTCGGGAATCAGTTGACCAAAGATTGTATAGATCAATGATAGAATCATTAATGTATCTAGCTACCAGCAGACCTAACATTATGATTGTTATGTGTGTTTGTGCTAGGTACCAATCAGACCCAAAAGAGTCACATCTGAATGTTGTTAAGAGGATTGTAAGATATCTCAAAGGGAAGCCTGATCTTGGACTATGGTATCCCAAAGATGGAGATTTCCACCTCTATTCATACTCTGATAGTGACTTTAGAGGATGCAAAAACAACAAAAATCCACAACTGGTGGACGTTAATTCATAGGACCAAGACTTATTTCTTGGCAGTGCAAAAAGCAAACAAATGTATCTGTATCCATAACTGAGACTGAGTACATAGCTGCTTCACCTGGTTGTTCTCAAGTTCTTTGGTTGCAAAATCAATTACTTGATTATGGTTACAATTTCCTTTAAACACCAATTCATATTGATAATTCAGCTGCTATGTTCATCACTGCTAATCCAATGCAACATAGTAACAAAACATATTGAAATCAAATATCATTTTTTGAGAGATTGTTCAGAAAAAGGTTTAATCAAGTTAATCAAAGTGGATTCAACAAATTTGCTTGCTGATTTATTCACTAAAGCCTTTGGTTCAGTTAGATTTAATTTTTAATCGAGTCTTTGGACATGATCAACCTAGATTAATCATCATCAACAACAAAAAGCATGAGTGTGTCCTTGTTCAGCAAATCATATAATGGGAAATGATAGTACACTATGTCTTTGCTTCTTGCCTGAATTTTTTTAATTTTTACTAAAGACTAATCAGAAGTGCTTTGATATGTGGGTAGGTTCAGCTTGAAGAGAAAATACACTAAGTGCATGCATAACATAATGCAAAGGTGACTGTTAGTGAGAATTCCATTTTGACGAAGAAGAAGCAAGTCTTATCCTAATGTGATCAAATCACTCACGCAGGCACACTATGTTCCAATACTTTATAATTTCTATCTTTGCAAATCATATTCCTTTTGTTTTCTGTAAATAGAGACCTAGGTTTATGAACACCATGGTATACATTTATAACCAACTGGTAAACATTTTATGATCCTCATCATCCCTCTGTTTTGTGTAAACAAAGACATGGGTTAAAGACACCTTTGTTCTACAGAAGTAAAGACCTGGTAACCTGATGATGATCATATTTAAGCTCTAAAAAGAATCTATTATGATCAACTGTATATTAACTTAAAGAGCTTATGCATCAAAGCATTAATGAGATTTCAAATAAATCTCAACATAAAACTTATAACTTAAAGTATGTAGTTTTTAAGTGTGAAAAAGTGATGAGTTGACTCACAAACGGAGGACAAACTCTAATGTGAATTAAATATGGAGCCCATAATTGTGTATCTTTAATTAACATCAAAACATGATAGACAACATGCCTAGTTGAACACAAACTCCTGCTTGAATATATGTGGAACATTATACTTGCAATCAACACTAGATTCATGTCTAATATCATAAAACAAAGTGATACAAGAAGATGCTTAGTGTCATAGTATGATCCCATTATATGTCTCCATAGGGCTTGTACAATATATTTCAATTCATTTTTGTTGGACAATCAAGTGCCTTTCATGCTATTCTCCTACATAAATTTTTGATAAATGCATCAATTAATCATTAATCACAAAGTTAGGGGGAGTAGTTAAGGCATGAAATTATGAAATCTGAATTTTCAAAGAGCCATTTGAAGGATTTGGGACTTGAGCACTAACTTAGTTGCAAGATACATGAGGTTTTACAAGTCAAATCAATTTCTTGCATATTTGCCATGAAATCAAAGTCAACAAGATCCAAAAGTAACAAATTATTCTATCAATCTGATAGAATCATACAAACAAATAAAAAAGTTTCAAAGTCTACAATTTAGCAGAAGCTATAGTGTAAAATTTGGATCTCAGCAGAATATGAACATTAATCAAAAACGCCTGCTGAACCAGTCATAGTAGAAAGCCAAGATCAACATAAAGGGAAAGAAAAGCTCATCAGAGAACCATGAGAGGTGATACCTGGAAAAGTATGGCCTCTTGGTACAACTGTGAGAGAGATTACTAAAGAAAAATCTTCTCTAATCCAGCTGTTTCATCATATCACAACTCCCACATCTGTTGAAGAAAACCGAATCATGGCTTGGAAATTTGATCTAGAGTGGGATTGTGTAATTATTAAGAGGTTATCTTGAAGAGTTGAATGCTTCCATTTACTTGAATCAATTTTGTTGCTACCAGATGCTGATATTCATGATCTCCAAAGCTTAATCATCTCCAGCTACCCAATAAGCCCAAGAGGAAGAGATTTCTCTATATCAGTGGGGAAGTTAAAAACAAAATTCAAGGATGATGTGCTTAATGAAGCAAAAAGGGAAAATGCTGAGCACAAGAAAAGAAATCAAGGCAAAGAAGATCCAAATCCAACTCCTCTACACTAGTTGATGATGAATTCCTGAGAAGAGTTGGATACTCAAACAGAAAAACAGCTACCATGAGTGAGGATATGTTGAGAAGACAAAAGTATTAGTGCTGCTGAGAAAGGAAGATAAGAAGAAGGCAAAGAGTATAAGACTTTTTTATCCGGTTGAAATCAAACTTTTTCATCCAAGCTACACTTTATATCTTCATGATAAGTTCTTCCCAAAGCTCAGTGAAGAAAAAGCTCAAAATGACTTATGCCTGTATGTTCACATCATTCAAGTCATTGATAAATTGCATGCCAAGGCATATAAGAGGAGGAAGTTTGAGTCTGGCCAGCTGATGGGAACAGAGATAAAAGAGGTGTCTGAATTAATAATCTCTTAATAAGATGAATTGGAGATAGTATTCAACAACAATGTTTTGAAAACTCTTACCACCGAAGAGGATGTTCTGGGGTTGAGTTTTGAAACACTAAGAATGATTTGCAAAATGGAGATAAAATACAAGTATGATGATCAGAAGGGGGCAGTCTCCTACTTCAACAAAAAGATTATTGTCAGAGTGAAAGAGCTTTCAAGTCTGAAGAAATGATTACAAGTATCTAAGCCTAAGGGGGAGTATTGTTGGATCTAGTCTTGATAGGTCTAGATGCATTGTATAGGCTTAGAACTTTAATAATCTTTTGTAATAAACTCTTGTACATCATTATCTTAATGTATGCATTATATGTATAGGTTAACCCATAATTGTGTTGATTTATATATGTCATTGCAAGTTTAAAATCATACTTATACAATTTTGTAAATTGACTAAGTGTAAGAAACTTCTACGAATGAACATTTTTTTTCTTCTGTAGATACTCTGCTGCGGATGAACAACTTGCTACGGATGAAGTCTTCCAAGTGAAGATTCCTATGATAGAAAAAACTCCTACGGAAAACCAATGATCTACGGAAGACCAAAACTTGTATGTACTTCATCAAGTACATCAAGTCATCAAGTCAAACACTGAGTGATGTCATAAAGTCAATTCCTACGGACGACTTTAACTTAGTCAAAGAATGTCACATCATAAAATTCTCTGAGTAACTTTCTTACCATGATAAGAAAGTTATTGTTTCCAAGAAGATTCACTGTTACCCTAACAGTAAATTCCTGAGCCTATAAATACAAAGCATAGGCTCACACTTTTAGGACGACTGAACCCATAACAATACGTCCATCAATACATCAATAACAAAACCCCAGCTGCTAGTGATCCTCAACCTACGATCAAACCCTAGTAGCCGCAAAAACATTTACATCAAAATCATCAAGAAAATCATAGCAATCAGTATAATTTTCTTCTCGGAAGAGTTGTTTTTCTCGGAAGAAGCTATTGATCTCATATCAGATATACTTCCGAAGCTTATAACACTCTCCATTAGGAAAGCAACATTTACTCTCGGAAGAAAAATCTTTACCTTCGGAAGTAAATTTGCATTCGGAAGAACATTACCTTCGGAAATGCTTTACACTCGGAAGAAAGACTTTACTGTGTAACGGAAATCGTTTGGGCCCCACTCTGTAAAAAGTAAAGATTTTGTTAATGATGTCGGATTATTTAAATGGTTTAAACCTTACCGCCCCTCTCACATCCTCCACTGAAACATCCCATCATCTTATCCAAACCCCTTAAACCGCCATTTCACCCATTTAAATAACTCCAGCTAATCACTTTCATCTTTTTACCAAATTTACTGCCCTAAAAGCTTCCTTCATCCCCAATTTACCTAATTCTGAACTATCTTCCTGCAACTTTCTCAAATAGCACTTAACCCTCGGCACAACCAAGTCGCACTTCTTGATTCTTCAAGGGATGTCGACTTCTCAGATCTCATCTCCTTTCTAACCCAATCCTCTTATTACACTGCTCTGACTGTTAACCCCACAGTTTACTCAAATCACATGGCTGAATTTTGGGCCATTGGTCAGATTGAAACCCTAAATGTGGTTCGTGTCATAAGATCGAGCATATGTGGCCATGAGTTGGTCATTTCTGAACAACTCCTCAGGGAGCATCTCGAGCTTCATGATGAGGGCGCTCCTACAGAGTTCCCCAAGGCAGATTTGGACAACACCTATATCCAAATGGGATATGGTAGAGATGTAAGCAGGTCAACCATTTACAAGTTTAACTTCTCTTACGACTGGAAGTTCCTGCTGCATGTTGTTCTTCATTGCTTGTCCAACAAATCTGGGGGATGGGATCAAATCCCATATGAACTAGGGTGCCTAGTTCATGGTTTGGTGAGAAGCGTCCGCTTTAACTACTCAAGATTTGTGCTGACCAATCTTATGGGAAACCTTCAACAGGGACACATTCTTCATGTATCTCAGGTTTCTTAAGCACATAATCAATTGTGAGCTGGACCAGAGTAAGCTTGTCTGTGCAGCTCTGATCTTCGATAAGTGGGTTCCCCGATTCGGTTGTTTTTCACCCTTTCGACCTCAAACTTCACTCTGATATGATTTCTGATAAGTGGGTTTGGTTTTTTTTGCAGCTCTGATCTTCGAAAAGCTTGCTCCTCCTTTGCCCGATAGTGGTTCCAGGACTGGTTATCTGCTTACTCTAGACAAGCTGTCAAGGACCTTCAAGGCAAGAACCATAGAGTCAACACTCAGTGAAAGCCAAAGCTCCCAGTCAAACATGTCGAGTAAGGAAACTTATTTATTAAGAATAAATGCAAGAAATCATTTTAAATAGCTTCCCTGTTTGTTATGTGCGCAGTTCACCGTCCAACCACTCGCTCTTTGCTCGAAATTGATAGTATGCCTCTGGACAAGCCCGTAAAGAAAGAAGCCGCCACTCCTGCTGTTCCCAAACTTGCTGCTCCTACTAAGCGTGTCAAGAGCCTAGCCAGAAAAAGGAAGTCAACTGAGAGCTCCATCTTTACTGATTTGGAGACTTCCGAGACCTCAAAAATCCTCATCCATGTATGATGGCTTTTTAAGGGTTTTAGGGCTTAGGTGCAAGGATCATGTATCCTTCTAAGGATGCTATATCTATAGATGAAAACTGCTTTCCTCTAGAGATTGTATTATGTAAATTTTCAATTTCTGTTTTTGTAGGGCAATGTGCACTTCCAACAGTGCCAAGATGACCTAGTCAAAGAGCTCTCCGAGCTTAAGCAGTCCTTTGCTGACTACAGGAAGATGGCTGATGCTAGGAAGGATGCTAACGAGGCTGAGCTAAAGAAGGCTAGGAAGGATGCTGGCGAGGCTATGGCTGCTCTGGAGGGCTTGAGAGCCAAAAAGAATGGTGTCATCCTTGGTATCAAGAAGGATGCAGCTGTGTCCATATTTTTGGCCCGGCTAAGGATCGTGAAGGAGGCTCAAGAGGCTGGCTATGACGTGAAGATTTGGGACATAGCCAAGTGGGAGCAAATGGTCATCAATCTGGGCGGAGAGTTGGAGGATGCGGCTGAAGCAGCTGGAGGGTCGAAGGGTGAGCCAAACAAGGGCAAGGACGCCAAGGAAGGAGGCCATGAAGCTGGCAAGGAGAAGGAGGTTCCCATGGGAGATGAAGGTAATGTTGACAAGGCATGAGCCCATTTTTAGTCTTGCATGTAACTAGTTGGTTGTAGCATTCGGGCTCTTTTGAACAATTTTACTTTTCTTGCACTTAAGTCCCCTTCGTGGGTAGACAATTTAACGGTTTGGGTGGAGGGATCCTGAGTTTCAGGACGAAGCCAAACCGTGTTTAACTCATTTTGGGAATCTGGGTGGATGAATCCACTTATGTTGGATGAAGCCCGGATTCATAACTGGTATTTCTGCATGGTTAACCCATTAGTAAAAAGATAACGTTTCCACTAGCTGCCATGTGTTGTGAGATTGTTTGATTTTGTGAATTGCAATATGATTAAAAACTTATAAATTTTAAGAATCCTTAGAGGATAAATATCCATGGCCAACTTTAGGAAACGATGTCTTTAAGTAATAAAGATAGAATAGAAAATCATAGTTTGATAGCTTAACCTTGATATGTAGATGTGTCTTCAAATAGATCATCCTTAGATAGTTGCTTGATAGCGTAAGCTTGTATCCTTGCTATGTCTTCAAATATATGTTTCCAGCCACTCATGCCTTAATCAGTTTGGAACTAAAGCCCTTAGTCAATGCCAAAAGCCTTAGCCAACCTGCTATAAAGCCTAGGTCTTCATGCCGGTGTTACTAAAGGATTCCTGTACCGAGACCAACCCATTTTGGTCTCGTAGCCTTTAAGGATACTAGCGTTAAAGCACTTTAAGGATACTGGCGATAAAGCCTTTTTAAGGATACTAGCGATAAAGCCTTTTAAGGATACTGGCGATAAAGCCTTTCAAGGATACTGGCGATAAAGCCCTTTAAGGATACTGGCGATAAAACCTTTTAAGGATACTGGCGATAAAGCCCTTAGATCGCACGTGCATGCCAAACCAATTGCTAACCCGAAAGAGTTAGAAACCTTAAGACCCTTACCACTTGGCCAAGAATGAAGGAGTGGTCAGCCATTATTCATGGACTGGCTGCTTCACCCCAGCGTATGGGTTTAGGTAACGTGCGCTCCAGGCGAGGGTATGTGCTCGAACCAAGTTCATTACCCAAAAACTTAGGAAAGTGAAAACTTTCAAACCTTAGAAGGTGCGCTGGACACCTTAAAAACGTAGGAGAGATGATCAGTCTCTTACTTGCGACATGGCCGAAATGACTGGCGACAAGGCCACTTTTATGCATGCATCTTCCTTTGCCATTGAATCTGCAAAAAACTAATCTTGGCAAGAAGTTGGTGTTTAAAATACCCATTCCAAACAATTTAGAGTGAAATAGACTAAGACAATAAGGATAATCATAATGAAACATCAAAGTGAGACATATACCATCATCCTTGTGAAAATCAGGATATAACATGTTTCAAGGATACAACATCCTTATGTAAAGTATTTCTTGAGGTGTATCGCATTCCATGCTCTAGGTAGAAGTTCACCGTCCATGGTACTTAGTCTGTAGGCTCCCTTTCCTGCCTCCGCATAAATTAAGTAGGGGCCTTTCCATTTTGGTGCTAGCTTTCCATCGAATGCCTTGGTTGTATTCTGGAATACTTTTCTTAGAACCATATCTCTTATTTGGAATCTTCGTATCCTTATATTTTTGTTATAAGAAGCTGTTATCTTTTGTTGATAAGTTGCCATCCTTATCTTGGCTATGTGTCGGATTTCATCCACTGTCTCGAGGTCTTGCATCAAGGATTCTTTATTCAGTTCAGTATCCTTCATGCTAACTCTTGCTGTAGGAATAACTACTTCTGTAGGAATTACTGCTTCAAATCCAAAGACTAATAAAAATGGAGTTTGCCCTGTTGCATTCTTTGTGGTAGTTCTATCTGCCCATATGACGAAAGGTAGTTCTTCTGCCCAATTTCCTTTCTTGTCCCCAAGTATTTTCTTAAGATTATTTATAATAATCTTGTTGCTAGACTCCGCTTGCCCATTGGCTTGAGGATGTACTGGGGTGGAAGTGATCATTTTGATTCCCCAACTGGCATAAAAGTTTATGGTCCTCTTTCCTATGAACTGAGATTCATTATCACAAATTATCTCCGCTGGAACGCCAAATCTCGTAAGGATATTCCTTTTTATAAAGTATATTACATCCTTTTCACGAACTTGAACGAATGCCTCAGCTTCGATCCATTTAGAAAAGTAATCAGTCATGGTAAGCATGAATACTTTCCCTCCTGGAGCAACTAGTAGTTTTCCAACTATATCCATCCCCCTTACTTAATAAAAGGCCATGAAGAGGTGATAGGATGTAGTGGTTTTGCTGCTTGGTGAAGGATGTTGGCGTGTCTCTGACATGCATCACATTTTTGAGAGTAGGATATCGCATCCTTCTTCATAGTAGGCCAAAAGTATATTTTTCTTAAGACTTTGGAGAAGAGTGCCCTGCCCCCAGTGTGATTTCCACAATCTCCTTCATGTATGTCTTTTAATACTTTTTGGATTGCAGGCTCTTCCAAGCATCTTAGGTAAGGACCTGCAAGAGACTTTTTATATAATACATTGTTTATCAGGGTGTATCTGGATACCTTAATCTTAAACACTTTAGGATTTTGGTCTGGTGGGATGTTTTCCTTTAAGATGTAGTTCTTGATTGGAAGGATCCAGGATTCTTGATTATGCTGAGGATCCAGTATCCTTGATTCTTTATTCTCAGATAATGCGTTGATCTTGTATCCTTCTTCAGAGATTGCTGGTTTAAGGATATGGATAATTGGAATCTTTGTTCCTTCTGGTATCCTTAAGGATGAGGGTAGATTTGCTAAAGCATCGGCTTCTGCGTTTTCTTCTTTAGGTACCTGCATTATCTTAAATTCTACAAACTCTTTTGATAGTTTTTTGACTATCTCAAGATATTGTAGCAATCTTTCACCTTTCACGACATAAGATCCGTTAAACTGATTAGTTATTAATAAAGAATCAACATATACTTGAAGATATCTGACCCTTATATCCTTAGCAAGATGCAGTCTTGCTATAAGTGCTTCGTATTCTGCTTCATTGTTAGTGGCCTGAAATTCACATGTAATTGACTGGGGTATAATGTCCTCCTGTGGCGATTTCAGTAGGATGCCTAACCCTATCCCTCGAACATTTGAAGCTCCATCAGTGTAAAGGATCCAGTATCCTTCTTCTGCATTTAACTGTTGGACTTCGAAGTCGGCATCCTTGACTATATCCTCAGTGAAATCAGCCACAAAGTCTGCGAGTGCTTGGGACTTGGTAGCTGTTCTTGGTTTGTATACTATGTCATAGGCACTTATCTTTACAGCCCACTTGGCCATCCTTCCTGACATTTCCGGTTTTCTCAAAACAGACTTAATTGGATAGTTAGTCAAGACATGGATAGTATGAGTTTCAAAATAATGCGTTAATTTGATCGATGCCATAACCAATGCAAGTATGAGTTTTTCTAAATGACAATACCTGGTTTCTGCATCTAGTAGGCTTTTACTTACATAATAAATAGGATGTTGTTGGCCTTCATGGTCCTTTACCAAGACTGCACTTACTGCGTTTCCTGAAATGGCTAAGTATAAGGATAGGGGCTCTCCATCCTCAGGCTTCATCAGCAATGGTGCTGAGGATAAGTATTCCTTTAGATCCTTCAAGGCTTTCTCATGCTTCTCTGTCCATTCGAATTTCTGGTTTTTCCTGAGAGTATCATAGAAATTCTTGCATTTATCTGAGGACCAAGAGATAAACCTGTTTAAGGCTGCTATCCTTCCTGTCAGTCTCTGGACATCCTTAGTTTTTGCGGGTGACCTTAGGTCCATGATAGCCGTTATTTGCTCCGGACTTGCTTCGATTCCTCTCTTCGTCACCATGTATCCTAGGAATTTTCCTACTTTGACCCCAAAGTGGCATTTGGATGGGTTTACTTCATATTGAATTCATTAAGGATGTCGAATGATTCCTTCAAGTGTTGGAGGTGATCTTGTTCCTTCTTTGATTTGACCACCATATCATCAATGTATACCTCCATGGTGTCCCCTAGTTTCTCTTTAAACATCATATTCACCAGCCTTTGATATGTGGCACCTACATTTTTTAGTCCAAAAGGCATAGCAATATAGCAATATATACTTGAAGGGCTGATGAATGCAGTATCCTCTTGGTCAGATGGTTCCATTTGTATTTGTTGGAAACCAGCTGATGCATCCATGAAGGTAAGGATTTCATGCCCTGCTGTTGCATCCACCATGGAGTCAATGTGTAGCAATGGAAAAGGATCTTTGGGGCACGCTTTTTTTAGGTCTGTGTAATCAACACAAACTCTCCATTTCCCATTCTTCCTTCGTACCACCACCATATTTGCAAGCCATCTTGGGAATTTAACTTTTCTGATCATTCCTGCTTTCATTAGTTTATCTACTTCTTCTTGGATGATTGCGTTCCTTTCATGATTAAACTTTCTTCTTTTTTGATGTACAGGCCTGCAATTAGAGTTTACATTTAATTTATGAGTAATGATATCTTTGGATATACCTGTCATATCATCATGCTTCCATGCGAAAGAGGATGCCCTATCCTTAAGGAATGTTATGAGTTTTGATTCGATATCCTTAAGGATATTGGATCCTATTAGAGCCTTTTTCTCCGTATCCTCTGGATCTAAGGTTACTTCCTTTACTTCCTTATGATCAGCCTCAAAGACTCCACGAGGCTTGTTCTTTAATTGCTATGCCGATTGAGTCTTCGTCGAAGCCTTCATTGAGGAGATATAACAGTTCTTAGCCTCCTGTTGGTCACTGCTTATCCTAACCACCCCCCATGGAGTAGGAAGCTTCACACATTGAAGGTTAGGACGAGGGTACAACCTTCATGTCATGGATCCATGGCCTGCCAAGGATGATGTTACAGCAAGATAAGGAATCTATCACGCAGAATTTCTGCATGGTGTTCATTCCTTCAATATACACAGAAGACCTTGGGAAGATTTTTTTCTCGTCGATGTTCATCTTCTTCAAAACATCTAGCTGGATGATGTTTACAGAGCTTCCTCCATCTACAAGTATCATGCGCACAAAACAGTTAGCGATGTATAATGTAATTACCAACCCGTCATGGTGAGGATCCTGGATGGTGAATAAATCATCCTCGTCGAAGGATATGATCTTATCCTCAATGAGGCTGGTGCTACGGATGGGCATGTCCCCATACTCAGCTTTAGCTTCCTCGGCATGTCGTGTCGCTGAAGAGTACGACGTCCCACAGATGTCTGATCCTCCAGAGATGAAATTGATAGTCTGTGCATCTAGAGGTGGAGATGCCGCTCTGCTTGGGGACTTCTCAACATCTTGAGCTTTAGTCTTCTTTCTTGGAAGTAATTCCTTTAGGTGACCTTTGCTCAGGAGATAGCTTATTTCCTTCCTCAAGGCAATGCATTCATCAGTAAGATGACCAAAGTCTTCATGGTAAGCGCAGCATTTTAACTTATCCTTGTTTCCTGGAATCTTTTCATTCTTCCTTGGCCATCTTGCTTTTTCACCTAAACCTTGCATAGCACATATTAGTTCAGTTGTGTCAGCAAGGAAACAGTATTCCGAAACTCGAGGATATTCTTCGTCATCCTCGTCTTCTTCCACTGCATTTATCCTTGGGCTCTCCTACTTGGAGTAGGGCCTTGATCGGTATGACTTGTTTGGAGATTCCACCTTCCTGTTGCTGGGTTCACACTTAGGAATATCCAGCTTCATGTGTATTCTTTTGTCGTCTTCCAGGCGAATGAATCGAAGTGCTCTGGTCCTCACTTCGTCTAGATTCCTGCATGGATTCATTACAAGGTCATCGTAGAATTGTGAGCTCTTGCGTAATCCCATTTTGAGAGCTTCTATGGCAGCAGCCATATCCAAGTTTGGAATCTCCAATGCTTCTCGGCTAAACCTAGTAATGAAGTCTCTCAAGGATTCTGTATCCTTTTGAATCACCCGGTATAGGTCACCTGTTAGCTTTTCAAAGGTTCGGTTGCAAGAAAACTGGTTATTAAACATGTTAATTAAATGAGCTAAGGAAGTAATCGTATTATTAGGTATATTGAGTAGCCATTTTAAGGTTGGCCCCGTTAAAGTTGATCCGAATCCTTTGCATAAGCATGCTTCTTTGATGTTGGCTGGAATGGGATTGATCTCCATCCTTTCCCTGTATTGGGCTGCATGTTCTTCTGGATCCGTGGTCCCATCATACAGCTTCATCTTAGGGGTTTGGAATCGTTTGGGGATCTCGATTTCAGATATAAGCCATGTGAACCTAGACGGCTTGTGACTTTCGACTGAGACTTCAGGTATAGGTTTGATAACTCCAGGAACACTTTTATCATGTTCCTTAGATCTTGTAATTCCTTAGCTAATCCTACATTCATGTCTACCATATTTGGATTAGTCATAAAGGACGCATTATTGAAGTTGTTACCGGTTTGAGGATGTATTATTCCCATAGGTTGCTGGTTCCCCACCATGGTGTATCCTGGTGTTATGGGTTGGCCAGTTGTAGCCTCTGTCCTCATCGGGATGAAATCTCCCTTTGTTGAGCTTCGGAGACTCCTGCATTGTAGTGGGGTGCGGACGTCGTCAAGGATCCTTACTGCATGAAAGTTCCCTGAGATTGCTCCCCCATGTATCCTGACATATAAGGTGTCTGAGGGATCCTTGATCCTAAGGTATTAGTCATCAAGGATCCTGGTTGTTGTAGCACATTGGATCCTGAAGGATACGTCATTGGTGTCGTAGCCTGTTGAAGGAAACCGGTTCCCGTGGGGTACTCGATCAAGGATACTTGATCTTTGAAGGATACGCCATTGAGGATCTAGATTGCTGGAGGAATTGAGAATCCGGGGGGCTGAAATGGAGCGTCCTTGGGATCAGCGGAGTATCCTATTCCATAGGTTGCTTGGATTTCTTCAGCTGCTCAATTTCTTTGAAGAGATTGACGTTGGTTCTCGTCTGTTGCTCCATTTGCTCCTTTACCTGCTTAATCAGAGAAAAAATGTATTTGTTAGAAACAACAGGGTCTATGGATTGAACCATGTTTCTGGTGAAGACATGTTGTTCTTGTCTTCTTAGTGGCTCGTCCCATTTTCCTTGATTCCCCACAAAGGTGCTAGTTCTTTGAGATGAACTAAATGAGGTAACGAGAATGGTTGAGGTAGGAGATTGAGTCGACATGTTAGGGAGTAAAGGTAAATGAGAAATAGGGGTTTTGATATGGTTTTTTGACGATCAAGGCACCAGTTGCCCCACGGTGGGCGCCAAATGGTTTCGGGATAAAATCTGCTAGGAGTCTTGTATCCTGAATTAGTACGTGAGGTGGTGTATCCTTGATCGTGAGTAGTTGAACAAATGAACAAAACAAGTAATGAACAGCTAGAAAATGTTTGAACAACGGATTTGGTTACGAGTGAAAAAGCCCTTGGAGCGTTAGCACCGCCTGCATAAAAACCCCGCTTGGTGAAAATTATCACCAACTAGTTTATTGATCTTTTGAACAAGTAAATACAACGATTTTTGGAGTGTCCAATCGGTGAGAGCTAAGTGTTATAGTAGTAAATCGAATGTGTGTTGTGTGAGTGTAAAGTAGTAATTGGATATCAAGTGTGCGAGCTAAGTGATGTGTCCTATGTTCACCGATGGCACTCAATATTTATAGCTAGGTAGTTACAACTAACTTCCTATAAACTTGGTCGTGGACGTTGTGGTCAATGTGACCGTTGGTGGACTTGGTTCATGCGGCTTCTAACGTTTCTCTTCCACAAACCTCGGAATATTTAGTTATCTCGCTTCCCCCACGTTCAAATTAAAGTAGTCCAAGTCAATTCAATCAATCATTGGTTCTACGTCGCCGCTTTTCAAGGATCCTGTATCCTTGATTGTCAGGATACAACATCCTTGAAGAAACTATATCCTTGAGGATACGATATTGTTTGAAAATTCCTCCCCAACACCAACAATGACAAAGATGAAAATTATATATAGTAATGATAGTTTCACTGACAGTTTCGCTGTCAGCGAAACTATCCTGCTAAAGATACAGTTTCGCCCGGCTGAGACAGACAGTTTCGCCGGGTGAAACTAACAGCTTGCTATGGGCGAAACTATAGTTTCGCTCATAGTTTCACTTGGCAGCAAAACATAACAAATAAACAAACTTACAAAAGTAAACTAACATTAAACCTATTACAATCAAACATAATCAAAATCTAAACTAAGGTGAGTCCAACCTATACTTGATCTTTAGTCTCATACCACAGCCTAGGTGCTTGGTGCAGCCCATAGAGAGCTTTATCCAATTTGCACACATAGTCGGGGTGCTGTGGGTCTTCAAATTTTGGAGGCTGGCATACATAGATTTTCCGATCTATATCCCCATATAGAAAGGCACACTTGACATCATGTTTGTAGACAGTAAAATTCTTAAATGCAGCATAAGCAAGAAAGATCCGTACTGCCTCAAGTCTTGCAACTGGTGCAAAGACATCAGTGTAATGAATTCCTTCCTCTTGAGTGTATCCTTGAACTACTAGTCTTGCCTTGTTCTTGATAATCAAGCCTCTATCATCTCTCTTGTTCCTAAAAACTCATTTGGTGCCTATTGGTACTTGATCGGATAGTAGAGGACATAGGTTCCAAACCTTTTGTCTTTTGAATTGAAGCAATTCCTCTTGCATTGACTCAACCCAGCTACTATCTTTCAAGGCATCTTCTACTTTCTTGGGCTCCATCTAAGATAAAAAGCATGAGTACAAGCAGACATTCCCATTTGAGTTTGTCCCCTTGTTCTCACACCTTAGAGACATCTCCAATGATGTTCTCAACTGGATGAGTGTTGTGAATCATGAGTCTAGGAATCACATCCAGTTGCAAAGATAGATCCATATTGGACATATTTTGCTCTAGAAGTTGAACACTTAGATCAGTTGATGTTTCATACTCTTTCAATGAGGGCTGATTGAATGAATGAGAAACAACATCAGCATCAGTTGGTTGTGAAACAGTATTAACAGTTGCATGCTCCTTCAAGATGCTACTTCCATTAGCTTGGTGTTGTGCAGTGTCACCGGATGAGTTTTGAGGCTCACTAGGTTGACAAGTGGTTGAATCTCCACTATCTCTTAAGATAGTTATACTATCAGATCTGCCAATAGTGAGAGCTTGATTTTTAGCAACTCTTGGAGAACTTGTAAGAGGACCGGGTAACTCAAACCGCTGATCATCATTAGAATCACTCTGAGTACCTCTCCTAGCTGAAACATTCTCATAAGAAGGTTTAGAATAGTTTGGAAACAATTCTAAATCAAAAATATGATCAGGGCCATTCCCCCTAACACAAGGATTGTGCTCATTAACAACAATGTTGGATGATTCCTTAAATTGTTGATTTTTAGTGTTATAAACTCTATAAGCAATAGAGTTGGAGGAATATCCAACAAAGATAGCATCATCCGACTTTTCATCAAATTTTAGTAAGTTGTCTTTTGTGTTAAGTATGGTACACTTGCAGCCAAAGAACCTTAGAAAGCCAATGAACGGTGGCCTCTTGTTCCATAGCTTTCTAGGAGTTTTTCCATGTGGCTTAACTACAAGAACCCTATTCTGCACATAGCATGCAGTGCTAACTGCCTCTCCCAGAATGTTAGAGGCAGCTTTGAATCAACTTGATAGGTTCAAATGGATCGATCTGTGTTAATGATGAACTGCAATTGACAATAATGTGCACAAAGTAATCAACTAAGCAAATTATCAGAAAATTCATAGTGATTTCATTGATATTAGCAAAGGATTGCAAGTACAGAATGAGAGAATTCTGTTGCAAAAGTCTTACCTGCAAAAATACAAATAATCCTATTTATACTAATACAAGAAACAAAGAAACATATATTTACACAATAAGTCCCTATACTATGACAAAAACGAACTAAAAACTAATGCTAATCTTTAAGGCTCCAACAATACTCCCCCTAAGATTTGCATTTGTCTTCAGTCAAAAGAAATCTTCAGGCTCTTCTTTGATCTTAAACATTGGCTTCTCTTTGTATAGCTCCAGTTCTCTCAGAGCTTTCTTTATTGAAGATTTGAACTTTTCAGCTAATTTTCCTTGATCGGGTTTTGAGTCATTCGTTTTAATCTGAAACTCAATTAAAACGAATGACTCAAAACCCGAGCAAGAGAAATTAGCAGAAAAGTTCAAATCAAGTGTGAAATACACCGAATATCAATCCTTTAACATCAATTTCCTTCAATTAACAACAAATAATCAGAATATTGCATAATTTTTGTTTAACTTTTGAAGAACAATTCGAACTCAAATCTGACAAAAATTCAGATATGATGATGTTAACTCACTCAATTGTGATTCAAATCATGTTTCTAGTGATGAAACACAACTAAATTCAGCAATCTATTGATCAATTTCTATCAAAAACACAGATTCAAGTGATTCACAGGCTCGAATTACTGAACCGAAAGCTCTGATACCATTTGATAGGTTCAAAATCGATCTGTGTTAATGATGCACTGCAATTGACAATAATGTGCACAAAGTAATCAACTAAGCAAATTATCAGAAAAATTCATAGTGATTTCATTGATATTAGCAAAGGATTACAAGTACAGAATGAGAGCGTTCTGTTGCAAAAGTCTTACCTGCAAAAATACAAATAATCCTATTTATACTAATACAAGAAACAAAGTGTTGGATCTAGAAAAGCTGGTGCAATCAAAACCAAATCACTTAGACTATTTTGGTTCAACTAATAAAGGACTTCCGAAGCTAAGTGTGGAACTTCCGAAGGAAAAGGAGTTCTTCCGAAGACAAAGTGTAAGATCAACTTCGAAAGGAAAACTCCAACTTCCGAAGTCAAAGTATTCACTTTCGAAGATCAAGACTTAGAGTGAAAGATCATAAGTCAACTTCCGAAGTATGATAGAAGTCCTCAAGCCTCAGAAGTATACTAGCCTCTTCCGAAGTATAAGTTGCTTCGGAAGAACTTGTTCTTCCGAAACCAACTTACCTTCGGAAGACACTACTATTATCCAGTGGACATAAGTATGGTCTCTTTAACACTCCGCTGCAGACCTCTGAGATACTGCATGGCGTTTTCTCAAAAGCCATGTAGTTGACCATACTTTATTCCAATGTTTACCTTTATCTGTTAGTACAATTACCCACTTTAGTTGGTGACAAAAGGTAAGTCATGGACATGTCATGACTACCATATCTTAGATAATACTTTATCTAAGATACCTTAACTTTAGCTTTTTAGTATATGCTTTAGTCTTAGGTTTCCAGCTGGTATCAAAGTATATCCGGCTATAGGATCTAGTATATATAGTTTCTCATTGTAACTCTTGTTTCATGCTTGTAACAGTCTTGTAATACTTTGAGTTGAGAAGTAATCTATACAAGTGCCTTGAAAATTATTTCATTGTGTTCTTTGCTACTTATTATATTATTATCAACTCTTAGAAGAGATTCTACTTCATCTGATCGGAGTGTAGTATATGTGAGTTTGAGAGAACACCAAGTGTTAAGTGACAAAACCCGATCCTGCAATTGGTATCAGAGCTTTTTAGGCTCTTGATTGTGAGATCTTACCATCCTAATCAGCCTGTTTTGCACTCTTCCTTACAACACACTCAAAATGGCCCTCAACAAGTCTGAAGTAGAGATGGGGACGATGACTAAAGCACCCATCATCACCCCTGAAAACTTCAGGTCATGGAGCAGACGCAATGAAGGCTTCATCAGATATCAAGACAACAAGATGTGGCAATCTATTGTCAATGGCCCGTATAAGCCAAAGGTGGCAGGTGGAAACGGTGCCATGATAGAGAAAGCCGTTGAAGACTACTCTGATGAGGACCGGAAGAAGCTGGTTATTGACAGCAATGCTATGACTGTTCTCATGACTGCTATTCCAAACTCCATCATGGTGGGGTTTGAGCATTGCAAGTCAGCCAAAGAACTTTTTGATGCACTTGCTCATATGTACACCAGCTCCAATGACTCCAAGAAGGACTCACTGAAGCAGCACTTCTTCCCTTCAGTCTGTGAGAATTGCCCTTGAATAGTTCAGGTACATGGACCTCATTTCTTCCCTTCAGTCTGTGGGAATTGCCCTTGAACTTAGAGACCTCACAAGAAAGTTCATAAGTGCACCCCTAATGAGTGGACGTTCTACTATGTCTCTATCAAGAGGACAGAAAATTTGAACACCCTCACCATGACCAAACTCTATGGCATCCTTGATGGATACCGTTTGGAAATGGAGAACAAGAGAGGCCATCAGACAAGCAGACCCTTGAGTCTTCCTGCTAGCAATGCTTTAATGGTTGCTGAAGGCTCAGGACTCTCCCAACCTCAATAGTACATGACTTACACCCAGCAGTCATCCTATTCTTATGGGCCATACATCACATTTCCTGAGACTCCAAGGTCTCAACAAGCTCAGCAAAGTTCCTTTCAGGACAGTTGTGCTTTTGTCTCAGGAAGTGGACACTCTAGTGATTATCAGTATTGCTTTGATGATATAGAGCGCTTCAGCCCAGATGACGTGGAATATGTGGACATAGTCCAACAAATGGCTCTCTTAACCTAGAGAGCAAACAAGTTCTTCAAGAGAACTAGAAGGCAATGTCTCGAGAACCCAACCAACAACAAATTTAGGTTTGACAAAACCAAGGCCAAATGTTAAGTAACCAACTTGGTCATTTTGCAAGGAAATGCAAGGCTCCCAAGTCTAATCCGGGAACCCCACAGGCCTCCACACATCCCTCTACACCAAAGCCCACTGGAAAGTCAACAGAGACAGTTGCAATGGCTCAAGAAGTTGACTGGAGCTTTATGGTACAGGATGTGACTCCTGCTCAACCACTCATGGCCGGAACAAATGACAATAAGGTATATGAACATCTTTGTACTCCTGCCTGTATTGCTAAGGTTAAATTGTATCAGGACTATAATATGGAGATTAAATCCGATATTGAGTCTCTAAATGTTTTAAAATCTGATTTTAAAAGGGCTAAATATGACTATCAAAGAAAAATTAAAGAGTTGGAGAAAACTGTGTCCTTATTAAAACATGAACACACAAACTATAAGACTCAAATAAAGGATTTAATATCCAAATTGTCTGAGGCTCAAGCCCAGCTTGTCACAGTTGAGGCTAAAGCCAAGAAGTATGCTATTCCTGAGCAAAACTTCCAAGCCATTCTTGCATCATCCTCTCACTCAAAACTTTGTTACCAAAACAAAGGTGGGTTGGGAACCAATGAAATTGCTCCACCACACTCTTATGAGTCTATAAGACAACCAAGGTGCGGTACTGAAGAGCAAGAGGTTCCATCTGCTGACCCACCTTCTCATGAGTCAAAGAGTGATGCAACCATGAAGACCATCACAGGGAAGAACAACGTAACTTTACCCACTCCTACTGGTGATGATCAACCCCTGACCACCAAAGCCAGAAGAAGTAGAGCTAAGGCAGCCAGAAAAACTGCCAAGAAAGTGGCTGAGTCTAAGCTGAAGATAGACCCAAAGCAAAAGGGTGTATTCATCTAAGCTGGATTCCAGGTGGTAAGAAACTCTGATTCAGGAAAGGAGTGTAGTACCAGCACTCCTGTCCTACAAGAAACAGCAATCCTCAAATTCCCAAAAGGTTAACATTGCATGCATAATGCGTGGTCTGCAAAACCACATGGTCAAAGATTGTTACTACAATCCTGCTAGCACACATTATGCAAATAATGTTAAAAGAGAAGGAGTCAGAGAAGGTTTCTCATTTGGACCATATCAATTGGTTCAAGTAATGAAAAAGGGAAAGCTTGTTTCTGAAGCAAGGTTGCTTTCGGAAGAAAGTCCTCCTTGCGAAGGGAAAATGGCTTCGGAAGCTAAAGCTGTCAAGACTCAAAAGAATAAAAGAGTCCCCTTGAAACCATCCCAGAAGAAGACTACTTCGGAAGAAAAGGTGGTGAAGGCTTCTTCAGAAAAGAAAGAAGCTTAGGAAGAATGCCATGCTGCAAAAGCTTCAACAAACTCATCCTCCATGATCAACCAAGGGATGGAATGGAAGATCAAGGAAGATGCTGCAGCCCAAACCTCTTCTTCAAAGACATCCATTGAACCCCCATGCATAAATTTTGGTTCAATTATGTCACTATCATTGGAAGAACCCAAGACCAACAAGGCTTGGGTTTCCAATCAAAACTAATCATCTCATCTTATGTGCAGGAACATCCATATGACAAGAATAACGATGTTTGGATTGTGGATAGTGGATGCTCCAGGCACATGACAGGGAACAGATTTCTCCTTTAACAATTTCAACATTATGATGGAGGTCCTGTCCAGTTTGGAGGTGAGGCCGGAGGATATATTTCTGGCAGAGGAAGTATATCCAACAGAAAATTAAAAGTTGACAAAGTTCACTTTGTCAAACAGCTTGAACACAACCTGTTAAGTGTTTCTCAGTTCTGTGATCAAAAGCATCAAATGCTCTTCACAGAACATGAGTGCATTATCCTCAAACCCGGAATGACAATCCTCAAGAATTAGTGCTTCTTAGATCTCCCAGGAAAAGGGATATGTACAAGCTTGATATGAACAATGCTTTCGCAATGGGTGAAGTGTCATGCTTTCTGCAGGACCGTTTAAGGGCTTAAGCACAATTACAACACAACAACACAATGAGGAGATTAACTAAGCTCTAATCAAACAGTGAACTGGGTAACCAAAGATGATACAAAGAACACAAGTAAAGCAAGAGACAGAACAAGAGAATATGGGTTTCAAGGAGGCAGTATATTGCTTTCTCAAGTTCTTTTACAAGTGTTACAAAGCATAAAGAAAAGATACAAGAACTTGAAATACTTATACTACAACCTACAGCCGGCTATACTTTGAAAGCCAGCTGGATACAATTGACTAGACACTAACAAAATCAATTGTAGGATCAAAAGGCATATCTGCCTTTTGACCTTGTGACTATGACATGCCATAGCTCACATCCTTATACAATACAAAAAGGATAAAGTACATAAAGTGGAAAGTTGAAGACTCAAGACCTCAATGTACAGTTACCAAAAGCAAGGCCCTTTTCACCAACTCATGTAAGTTGGTGACTTTACAGAGATGCAGCGGAAAAGGTGCTTTATGGAACAGTACATCAGATAAAGCATGTATACTAAAAGTCTTCGGAAGAAATCTGTCTTCATAGGTTGAAGCTTCGGAAGACTTTGTCTCTGAAGCTTCGGAAGACTTCATGTTTGGCTTCGGAAGATATTGGTCTTGGCTTCGGAAGATTTTACACTTAGAGTATTTTCTAATGCTTTGTGTAAAACTTCCGAAGCATTCTTCACTTCAGTACTTAGTGCATGTTGCTGAGACACTTAGGCTGTTTTGGGTTGCATCAGACTTCAGGAATCCTTACAAACTCCCCTTAGGCTGATGCTACCAAAACACTTGGAAGATCTTCAAATGTTGGTAGTCTTCAGTACAATCAGGACCATTCCTTTCTTCATGAGATGGTCAGGATCATCAAGACTTTCATAGTATCTTCTCATCTCAAAGAGATCATGCAGAGGTAAGTTGATTATGTCTTGCCATGAGTAGACATTCTCAACACCTTGATCTCTGATAACAGTCCATCTCTCTGGATTGGTAGAGTAAGTCCAGGACAAGATGGGTGTCTCACTAGTTAGAGGAGCCACTTGAATAGGAGTTGATTGGGCTGCCTCATCATGCACTTCCTCAGGTTGATCTGATTCAGCCTGAGGTGCAGAGGTAGATGACTTTGGCTTCTTCTTCTTAGTCTTTGGTTTAGAAGCCATCCTCTTCTTCCTCTTGGATGTCTTTAACTGAGAAGACTGGTCTGCAGCACCATGTTGATCATCAGTGTCTTTCTCAGTTGGGTGTTCCTCCCTCACAGGTTCAGAAGGAGAGGGAGTTTGACCCTGCCTAGGATCAGAAGATGAAGCTTGCTGAGGCTCAGCTGGAGGTGCTGGTTGAGGTGTCTCTGGTTGTTCAAACTTGACCTCCACTTCAGGTGGGACTTGACTTGGAAGAGAGTGCAAGTCAATGAGTTCTCCACTTTTAATCTTCTGCTTGATCACCCTAATATGCTCATCCATGGTGGATAGAGACATGGGGCCAAGTCTCCTTCCGGAGAATCCATACAGCTTCAAGAAGCTCACCATTCTTTGTCTGTCAGCAGACTTCTTTGCATTCTTTTGAATGATGGCCCTTGACTTTGCAGCTTCTTCCCTTAGTTTCCTTTTAGTTGTCTTTCTTTCCTTGACTAACTCAAGCTCAAGTTGCTTTAGATACTCGAACTCAATGAAGTCATAGGACAAAGGGAGAAGTGCATCTGCCTGATAGAAGCCTGTGGCACTCAGGTAGTTGATCATCTTGATCCTATCTTCCTCTTTATCTACCTGAGGTTCTTGTGGAGCCACATCTTCCTGTGCAGGACTTTCTTGAACTGGTGAGAGAGTAGGAGCATGCTTGTAAAGTCTTTTCTGTCTCTTCTCCTCTTTGAGTTGGAGAAGTATCATTGCATCCTCTTTCTCCTTCAACTCTCTTGACACTTCTCTGTCAGCCAGTTCATTTAGTTCTTCTAAGGGGAGGGAGATGATCTCATCAATGTCATAGTTCCTGGTCTGTAAGTAGGTAATCCTGACTGCCCTTAACTCATCATCTTGAGTATTTGGTCTGGGAGCAGCCCTGATTGCAGCTTGCATGAAGCTAGATGACCCAGTGGAACTTTCTCCCCTTAGTCTCCTTTTCCTCTCTCTCTCTTCCTCCTCAATTTCCTCAGGAGTCATTATCCTTTTCCCTTTGTCACCAACAGACCTTTGTGACTCAGGGTGGATTGAAGCTTGGCCTTCATTGCTTGGAGTAGCTTCCATGCTCTGGCCAGAGAGAGGCTGAGAAACACCTTCACCAGCAGGTGTCTCAGATGGAGTTTGGACCTCAGCAGCAGTTGTTGATGATGAGACAGGGGTCTCAGGTTCTGTCACTGGGCCTTCAGTCAAGGTTTCCCCTATGAAACTAATCTTAGGGTCCACCTCAACATCCAGTTGACCGATGACATTGCCTGATTCCCTAAGTCTCCTTCTTAGAGAAACTCTGCAAGGATCCTGTCTTGGATTCTTTGAGCCAGCCTGTCAGCTTGTCTTGAATTGCTTGGATTGACAAGTGGCAAGTTGACTAAATCCAGTCTTTCATAAAAGCTCAGGCTTTGGAATTGAAAAACTTCTTGTTGGCCTTGAACTCTTTGAAGTATGAGGGCTCTCCTGTCATCATCATACCTCCACCTTATGATGTGATTGCCAGTTCCTAGTGGTGGAGATGAGACAGCCCTTGGTATGCCTTCCTCAAAGAGACTCCTGATGAGAGAGTCTATAGAGTCCACATTAATGTGAACTTGAGGAAGTTGCTGAGAATGCACAACAGCAAGTGAGGATGGTGAGTCCTCTATGTCCATTCTCTCTGAAGAACTCCCAGGTTCTGTGGTTGTAACAACTTTCTCCCCCTTTTTGGTAGCATCACCCACTTGCATAGGTGAGCTGGAGGATAAGTCAATCACTTCCACAGGTTCTTGTGTTCCTGGTTGAGCTCTCCTTAAAGGTCTCCCAGCTAGTTTTTCCTGCAGATATGAAATCTGGAGTTGCTGATCATTGACCCTGTTTTGCAGGGTAGTCACCTGAGATTCCAAGTGACTAACCTTAGAGACTAGGTAGGTGCATGTTTTTGACAGTTTTTGCACCTTTAGTCTCAAATTCCCCTCATCTTCATCAGAAGATTCATTGGGGGATGAGATGATTGGACCAAAGTCCTCTCTCTCACCACCAGCTTGAGTTTCTTGGCTGCTGGTTTTCCTCTGCTCACTGGCAGCCTCAGTTGAGATGCCAATGGGCTGAGTTGCCATGGTTGAGGTCTTAATGATGTAATCACTTTCAAAAGTGAGAGCCTCTTCCATATGGACATCCTGAACAGGTTCAGAAGTGTCCACCTCAGTAATAGGTGACTGATGGGGGATAGACTGAGGAGAGTCAGAGGTACTCATCTCTCTTTGAGTAGGGGAGGAGAAGAGAGACTCATGGTACTCACTGAATCCTAAGTCTTCATCAGTGTAAAAGGATAGGTTGGGAATTGGTTGGTTGAGATCCAAAGGCTGGGGATGGTAGCTGTCCCCTGAAGGTTGTCCACTTGAGTGTTGAGACTCAGAGTGAAGGCTTAAGGTTGTTGGGCTATTGAGCTCATCAGGGTGAGCTTGAGGAACCTCAGCCCTGATAGGTGAAGTAATGGGAGTGGTTTGCTCCTCAGGAGAAGTGGGAGCTCTAGTGTCCACTTCTTCCTGTAAGGTTGAGTATTTGGGGGCCTGCACAGACTCAATAGCCTGAGCAGGGGTTCGTTTGGATTTTCTTTGGTAGGTGAGGGTGATTTCTGGTCTTTTTAATGGTAATGACAAAAGAGGTGTGGGTTCAACACTAGCTTGTGTTGCTAGGTTGTCACCTTGAGCAATGAGCTCTAACATTTTTGGGACTAGGGCTGTTTCTACCCCAGAGAAGCCTACAGTTGGCTTCTTCATTATTTTAAAGATGCCGGGCTTCATCTGTCCCAATTTAAGAATATTACCTGTTTCCCTCAACTGTGAGCCCACAGTTGAGAATGTGTTGAACATATCTAGGAAACATGTAATACTCTAAGGAGTCTAAGTTTGCAAGTAAATTAGTATAAACAAATTGTGAATACCTGAACTTGACCCCCTGAACCATTCCATGAACTATAAAGGAGAGATCCTCAGGAATCTGGTCCCATCCACCATGCTTGTTTGACAAGCTGTGGATAACCACATGGAGCAGGAATTTCCATTGGGATGAGACCTTCCCTTTCCTAAAGGTCTTTACAGAGAAATCTCCCTCATAGCCCATCTGCTCAAAAGAATGATTAACAGCTTCTTTGGGAAGGACACCTCACCTTCTTCATCATCCAGCTGTAGATGTTGGTTAATGATGGCCGGAGTGATGAAGATTGTCCTCCCTTGCACTGTGGCAGACAGTGCCTTCTCCCCATCCATAATGACCTCTTGGCAGGTCTTCCAGAATTCAAGCAAGTGATCCTCATATAGAGTAGGATCAATGGTCAGGGAGGTGAAATAATTTGACAGAGTCAAGAATTGGCAAATCTCTGAGAAACTTGCATCTTTCTCAGAGCTTAACAGAGCAACTTGATTATGTTGCCTGTGTAGTTGCATGGAGAAATCAGGGTTGTTTCTGCGGTTAAGGTTGGCCATTTCAGAAGCTTAAGGGTGAAGAAAGGTAGAAAGCAAAGGCGGTTTAGAGAATTAGGTTAGAGAAACAGTAGAATTGAGGAAGATAGTGGGAAAGAGGGGGAACCGTTGGGTATTTATATGAAAAGGGATTTGAACCAAAGTTAATGAAAGAGGATAAACTTTGAAATCCGAAAGTCGGTCCCACCTCTGAAAAGGTAGTTTACTTTTGCTCAAAAAGTAGTTTTCTTGGAATTCGAAAAGCTTCCGAAGTTTATTTGTCTTCGGAAGTTTTGATGAAAAAGCTTCCGAAGCTAAAATGGCTTCGGAAGATTTTCCTGAGAGTCTTGAAGATTTATGCTTCGGAAGAGAAATAAACCCTTGAATGCTTTGTATAGAAATAAACAAAGCTTCCGAAGGTTAATTTTGCTTCGGAAGGAAAAGGTTCTTAAAAATAAATAAGTGTCTGAGATAAGAATTTTAAGCTTCGGAAGATGAATTTGACTTCTTCCGAAGGTAAAATCTCTTAGACAGTTATTTATTTTGAAGACATGTTTTTCTTCCGAAGATAAAATTTATCTTCCGAAGTATCAAAAATTTTCAAGAATCTAAGGAAAGTCTTCAAAAAAATTTTACATCCAAAGAAAACATGAGCTTATGAAAGTGATGAACTAGACAACTTAGGACACATATTTTAAGAAGAAATAATTAGAATTAGTTTTAATAAAAAGTCTACTCAAAGTTAATCATCCCAATAGCTGATATCAGATACTTAAATCTCTGTTCATCAAAAGCTTTTGTGAACAGATCAGCATATTGTTCATCTGTATGAACTTTGACTAGTTTAATTAATCCTTTTTCATAGTTATCTCTTATTAAATGATACCTGATGTTGATGTGTTTGGTCCTTGAGTGCTGCACAGGGTTCTCAGTGATAGAGATAGCACTATTGTTGTCTATGTGGATAGGAGTCTCTTTGAAGTTAAATCCATAGTCCAGCATCTGATTTTGAATCCAAAGCACTTGAGCACAGCAGCTTGCAGCAGCAATGTATTCAGCCTCAGCAGTTGATGCAGACACACAGGATTGTTTCTTGCATTGCCATGAGACCACCCTTCCACCAAGGAATTGACATCCCCCAGATGTAGACTTTGCAGTCATATTGCAACCACCATAATCACTATCTGTATAGGCATACAGATTGAAATTTGGATTCTTTGGATACCATAGACCAAGTGTTGAAGCACCTTTGAGGTATCTTAAAATCCTTTTCACAGTGATTAAGTGAGACATCTTAGGGTTGGCTTGATATCTTGCACAAATACATGTAGCAAACATGATATCAGGCCTGCTAGCTGTAAGATACATAAGAGACCCAATCATAGCCCTGTATAAGTGCTCATCTACACACTCCCCCTCAAGATCTGGACCAAGGGAGTGGTTTCTGGCTATGGGTGTCTTAGCAATCTTACAATCAGTCATATTGAACCTCTTGAGTATGTCTTGAACATACTTTGACTGACTTATGAAGATGCCATCTTCAACCTGCTTCACTTGAATTCCCAGAAAGAAGTTGAGTTCTCCCATTGAACTCATCTCAATTCTGTCTTTCATCAGCTTCTCAAAGTCTTTGCAGAGCTTTGGATTAGTTGAACCAAAGATGATGTCATCAACATATACTTGAACCAGCAATAAGTCATTTCCCTGTCCTTTGATGAAGAGAGTTCCATCTATAGTACCTCTTCTGTATCCATGCTTACAAAGATACTCAGATAGTGTCTCATACCACTTCCTGGGTGCCTGATGCAGCCCATAAAGAGCTTTGTCAAGCTTGCAGACATAATCAGGATGATCAGGGTCTACAAAACCAGGTGGCTGTTTGACATAAACCTCTCATCAATCACTCCATATAAGAAAGCACACTTTACATCAAGTTGGTAGACCTTGAAGTTCTTGGATGCAGCAAATGCCAGGAATATCCTAACAGCTTCTAGTCTTGCTACAGGAGCAAAGACATCAGTGTAGTCAATCCCTTCTTCTTGTGTGTATCCTTGAACAACTAGTCTTGCCTTGTTCTTGATGATGATTCCTCTATCATCCTTCTTGTTTCTAAAACCCATTTGGTTCCAATGGTAGTCTTCCCATGAGGAAGAGGACAAAGGTTCCAAACTTTCTGCCTTTTGAATTGAAGCAGCTCTTGTTGCATAGCTTCAACCCAACTTCCATCCTTTAGACTTGTTAGGACCTGGTATTTGAACGAAATACCGAGTGATTGCGTGTTAAACCAACTCAAATAGTGCGGAATCCTATTTGATTGGCGATCCAATCAGTGAGAACACACGATGAATCAATCAAGAATTGATTTCAACGTCAGAAATCGATAGGAACCGATCTGATGTGTTCTATGAACTTGGAGAACGATTTGGGAGGCTTCTGGACGGCTAGGGTACGTCTGGAGTCGTAATGGGATGAATGTGCGTTTTCCCACGAATTGGGTCTATTTATAGGTTAGTATTGGTCAATCGTGCGACTGGGCCATAAGTATGGTTCAGTCGTGCGATTGAACCATGCGGTTGATTCATCCGCACGACTGAGTGTTCAGTCGTGCGATTGAGTCAATCTTATGTGTCAATCATACGACTGATCCAGTCTCCTGGTTCAGTCGTGCGATTGAGTCAATCGTATGAAGTTATTCATGCGTGTGGTCCATTCGCATGGGCCATCCGCATGAGAACTTCATTAAGTTAAGTTTGAATGTTCTATTTATATAACTTAATGTGCACTCATTCAAAACATTCATAAACCCAATCAATTCAATCACAACTCATTAATGAAATATTAAACATTACATGAAACCAATTCATATCATTTCATTAATCAATTACAATTACATCAAAATCAGACAGACAAGTTCATTACATTACAAATCATGATCTAGGGACATACATGTATCAACTGGTATTTGAACGAAATACCGAGTGATTGCGTGTTAAACCAACTCAAATAGTGCGGAATCCTATTTGATTGGCGATCCAATCAGTGAGAACACACGATGAATCAATCAAGAATTGATTTCAACGTCAGAAATCGATTAGGAACCGATCTGATGTGTTCTATGAACTTGGAGAACGATTTGGGAGGCTTCTGGACGGCTAGGGTACGTCTGGAGTCGTAATGGGATGAATGCTTACGTTTTCCCACGAATTGGGTCTATTTATAGGTTAGTATTGGTCAATCGTGCGACTGGGCCATAAGTATGGTTCAGTCGTGCGATTGAACCATGCGGTTGATTCATCCGCACGACTGAGTGTTCAGTCGTGCGATTGAGTCAATCTTATGTGTCAATCATACGACTGATCCAGTCTCCTGGTTCAGTCGTGCGATTGAGTCAATCGTATGAAGTTATTCATGCGTGTGGTCCATTCGCATGGGCCATCCGCATGAGAACTTCATTAAGTTAAGTTTGAATGTTCTATTTAATATAACTTAATGTGCACTCATTCAAACATTCATAAACCCAATCAATTCAATCACAACTCATTAATGAAATATTAAACATTACAAGTAACAACCAATTCATATCATTTCATTAATCAATTACAATTACATCAAAATCAGACAGACAAGTTCATTACATTACAAATCATGATCTAGGGACATACATGTATCAACAAACTCCCCCTTGGACCTAGATCTATCTATTCTCTTGTCTTCTGCATCACCTCCTTATATTTCTTGTACTTCTCCTCTTTAGTGACTCCTGCGTGTATCTCAAAAGCAAAGCAGAGTCTTATGACATTTTGGAATTGGAGGGCTTGTACAATATCTTGCGTGTCATAGAATAGTGGCCACTTATATAATGTGTAGACATCATTAGCAGATAAGTTGGTTAGCCACATTGGGTCGAATACCCTGATAGTATCCATTTGGCCCTCTCTGTTTAGGACTATGACCGCTTCAGCTGTTCTCCAATCGTAGTACCACCATTTGAAGTGGGGAGTGAAGTCCTGTGGCATTTCCCTTAGAGGGATTCTTGACATGGTTCGCGGGGGACTCCACTTCAGCACTATCTTTGGCTTACCAGTTATGGGATCAACTTCAGAACGTCTGATATACCTCGTAGGTTGTTGAGGTTTGAAGTTGACCCACCTGGTGTGGTACTCTTTCCTCAGGGCAGCCTCAAACCAGCCTGACATCTTTCTCGGTTCAGCATACAGCAGCTTTAGTTTAGCCAGCTGGTTGAGCTCAAAACCAGGTAGAGTCTTCAGATCATGTGGGAACCTGAAGTACTCTATGCCCTGCTCCCTCTTAACTGCATAAGCGTTAAGGTCTTCAAAATATGCCCAAGAGATAATCCTGCCCGACACCTTATGGTGTTTCTTGACTTTGTAGAGCTTTGTGTAGGCATCTCTCTTTGGTGCAGCCCGCTGGGCTCTTACTTCCTCAAAACAGGCAGCCCATTCAGCCTTACGAATATCTACATCTGCATTGGAGGCTTGGGCTGTTTCTTCAGTCTTTTCTGCTTCTTGCTCCATCTTGTCAAGTACCTCAAAAGTATCACTGACTAGGGATTCACCCAAATTGGGGACCACATTTCCCTCGGCGTCAGCATACTGAGGATACTCTTCTGCAGTGATGTCTTCAATCTCAACCTCATCAATGTCGTTCAGTTCCTCATCACTGGTTGAGTCCACTGTTGGAGCATCCTTCACGATTTCATCGGGATTGAGTTTGAACATTTCAGCTATTTGCTCATCAGACAGGTCATGAATTATCTCCCCTTCTTCAGGGGTATAACTCACAGACCGTCTTACTATCCCTTGTAGGTCAAGAATCATAGTTAACTGAGTCTTGACCATTTGAAGGGGAGTAAAGTCAAACTCATCCCTTTGAAAGTTTGGATCTGTTTGATATAAACATTCAACACATAAATCATTAGTAATTAATCAAACAGACATATATTAACTTAATATATATAAACATTTAATACATTTGTTTTTCATTACATGATTCAAGTACAAAGTAAATAAATACATAAAACGTCTAATCAGTACTTTGGTCCTGAATCTGTGGTGTGTCGCTCGGAGGAGCAGAAGTAGTGGATGACTGGTCTTGTCGACGTTTGGATCTGCGCTCCTGACCTGAGGCAGAGGCCGATGCAGCCGCATCCCCTCCTTCTGCCTCGTCATCATCATCATGTCCTTCTGTCCTCTCTTCTTCTGTCTCCTCATCATCATCATCTTCCTCATCATCATCCTCATCTTCATCATCATCATCTCCGTCATCCCCGTCACCCTCCTTTAGCTTCAGGGGCTCATCCTTCGACCCCTTCAGCCTCAGCATGATAGTCTTGTTGGTCGTCTCCAACTCCTCAATACGTTTGCGGACTGAGCCTGAGTATCTTGGAGTTGGGACACCTCAACTCTCTGCTGGTCTATGACCCGAGCTTGCTCTGCCAATTGCTGAGATTGGGCAGCAGCCAAGTCGGTCAGCTGGCGGATCTGCGCCGCCTTCTCCTCGTCAGCAGCAAGCAGACGCATAACCATACGGTTTAGCGCTGAGAGCTGCTCCTCTACCCCAATGTGAGGTAGAGTGAATCCATGAACCTGTGAGGGCTGGGCTGACGGTCCAGCCTGATGTGTGGTGGTGGTGGCAGTGGCTGTGGTGAATATGGGTCGGTGAGCTGATGGTGGTGAAGTAGGGGGTGAATGGTCTGGTGATGGATGGGATAGAGGTGGTGGGTAGAGTGGTGGATGTGGTAGTAGGGGTAGTGGCTGTGGTAGCTGTGGTGATGGGTGGAATCGTCAGTAGTGGTGGTAGTGGTGGCTGTGGTGGTAGAAGTGGAAGTCACGAAGGTCAACCGACGCTTCTTCTTCTTCAACCCATGTGGTTGAGCCATCCGCTTCCTCCTAGTCCCGGAGGAAGTAGATGCTCCCCCTGCAACTCTGCTACCTGACCCCGGAATGTAGTTAGGGTCAGTATCTCTCTCCGAGGAGTCCCTTGGGTGCTCACCAACCACCTTTAGCCCGTGGTCTGTGGGAACGACTTTGCTTCCCACAGTCCTGGTGAGGGGCTCCTCGTCTGACTCCTCCTCCTCAATGTCACCAGCGACAAACTCCTGATGGAAGCCGGCCATCTCTGCGACCTCTCCGGCAGTGGCTGACCCCGGGGGAATAATCTCTGTATCTGTGCCTCTAGATGGGGCAGGCATGTCATCCCCGGCGTCGCCGCTATCATCATCATCAGAGTCTGTCTCTGGGATAGCAAATGCTCCACATCTGAGTCACTGTCCTCGTGGCGCCACTTCCTCTTCGCTGGCGCCACATAATCAGCCCGGGCCAGATGCCCAAATAACCTCCTGACAGGGGGCTTCACCTGCTTCCCCCTGTAACCTTCATCCGTCCAAGAGTCGTGTCGTCCATGACCTCGAGGATAACAGCATCCTCCTTCTCCTTCGGCAGGGAAGGAAGCTTCTGATCAATGATCATCTGTAGAATCTAGGGTACATACAGAAGCCTTCCTTCCCCTTCCCCTCGAGGTTCTCCACCAAGTAACTGAATATCATCCTGGAGAAGCTGAACGGATGGTTCAGCACCAACGCTGCATAAGCGTTCTGGATCTGGTCCGAGAGCTCATCAAATCCACCCTTCCGTGATGCTATACACTTCAGCAGCACGTGCGCCAAGTACTTAAACTGGGGACAGAGGTTACTCTTGTTGAGTACCCCGGCATTAATGTCCCCAGAGTACTTGGCTCTCATGAAGCATCCACGGACAGTGAGGGGGTGTAGACGTGTGGGACACTCAGCATCGTCTCCAAACTGAAGAACTATCCTCAGATCCTCCTCAGAAATAGTGATAGCCTCACCAAAAATCGAGCTCCTGATGCAGTGAGGCTCGGTGGATCTGTCTACCGATGCGCCATCCCAAAAGGCCTGCTGCACTGATCTGTACGGTGTGCAGGGAGTAGATATAGCATACGCGATCCTGGATCTCTGAAGGAAAGTAATAATGCCAGCAAGTCGGCTGCATTCCTGGAAGTCAAGTCCAGGTGAGCACAATGTTGTGCTTAGTGCTCATATTCCATCTACTCGCCATCTGTAACACATAATAACATAAACGTTAGTTTCATTGGCTAAGAGTATAAAGCAACACTTAAACTTTGAATAAAAGTATCTGTCATGCGACTGAGGTTGTACGACTGAAGACAGTCGTGCGACTGAATCATGCGATTGAGGTTCAGACGTGCGATTGACCTCATGCGCACGACTGAGTGTGCGACTGGACTCATGCGCATGTACTCTTGTGCGGTTACACCAGTCGTGCGACTGAGTCTCATTCGCATGGTTCAGTCGTGCGATTAAGTGATTCGCACCCTTCAGTCGTGCGACTGAAGTTCATCCGGACGACCAGTCGTCTGTCTCATTTGTTCAGTCGTCCCAAGATCAAATCTACGCAGAATAAGTTTTATCATTCAATTAACCGGTTCTTTAGTGTCGCCTACTCTTCCCTAACAACCTATTTAACCAATTTTAACATATTACTTAGTTTTAATAGGTTATTAGGGTTTGACTTCGCGGTTCGCACTTCACAGTCTTATTAATCCGATTAGGGTTTCATTCTTTCTGATTTCGATGGATATTAACTTCAAAGTACCTGTACGATGATGAACGAACGTTAGTGACACAGAATCAGCAAGAAAAATCAAGCAGAGAAAATTTGGGCAGAGTAACGGTACACAATGCGAATTAGGGGCGATTTGAGAGTGTGGAGTCTCTGCGACCGACTCCACCTCTATTTATATCCACTCTAGTTCCAATCGTGCGACTGAGTTCATTCGCACCTTTCAGTCGTGCGAGTGGGACTCAGTCGTGCGATGGGTCAGTCGCCCTTCTCCAGTCGTCCGACTGAAGTTCAGTCGTGCGACTGACTCACTCGTTCGCACTTAAGCCTCCGATTGGACTAATCGTATGATCCATTCGTGCGAATGGACTTCATTCGTATGGTTAGTCCATACGTATGGTCCATTCGTGCGAATGGGTCATACTTAGTTAATTTTTCTGCTATTTTACCAATTTACCTTTAGACTCTTTTATATTA
Organism: Flaveria ramosissima; assembly: GCA_025215565.1. Lineage (NCBI taxonomy): Eukaryota > Viridiplantae > Streptophyta > Magnoliopsida > Asterales > Asteraceae > Flaveria > Flaveria ramosissima. The sequence goes on along the minus strand of CM046046.1, from coordinate 72,319,372 downwards.
ATTAAATTAACGTTATGACCTTTGATCATCTCAGACATGATCCTTTTATCTAGAAAACACATTGATCACCTCAGACGTGATCCTTTTAACCACTTTGGTCACCTCAGACGTGACCCCTTTAAAATACTTTGTCACCTCAGACGTGACTGATATAATTTCAAAGAACATATGGTCATCTCAGACATGACCCTTTTAGTGAGTTTATTCCTTCTGATTTTCCTGATGTAGTCCGACACTGACTCAAGTTAAAACTTAAAACAAACGAACTAATTTAAGAAGTTAAACTAATTACATAATCAGACATATTTTTGGCTTTTTGTGAGAGATAAATCCAGAGATTGATATCTACGGGATTTGGATCGGGAGTAGATAGCTTCAACTTAGGTTGATCACATCTGGACCAATTCAATTTTGGAATCATACAGGCAATTCAAATCATTTGGGACTCGTTATAAAACCTTTTGATGCTCAAGTTCTCGGTGTTCATCCAGAGTCTTTTGCAACATAAGGAAATCATACTGAAACTCTTAGATTCTCACATTGATTTGGACCTTTGAGAATGTAGCCACAATGATTGTCAGTATGTTTGTCCACTTAAATCCATACACAGACTTTTGACACAGACTGGTGACTTATTTAGGTTTAATTATTTCAACTAACACTTGTGGATCCCACACTTATATGGTAATCAACATCCCTCAGGAGCTTTTGAGCGGTCTACGGGTATTATTACAAGAAGAGACTATTCTTAGAGCTTTCAAAGAGAAGCCTGTCCTCAGGTCAGTGCCATCGCACAGCAGAGAGGCGGCAAACAACAATGAATTCTAGAATATCTAGGTTATGCTTATCCTCAGGTCAGTGCCATCGCACAGCAGAGAGGCACATAACCTATCTCCTTGTTAGAGCAGCTTATTTTATTTTGCACAAAATGCACCAACAACATAAGTCATTAGCTTTATTGCATTTGTCTTTCATTTTTTCTTTGCTTTGCTCTAGTTATGGTCATCCGCACACATTTGTGGCGTTTACTTGCTCATTACCCCTTATTGGAATATTGTTGATTGTGTTAACCAGTGATAAGATGGACGCCCACAGTCAGTTGAACACTTTAGTTTTATCTTGTAATCACCAATCCGGTCTAGTTGTCTATTGTGTTGAATCTACCAACATATCATATATGGTCTAGCAGCCTCTAAGTCTACTTTCTTTGTGTCACCTTAGGAGTTGCCAGTTTTCTATCATCTTTCCTTTTAGTATTGCTTAGACTACACAGATTTATTACTTTGAACTTTTGCACATTACTAACACTTAAATTTTAAAGTCCCTCTTGATTTGTTCCTGTGTACTATCATTTTCCAAAGGTATTGAATCGGTATCACAGATACAATCTACCTTATTTCAGCTCGCTACTCCTTCTCCCTCATTTTTTTTTTTTTTTTTTTTTTAATGTTAACTTGCTGACATATTCTCCCCCTAAAATACTAAAATCATTTCTGGTTTAATTATTTTAGGATTTTAATAAACAGCAAGAGAACATGAGTTTAAATAAAATTAAAATCAAATAGACAAATCAAATAAATAAAATAAAAAAATTTAAGTACACGACATCGGACTACACATTTTCATCATCAGGAATTACCTCACTTTTCTTTTTAACACCGTTGACCTCTAATAAATATTGAAAACGTGGTTTATCAAAAGCTTTAGTATAGAGGTCAGCGCGTTGAAAATCAGTATTAATTTTAACCACATCAATTAAGTTCTTTTCAAACAATCCTTATGAAATGGTATTTAATACCGATGTGTTTGGTCTTAGGATGTTGGACCGGATTTTTAGTTACTGCAATTGCAGCAGAGTTATCAACAAAAATAGGAGTAGATGAGAATTTTAAACCGTAATCCCGCATTTGCTGTTGAATCCAGATGATTTGAGAACAGCAACTTGCAGCAGCAACATATTCGGCTTCACAGGTTGACAAGGCAACCGATGTCTGCTTCTTACACTGCCAGGTAACTAATCTTCTCCCAAAGAATTGACACCCTGCTGATGTAGACTTGTAGTTCATCTTGCAGCCCCCGTAATCCGAGTCACTATACGCGGTAAGCTCAAAGTCATCATCATGAGGGTACCACAATCCAAGTGTGGGTGTACCCTTCAGATAACGAAAATCCTCTTGACCCCGATCAGATGGTTGACCTTTGGTTTAGCCTGATATCTTGAACATAGACATGTAGCATACATAATATCAGGTCTTGAGGCAGTGAGATACATGAGGGATCCGATCATTCCTCGGTACATAGTGGCATCTACTAGATCTCCATTATCATCCGGTGCTATATCATGATTAGTAGCAAGTGGAGTCCCAGCAGCAGAAGCATTCTCCATGTCAAAGCGACTGAGAATGTCTCCTACATACTTGGTCTGATGTAGAAAGATTCCATTAGGTGTTTGATCCACCTGTAACCCGAGAAGAACTTCATCTCCCCCATGGCACTCATCTCAAATTCTTTCTTCATTACTGCTTCAAACTCTTTACATAACTCTTCGTTCTTTGACCCGAAGATTATGTCATCAACATATATCTGTACAAGCAGTAGGTCGCCATCCTTTTCCTTAATAAACAGTGTACAGTCAATTACTCCCCTGCGAAAGCCGTGTTTCACAAGATGAGTTGAGAGTTTCTCATACCAAGCTCGAGGAGCTTGATGAAGCCCATACAAAGCTTTGTCGAGCTTGTAAACTCTATCCCGATGATAAGGATCTTCAAAACCCTCGGGTTGACTTACATAGACTGTTTCTCTGATTTCCCCATGAAGGAATGCACTCTTTACATCTAATTGGTAGACTTTGATCTTCATGTACGATGCATAGGCAAGGAAGATACGAATAGCTTCCATCCTTGCCACGGGTGCAAACACCTCATTGTAGTCAATTCCCTCGACTTGGCGAAAACCTTGAACCACCAGTCGAGCTTTGTTCCTGATAATGACCCCTTGGTCATCCTTCTTGCATTTTAGTACCCATTTAGTGCCAATGACTTTAGCACCTTTAGGTTTATCAACCAGTGTCCATACACCTAACTTCTTAAACTGCAGAAGTTCTTCTTGCATGGCACTCACCCACGCCTCATCATTGAGTGCTTCACTGACATATTTGGCTCAACCTGCGAGACAAAACATCGATAGGCACCATCATGATGTAACCTTTCTCCATAACCGAGGCGTAATCAGCTGAGTACAACTGATTTCGGGTTTGTACTCCTGATCTGACATCTCCAATAACATTGTCAAGGGGATGATAGACGTTTAGTCGTGATCCTGGAGTAGTAGGAACAGCTACCTCAGAACCAAGATTATGAACATTTGGTTCTGCATCTGAGGTAGTGGAGTTTGAGGTTCTGAAGTCGAAGGTGCATCACTCGTAGATGCTTGTGGACTTGCTGGAACTGGAACCTGTTCCTCCTGACTGTTCTGGTCATCTGCTTCAGCTTCATCTTCAGAGGAGGAGTCACTGTCGTCGACTACTCCCCCTGACTGAGTAGATGATTCTCCCTGTGTGCTAGATGGTGTATTCAGAATATCATACATCATCCTAGTAGCTAGCTCATCATCCGAGGGAGAGAGAGGTATGTTGAAGGATTTGAAGAATCCATCATAATCGAAGAAGTAGGCAGGTCCTTTCCTGTAGGTGGTGTGGTATATCTCTGAACGTCGACATTACACCACACTTCTACAAGACCCGTTGAGTTATTGTAAACTCGCTTATTCGGTATGTTGTATCCTAGAAAGATTCCTTCATCTGCCTTCTCGCTGAATTTTCCTTCTTGCGTCTTCTTCAGAAGTGTACACGGCGCGCCAAAGGTTCAAGATACTCCAAATTCGGTTTGCGTCTTTGTAGTAGCTCATAACATGTCTTTCCGTGGCGCTTGACTATTAGGACTCGATTCAGTGTATAACATGCATTTGCTACTGCCTCATTCCAGAATTGGATAGGCAGTTTCGAGTCCGCCAGCATAGTCCGTGCAGTCTCTATCAAGCTCCTATTTTTCCTCTCAGCAACACCATTCATCTGAGGCGTGTATGCTGAAGTGAATTGATGAACAATCCCCTTTTCCTTGCAGTATGCCTCCATCCATTGATTCTTGAATTCGGTCCCGTTGTCTGAGCGTACTTGTCTAACCTTTAGCTTGTAGAGAGATTCCAGAGTGGTGACTAATTCCTTGAATGACTCAAATGTTTCTGATTTGGATTTCAGAAACATTACCCAAGTGAACCTTGAGTAGTCATCAGTGACCACAAAACAGTACAGATCGCCTGCAATGCTCCTTGTACTGACTGGACCAAACAGATCCATGTGAAGAAGTTCAAGAGGAAGTTCTATTGAATGAACTTTCTTTTCCTTATGAGACTTCTTTGTCTGTTTGCCTTTCTTGCAAGCTACACAAAAGTCAGGAAGTTGGAAGTTCTTGACATTTACTCCTCTCACTAAGTCCTTCTGAATCAAGTGATTCATCTTCCTTTGACTAATGTGTCCCATTCTCCTATGCCAGGAGATTGAGTCCTTCTCAGTAGCTTTAGATAGAAAGCACTGCACTTCATGATCCGTTGGAGCAGCTGTTGACAGATCCAAGACATATAGGTCCTTATATCTTGAAGCAGTCATCAGAACTTGGATCCTCTGGAATCATATAGTCTTTCTTCAGCACGTAACACTTGTTGTTGTCGAAGATGACTTTAAATCCTTTATCGCAGATTTGGGAAACAGAAAGCAAGTTATTTTGAAGTTGTTGAACGTAGTTCACCTTATCAAACTTAACTTTCTGATTTCCCACTTCTCCCTGTGCTGTGATGTATCCTCCCTTGTTTCCTGCAAAGGAAACATGCCCTCCTTTTATTTGTTTGACATTTGATAAAAGGGCTCTATTTCCTGTCATGTGCCTGGATGCTCCGCTGTCTATAATCCACGTGTTAGTCTCAGCGCTATACCGAACACCCTGCACATATCAAGTAAATGTATTAGTTTAGGTTAGGAACCCAAGCCTTTACTGTCTTGGGTTTCCCAGAGGCATCACACATCATAAACTCTACCCATTGACCTTTAGAAGGTGAGGGTAACTCAGATTCCTTCTTGTCATCAGTATCAGTCACACAGGTAGTCTTCTCTTCCATAAGCCAGATTTGTGCAATGCCTGTTTATGATAAACAGTCGTCTGGCTTACAGGTTGGACTTTAGGTTCACTAGATCTTCTAGGTGGAGTTAGAGAACTCCTCTTAGAAGACCTAGGTCTAGAGTCCTGAAGATCAATCTTCTTCCTAGGTGTCTGATAGAAAGGACAATAGGAAGCAATATGTCCACATTCTCCACAGTTGTAGCACAATCTGCTATCAACCTTATAGTTTGACTTTCTTTGTGGAGAAATGCGTGACACTTTAGTAACATCAATCACTTTAGGTTTTGACTCTTGCATGTTTGATGTTTTCTCTGGTTTAACAAATTTAACTGTTTTTAACCTGTTTAACTTGTTCAACTTTGGTTAACTGGTTTTTGACTTGTAGCATGTGAAAAATTAACGTTTGAAGTCTTTTTGGGTTCTGATTTGACTCGGTTTGACCCTGACTTTAAGTTAACCTTTTCAAATTCATTTTCCAGATTAACACAAGGCAATTTACCCTTTGCCTTTGAAGTGGCCTCCTTTTGTTTCTGTCCAGATTCAGTAGATGAACATGATGTGTCTGGATCAGTAACAAGAGGAGTGGTCACCACATGATCCTTGATTGGGTTGTTGTTACTGGTTTAGACTTGGTGTTCATCAAGGTCTCAGGTGGTGGTGGAACCACTTTGTAGCCTAATCCCTCCCCATTATTTCTTTCTCTCACTAAGTGTTGAACTATGTGTGAAGAACTAGTCCAACTATGCAGTTTCTGTTTTAAGGAATTAACTTCTACTTCTAGAACTGCCTTTTGTTTCTTAGTGTCCTCTAGGGAGTTTAGATAGTACCTAATGTCATTTGATTGATTAAAGGCAACTACTTCGGTTTCCCTAAGTTGTTAGTCAATAGGTCTATCTTTTCTTTATAACTATGCTCATTTTGTTTTAGAACTCTATTGGCCTCAGTGCATAGTTGTAAGTCCTTTACTAAGTTATCATTGTGATCTAATAACCTAGCAAATTTTTCATCAATGCTATTCCTAAACATATCACAGTTAGAACAAGCATGATTATTAAACATTGGTCAGTTGTACTTACCTGTGTTGTTTCAGAAGAGTTAGCCATCAACGCAGCATCAGACGTCTCTGGTTCTGGTGATTCTGACTTTTCTGAATCTGACGTGGAAGTTTCCTCCTTTGTGTGTAACTGACTTCAGCTGCAGTTGTTTCTTCACTGTGTGACATCGCTATATCAACTGCTAAATCACCTTCACTCGCAGAATCATCATCAATATCTTCAACACTGGCAATGTTAGATTCTGGGGGACAAATCTAAAACTCCAGTCCTGTCCTTCTCATCATGAGCAGTCAAGGCTTTTGGGTCCTTGTTTGATGAAGTAGAACTGGAGGCTTGCTTGTCTTGGCGAGTAAAGGATGAGAACGGGTTCCCATTACCCGTCTTCTTTGGTTTGACACATTCCCTCTTGAAGTGCCCTTTCTCTCCACAGTTGAAGCAGGTCACTTTGCTCTTGTCAAAACCAAATGTGGTATCCTTAGTAGCTATCAAATTTTGTCCTGTCTTCTTAACAAACTTCTTCGCCCTTCGGACAGCGCTAGCTAAGGCCCACATTATATCCATTCTTTCAAGCTCCATTTCATCTACCTGCTCGTAGTCTTCATCTGCCAAATGACAGTTTCCAATCTTCCCAGCCACAAGTCCATCATATGAATGAACTACAGCGGCTAGAAGATCCATATGCTCTCGTGCTACTTCTACAGTCACATTACCGAGGTTCTCGGTCTTCAATTTAGTAGCACTTGCTTCTGATCCAATATAATGGGTACATGACGACCCTGACGTGTCTGATCTGATCCAGAAGTAGAAGCATGTGAAGGACCTGACGAGCTAGACACAAATGCTGTCTGGAGAGGTGCTCCAGATGTCTTAGCTTGAGGCGTGGCATGTATAAAGCTGGTTTTGTGTATATGAAGACTTCTGTGCTCTATACTTCATCCTTAGTGCTTCTTCACGCAGTCTGAGAATAAAGTCATTTATATCCAGCTTTATAAGTATACCATTCTGTCTAAGATTAGACACGAATGAAGCCCACTTATCAGGCAATCCATCTGCGAAGTTGCTTACTTTCTCTTCCATAGTTGTTTCCACTCCATGTGTATGCAACTCGCTCATCAAATGGTAGAATCTGTCTATGACTTCATCTAAACTCTCGTTACCAATTGATGAGAAGTTATCGAATTCCTTCTTTAACTCCTTTGCCTTGATTGCCTTTAACGATGCATTCCCATCATACCTTTTCTCTAGCTCATCCCACAGTTTCTTGGACTGCTTGTTCTCTGAGTACTGGTGGAATATGTCTTTGGGGATCGACTGAGTTATCATCGCATAAACTCTTTTCTCTGCATTATACTTTACTTTCTGTGCGTCAGTCATCCCACTTAACGTTAATTTACTCCATCTGCTCCCACCGGTGTACTATACCCAACCTCGATAGCTTCCCACAGATTAGGATCTACTCCATTGAGGTAGATCTCAAAACGTTGTTTCCAGTGAGGAAACTCATCTAAAGTCAAGAGCTTTGGTGGTTTATGTGTGAATACCCACCTCACTCTCAAGCAGCAGCAGGTCTGAATTCTTGAGTCCTTCCCCGCAGTAAAGGCTGACATCTGATCTTCCATGGTTAATAAACTTAGAGTCTAATCAAATCAACTTTAACTGATGCGACTGAAGGATGCGAATGGTCTTGGTGCGTATGAACTCTGCGATTGGTTCAACCGTGCGACTGAACAGGGCGAATGGTTCAGTCGTGCGAATGAATCTGGTGCGTATGAGCTATGCGAACGAACGGTTCAGTCGGCCGAATGAAGGTGCGACTAGGTCCAGTCGTGCGAATGAACACTGCGAATGAGTCTAGTCGTGCGAATGGGTCACTCGTGCGACTGAAGCTGCTGTTTTGCGAAAATTTCTAGGTTTGACGGGTTTCAGCCGTAAAAATTCGAAATTTTGCAAGTCCAAATCGTCTAAGTCCGTAGAAACTGAACTTCAATGAGCAAGGGAACGTCCAAGATCACTTTTGATGCAAAAGATTGCGTTTTTCGTGCAAAAAAACACAACTTTTATGCAATCTTGATTGAATCAACACGAAATCAAGAGCCAAGCTCTGATACCACTTGTTAGGACCTGGTATTTGAACGAAATACCGAGTGATTGCGTGTTAAACCAACTCAAATAGTGCGGAATCCTATTTGATTGGCGATCCAATCAGTGAGAACACACGATGAATCAATCAAGAATTGAATCAACGTCAGAAATCGATTAGGACCGATCTGATGTGTTCTATGAACTTGGAGAACGATTTGGGAGGCTTCTGGACGGCTAGGGTATGTCTGGAGTCGTAATGGGATGAATGCTTACGTTTTCCCACGAATTGGGTCTATTTAGGTTAGTATTGTTCAATCGTGCGACTGGGCCATAAGTATGGTTCAGTCGTGCGATTGAACCATGCGGTTGATTCATCCGCACGACTGAGTGTTCAGTCGTGCGATTGAGTCAATCTTATGTGTCAATCATACGACTGATCCAGTCTCCTGGTTCAGTCGTGCGATTGAGTCAATCGTATGAAGTTATTCATGCGTGTGGTCCATTCGCATGGGCCATCCGCATGAGAACTTCATTAAGTTAAGTTTGAATGTTCTATTAATATAACTTATGTGCACTCATTCAAACATTCATAACCCAATCAATTCAATCACAACTCATTAATGAAATATTAAACATTACAGTAACAACCATTCATATCATTTCATTAATCAATTACAATTACATCAAAATCAGACAGACAAGTTCATTACATTACAAATCATGATCTAGGGACATACATGTATCAACAATTAGAGATATTCATGAGAAAAATCTTATAAAACTAATCAAAGTTGACTCAAATGAACAATACGCTGATTTGTTCACCAAAGCATTTGATGAACAAAGATTTAAATATCTCATTACAGCTATTGGGATGATAAACATTGACTAGTTAATCTCAATTGAAAACCTTTTCAATATGTAAAGTCTTATGTCAATACAATCTAAGCCCTGTTACAAAAGATCCTTTCTTATTTAACTAAGTATAAGTTCTTCCGAAGAGAAACTTGCCCTCGGAAGATATCTAGTATAACTTCCGAAGCAAATTTCTCATAGGATAATTTTCTTCTCGGAAATGTACTAAGTCTCGGAAGAAGCGATTGAGTTTATCTCAGATCTACTTCCGAAGCACTTAATACTTTCCACTTGAAAGCAACATGTATCTTCGGAAGTAAGTTATTTACCTTCGGAAGTACATTTGCCTTCGGAAGAACTTTACCTTCGGAAATAGCTTATACTCGGAAGAAAGATTTTACTGTGTAACGGAAATCTTTTGGGCCCCACTCTGTAAAAAGTAAAGATTTTGTTAATGATGTCAGATTATTTAAATGGTCTAACCTTACCGCCCCTGTCACATCATCCACTGAACCCTCACATCATCTTATCCAAACAACCCTTTAAACCGCCATTTCACCCATTTAAATACTTCCGGTTAATCACTTACACTCTTTTTACCAAATTCACTGCCCTAAAAGCTTTCTTCTTCTCCAATTTACCTCTCTCAGAACTTTTCCTCTGCTATCTTTCTCAAATGACTCTAAACCCTCAGCACAACCAGGTCGCACTCCTTGACTCTTCAAGGGATGCTGACTTCTCTGATATTATCTCTTTCTTAGCCCAATCTTCATACTACACAGCATTGACCGTAAACCCTACCATCTACTCCAATCAAATGTCCGAATTTTGGACAAATGGTCGGATTGAAACCCTAAATGGGGTTCGTGCTATCAGGTCAAGTGTTTGTGGCCAAGAGTTGGTCATCACTGAACAAATCATCAGGGAGCATCTTGAGCTCCATGATGAAGGCGCATCGACGGAATTCCCCAAATCTGAGTTAGATAACTCTTATCTCCAAATGGGATACGGTGGAGATGTAAGCAGGTCTACAGTCTACAAATTCAACTTCTCCTACAAGTGGAAGTTCCTGCTACATGTGGTTCTTCACTGTCTATCTAACAAATCCGGGGGATGGGATCAAATTCCCTATGAACTCGGGTGCTTAGTTCATGGGTTGGTACAAGGCCTACGCTTCAACTACTCAAGTTTGTGCTGACTAACCTTATGGGAAATCTGCAAAGGGACACATTCTTTATGTATCCCAGATTTCTACAGCACATAATCAACTGCGAGCTAGATCAGGATAAGCTTGTCTGTGCAGCTGCTCTGTCTGCTCCCCAAATGAGGCCGACCATCTTCAAAGTCTTGAAGAGAGTGTCTACCAACTACACTGGAAGGGATACCGCACTACTTCCAGGTATGATTGAGCCAATGGCTCCTGGTGACATCCCTGTTAACCCCACAGGTGATGAACCCACACCAGCAACTACCCTCACTATCCCAAATCTACCTTCTCCTCCAATCACTATCACCTACCAGAGACGTACCAAACGAACCCTTGTTCAATCTACTCTGATTGAACAAGCCCCTCCTCTTCAAACCAAAAAGGCTAGAGTGGAACAAGGGGCTCCCACTCAGCCAGAGGTCCATCAATCCTTCACTATTGACCTCAATATGGGTCTTGAGTCTCCTCAGTCTCAGACCCATGAGCCCATAACCCCAGCTGATAGCCCTCAGGGTGAGTCTCTATACTCCCCTGAGCAGCCACCAAGGGACAGCTCAATGCCTTTTGACATTGATCAAAGTCCCGGGTCCTTAGGTCTTCATTCCTTCTCTTTTACTGACCTATTGACCGGAGCTGGTGAAGAGACTATGTCTCTCAAAGGCGATGAAGTTGATCCACTACACCCTATTAAGGATCAACAGAGCCTAGAGAAACCTCTTGTCTCTAGCCCACACCAGCAAAGCCCTACTGAGGTGAGTCCCACTGATGTGGAGGGGACTCATGTAGATTCAGCTGCCACTACTGAAGGAGCCTCAATGGATCCTCAGGACAGTGGTAACGATAGTCAGACTGAATCTACGGCAACCATGCCCTACGATGCCTCTGAAAGAGACATCATTGTGCAAGGGAAACCAGGGTGCCAAGAAACCACATCTGGTGGTGAGGATGAACATACTAGGTATGTTACCTCATCTCCCCGTGATTCTTCAAAAGAAGATGAGGGAAGAATGCAACTCACCATAAGAGACCTACTTTCTAAAGTCTCAAACCTTGAATCAAAGGTTAAGACTTTAGAGGATAGGTCTGCCACTCAGCAACTTGAGATTGAAAATCTCAAGGCCAAACTAGCTGAGAAACAGATTGAGAGATCTGTTAGGCATGTACCAGTTCAAGTCTCCTTGACCTCTTCCTCTAGCTCATCTACCTCTCAAGATGATGCTACCAAAAAGGGGGAGAATGTTGAGGAACAAATCCAAAGACAGGATACCATCAGTCAAGCTCTTACTTCTTTGAGCTCAAGACAACAAGCTGCCATCTTCCCTGAGCCTCCTCCAGTTGTTTTTCAAGTGGATCAAAGGATGCTTCAGGATCTAAATAGGATCTTCAACAAGTTCCTTTTAGAGTCCCTAATTGAACAACCCAGTCCGGATATGTCTGTGATTTACTTTGGAGCTCAAGAGCTTCAGAGGTTGAATGCACCTCCTACCACTGTTGAGGAAGTTGGTCAACCTAAGGCCCAAGTGGAACCTGAGATTGATTTCGAAGGGGAAACTAGGACTGATGGCCCAGCAACTGAAACAGTTGGGACAGAAGTGTGTTTTCACAGGCTTCCGAAGCACAATTCGAAGCCTCGGAAGAACCAACATAAACTTCCGAAGCTGAGATTGCTGCTGCGGAAGGACTATTTTCTCTTTCCGATGATCTAATAGTCACAGATGCAATTCTGGAACTTGCATCTGAGGTTAATAAGGAGGACTTTCTCAGCCAACCACTAGCTATTACATCTGCATTGACCTCAGCTCCTACCTCCACCACCCAACCTGAATCTTCTATCCAAGAACCACCAAAGTCTAGCACTTCCGAAGACATTAAAGGCAAGAGGAAGATGACTTCGGAAGAGCTTCAGGAAGAAGAAAGGTTGGAGAAGCTTAAAAGGAAAGGAAGACTGCCAACTGGGAAACTGTTAGCTGCAAGTACAAAAGCAGCTGCAGCCAACCAAGAGGCAATCAACAATAGAAGAAGAGTGGAGGTAATTGATAGACTTGTCAGTCTAGGGGCTGCTTCGGAAGATGTACTCCTGCTACCATTAGAGGAGCTAATAGAACTTGAAAAGGCAACCTTGCTGCAAAGACAGCAAAAAGAAGAAGCTGCAAGGTTGGCCTTGGAAGAAGAAAGGCTGAGAAAAGAAAGAGAAGCTGATCTGAAGCTCAGGAGAGAAAGGATCACTTTCCTACTCTCCAGAGGATTCTCTCAAGAGGAGTTGTCTCCACACAATAGTGACACGATCTTATGGCTCTTCAACAAAGAGCAAGATCAAATGGAGAAGGAGAGAAAGAGAGCTGCAAGGGAGAAGCTGGTGGAGAAGAAGAAGAGAGAAGAAGAGGCTGGACTGCCTGCCGCCAAGAAGATAGGTGAGAAAGCTTGGATGAAGAACTATCTTAAAGCTCATGGCTTCTCTGGCAGGCAAGTGGGTCCAATGTCTGAGAAGACTCTCCAACGACATGTCAGTGACATCAAGGCTGACATTCGTGTGGGGAGAAGAAAGGAGATGTATAGAAGGGGACAGGGGATGACCTTCAAAACCACCTCTCAGCCCAAAATCCAAACCTAACCTCAACCTGAACCAATACCCTTTCCCTTCCCAATCAAAACTGAACCTGAACCCTTTACCCCTGAACCTACACCATCACAACTACCAACTCCCTCACCTCAACCACCTAAGCTACCTATCATCCAACCTAAAACCTTACCCAGAACCCAAACTCCTAAACCTACCCAACAACCAATCAAACCATCCCCTCAGCCTTCCAAACATCTCTCTATGGAGGAATTCAAGGCGATCAAAACTAAGCTCATCAACTGCACTACTCTGAGTGACATCTCATGTGAGGAGGATTTAGTCAACCTGACTTATGTTGATGGATCCTCAAGTTCCCTCACAAGAGATGAGTTTCTTGATCTGCCCAGAGGAACTTTGGACCAAGCTACAAGACTCCTTGGCCTCAATTCAGATACATTGAATGAGGAAGAAAAGAAGCTGAGGAGAAGGCTGGTGACTCTGCTGGACACAAAGAAAGGAGATAGGGTACCAAGACAATCTCTTGTACCAAGAAAGAAGATAGTCCAATGGAGGTTCGAAGACTCTTCTCACAACTTTGTTGTTGAGAGAGAGAATGGTGAGATTAACAGGCTGAATGCCTCATCTCTGCTACACTTAAGCAGATTTGATATTCAGAGTTAGCAGAGAAACCATTCTCCAACCCCTCAAACTCCGATGTAGCTGCCCACATCAAAAATCATCTAGGCAGCCTTCACATGGCCGAGCTCACTGCCAGAAGCAAGGTTGAAGAGGAGTCAAAACTGAGAGAGGAGGAGGAAAGGAAAGGATCAGCAACCAAAGGCAAAGCCTTTCTTCAAATGGTTGAAGGTCCTGAACTTGAGTCCATAGTTAGATGGGAGTATGACTACAACTCTCGTCAACTAACTCTCTTCAGGGGGTCACAACAAAGGGTACATGTCATTCAAAGTGATAGACTGGATCTCCTATCCACGAATGACTTGTACAAGCTTCTCAGCACCACTTCCGGGAAGAACAGAGAGACAGACAAATACCTGTTGTCCCTGGTGCTGAAAACTTTGAGAAGTAGAAACAAGTGAAGTTTTGGTAGCATCAGCCTAGGGGGAGTTTGTTGGATCTAGAGAGGCTGTTGCAACCAAAACCATATCACTTAGAAGATTTTGAGTACTGCATACAAAGAACTTCCGAAGCCAAGTGTGGGACTTCCGAAGGAAGAAGGAGCTCTTCCGAAGTCTAAGTGTAATACACTTCCGAATGAAAACTCCAACTTCCGAAGATAAAGAAGTTACTTCCGAAGAATCAAGACTTGAAGACAAAGTTCTGAAGTCAACTTCCAAAGTATAAAGAAGTCCTTAAAGCCTCGGAAGCATAGAAGCATCTTCCGAAGTATAAGTGGCTTCGGAAGAACTTGTTCTTCCGAAGCCAGTTAACCTTCGGAAGACACTTCTTTTATCCAGTAGACATAAGTATGGTCTGTCCGACAGTCCGCTGCAAATCTCTGAGATACTGCATGGCGTTTTCTCAAAAGCCATGTAGTTGACCATACTTTAATCTACTGTTTACCTTTTTATGTTAAGTACAGTTGCCATCTTTAGTTGGTGACAAAAGGTAAGTCATGGACATGTCATGACTACCATATCTTAGATAATACTTTATCTAAGATACCTTAACTTTAGCATTGTAGTATATGCTTTAGTCGTAGGTTTCCAGCTGGTATCAAGTATAACCGGCTGTAGGATCTAGTATATATAGTTTCTCATTGTAACTCTTGTAGTATGCTTGTAAGTGTCTTGTAATCTTGAGTTGAGAAGTAATATATACAAGTACCTTGAAAATACTCCTGCTTGTTCCTTTGATTACTTATTATATTATTATCAACTCTTGTTAAAGGCATTGCTTCATCTTGTTTGAGTGATATTATAAGTGAGTTTGAGAGAATTACAAGTGTTAAGTGACAAAACCCGATCCTGCACCTACTTAGAATTTGAGGCTCAACAACTTCCCAACATATAAGGTATGTGTCACTTCTCCAGCTTTGATGTCCACTTGTGCAGATATCAGGTAGAAGGTGGATAATATTATCATAAGCCTCCAATTAAACTGATATAAAAAATATGAATTAATATGTTTTCATAATGTTAATATATACAAAATAATATTAGATTAATATTAATACCGTGGCCTCGCTTAATGAATGCAACTGAGATCAATACGCACTCAAACAGTACGAAGTGGTGTTTACATAACTAAGTTCACCATTCCATCTGTAATCAAATTTTCAAATATATCCGGTTAACTAGAAAAATATAAGATTACTAAAAAATAGTCAATACATAAGTTTTTTTAATATACCGTGCACCATATGGTAATCTGAAATCAATAGATCTTGTATCCCGGGGACACAATGAAGGTAATATTTCCCATGCCCATAACTGCAACAAGAAAAGGTCCACCAACCTCTCGATTTGCACACTTGTTTCCTTACATAATTGTCTATACAAAAATGCTAAAACTGCACTTCTCTAACTAAGTCTACCACGGTTATTTAAGTTTTCAATATGAGTCAAATAATTTATATGCACCCAGTTACTAGAAGTATCAGGAAATAAAGTGGCACCAATCATAAAAAAATATAATTAATCTAGCTCGTTGGATGCATTGAAAATATGTAGCATTATTAGAGAATGGTTTTATTATTTCATTTAAAATAAACCTTAGGTTTAACTTATAACCATTTACAGCGCTTGTAGCGAGTATACAGCCGGTTAAATACTCAAACCTCATTATAATTTCAGATGCACTCATAGCATAATCAAGGCCAGAAACAACATCACCTTCAACCGACAAAACCCATAAAACTTGTACATCTTGAAGGGTTACTGTGCTTTCTCCAACCGGTAAATGAAATTTGTGTGTCTCCGGCGTCCATCTCTCCACCAAAGCTGAGATAAGAGCACGGTCAAGTTTGTGATAACCACACTCGATTACACCCACAAAACCAGCAACCTTATATATCTCATAATATTTAAGGGATAGGCACTTCATCAATGTAATCCCAAAAAGCTTTATCACCTCGTCTAAGACGTAAAATTCCTTCATCACTTTCTGGTTCTCGAAAATAATAATCAGCTCTATGTTGACCACTTAAAAATAACAAATCGTTATTTTGTGGACCTGGTGTAATTCTCCAGTTCATTTTGATAGTGAGAAATTGGATTGAGGTATGATTTACGAATTGTAAGATTTTTTTTAATTTTAATAAGATAATGTGAGTAAGGTTGTGAGGGAAAATGTTTGGTGGGATAGTGGTTTAAATAAATGGTTTAGGGTGTTAGGTTAGTGTGGAAGCCGGTCAAAAAGGAGAACCTGCCCCTGCTAAGGGCGTGGTCTCCTTGGGGTTGTAAAGTGTGGTTAAGATGAATGAGTTAAGTAGATCGGACGGTTTTGGGGGATTGGAGAACCCGCCCTTGGTAAGGGCGTGGTCTCCTTAGCCTACATCACATCAGTCAGAAAAGCAACAGAAAGCATTTATTGAGGTGAAGAACCTGCCCCTGCCAGAGGCGGGTACCCCTATTGTCAACTTCTGACAAGACCTGCCCCCCTTGTCAACTCGATTTTCAAAAAAACACCTTTTTTAAAGAAAATTCTCAATGATCTTTTCGAGCAGAGGATGATACCACATATGGGGGATACCCCAACTAAAGCCCCTCAGATGATGGGGACTACTTGTTTGGTGCTAGATTATTGATTGATTGATACATATGTTTTTGTATATCTAGGATAAGCATTGTAAACTTTAGGTATATAGTACTGAAAGCAATCTATTGATATACAATATGAAAATTAACTTGGCCTTTGATCTATTGGCAATCATAATTACAGTAATCCTTCAATCTTATGGTATTTGATTGGTTTGTGTGTTTGGTTGATGTGTGTATGCAGAAATCTTTTCATATTTGATTGACGTTTATGTTTAATTCGTTGGTGTATGTCTTAGCTAATGATTATATTAATTGTTTATTTAGTTGATATGTGTATTGCGATCAGTGAAATATACTTTGCCATATATAGAAACTACTCTTAAATCACCAATTGTGTATTTGGTTAATGTATGTGATCTGTATTGGACAACTAAAACAAATCGTATATTAATAATTTGATCTTTTATTAATGCAAATGATATTAGCTAACTAAAAAAATGAAACAAATGGTATGTCAATATTTCGTATTTGTTTGATGTGTGAGATCTGTATTTTAATATGATTCTATTGATTGTGTATTTTGTTGATATGTGTATCAGCTAACGAGTGTAGTCTCTCATTAGGAAGCTACTCTTAAACGCACTTATGTTTCACTTAGGCAATATTTGTATCTAGTTATGAAGCTACTATTTTGGTATTTAGTTGTGTTTTGGTTGAAATTTGTATTGGCTAATAATTGTATATATTCAATTGTGTATTTGTCATAACAACACTTGAATTATATTGAACGTGTTGATAGTGATTGTATTGATAGTGATTATCTATTGCAGCAAATGCATACCACTCTACCTTAACCTTATGCATAATTACCAAACATCATCCATAACAACGTGTGTAATAATTACACCCCCTAGTTTAAGTTCATGACTATCAGAATATGCTTGCGTGTTATAGCGAAAACCTAGCTAGTTTAAAGACAAAAATCAACAATAATTAAGAAGGTTCAGAAGAAGGTTAATATAGGTAAGTCGATAGTGTTTTGTAACGTAATCATACACACATGAAACTATCACCTTGTTTTCATCTTTGTTTTTTTTGAAAATAGATGTTTGAAATGAGATCTGTACTAAAAAGAAGAATGGTAAACAACTTCAAAGTGATGTAAACAGAGGTATGATACGTAATATGTTTATTTTGATTTATTTTTGAAGCAATTCATAGTATAAAATTTTGTGTTCATAAGTAATTGCGCGATTTCCACGGTATACCTATGTGGTTTGCATGATTTTCATAGCATACGTGTGTGGGTATGTACTAATATTATTTGCGTAATTGTAATAAGAAAAAAAGATCTGTAACAATAACATTCTGAGTTAGAGAAGAGAAGAAGGGAGAAATCTAATAATGATGATTTCATAGCAATATGATCACTATAGTAACAGGATGTTGTCATTGCGTAACTCAAATACAAAGCACATCAATATCAGATACCATTTGATAAGATATAATTTGAAAACGAATTGACAAAACTGGTCAAATTTAACACAAATGAACAATATGATGATCTGTTCACAAAAGCTTTTGATTACCAGAGATTTAAGTATAACACAAATGAACAATATGTTGATCTGTTCACAAAAGCTTTTGATTACCAGAGATTTAAGTATCTTGTATCAGCTATTAGAATGATTAACTTTGTTGACTTCTGAAGAAAATTATGTTTTCAAAATTACTAGCTATTTACTAAGAAATTTACCTTCGGAAGAAAATCTAATATATCTTCCGAAGCTTAAATATACTTCTAAGTATTAATATGTTTTGAAGGAAATCTTGGAAGATTTATTTATCTTCTGAATAAAACTTCTGAAGTTTAATATCTTCCGAAACAAAATATGTCTCAGAAGCAAAATTACTTTAATTATTTTTCTTCCGAAGCAATTCTTATCTAATTAAGGAATATCATCCGAAGTTATATTGGCTTCGGAAGTTTTCTCAAAACTTCCAAAAACAAATTACCTTCGGAAGATTTTCTACTTCCGGATTTCAAGGTTTATGCTTTTGCAATAATTTTATCTCAAATCCAACTACAAATATAGCCTTACAATGGTTCTCCCTCTTTCTTCTTTCTCTTTATCTGCAAACTTCTAACCCTATATTCACCCACAAACCCACTTTGTTCTTAGCTTTCTTCATCCCAAAGCTTTCTAAAACGGCCAACCGTGAACCCCGAAACCGGCCAGATTTCTCCATACATTTTCACAAGCAATACAATCAAGTTGCTCTGTTGACATCAGAGAAAAATCCTAGTTTATCAGATGTTTGTCGTTTTCTTGATCAATCTACCTAACTCACCGCACTTACAATTGACCCTCCTCTATATAAAACACAACTCGTTGAGTTCTGGAGTAACTGCCAAGAGGTGATCTTAGACGGTGAGAATGCACTATCTACCATAGTGCAGGGGAGGACAATATTCATCACCCCAACCATAATCAACACTCATCTCAGGCTGGATGATAAAGAAGGCGAGTTGTCCTTTCCTAAGTCTGCTGTGAATGAATCATTCAGGCAGATGGGCTATAAAGGGAACTTTACAGTCAGAACCTTCGAAAAGTGTAAGGTCTTCTGTTAGTGGAAGTACCTCCTCCATGTTATTATTCACTCTTTATCAAATAAAAATGAAGGATGTAACCAAATTCCTAAGTACTTATCCTCTATAGTCCATAGGGTGGTTCAAGGGGTCAAATTCAAGTACTCCTAGTTATTTATATAAACTTTCTTGTTAACTTGTACTCCTTACAGTAATACATGTTCCCTCTAGATGTCTAACATATTATTAAATGTGAACTAGGCTCACAATTATTCTCAGTGGTAGACATAGCCCGGGTCATAAAAATGTTATAGCTTATTGCTCAAGGTGACAACTTGACAGCACTAGTCAATGTTGAACCCACACCTTATACATATGCACCACCCAAATAGCCGCAAATAACCCTCAGCTATTCAAAAAGATCCAAACAAACCCCTGCCTTATCTATTCAGATTGTGCAAGTCCCCATACAATCACCCATGCAGGAGGAAGTGGAACCAAAAGATACTACTTCCCTTGAGAAGCAAACCACTCCCATTACTTCATTAATCAGTGCTAAGTTTGCTCATGCTCAGCCTTATAAGCTCATCAATCCGGCCTTAAGCCTTCACTCTGAGTCTCAAAACTCAGGTGATCAAACTTTAGGGGATAGCTACCATCTCCAGCCATTAAATCTAAACCAACCAATCCCTAACCTCTAATTTTATGATGATGAGTATATGGGTTTCAGTGAGTATCATGAGTCTCTATTCTTCTCACATGCTCAAGAAGAGATAAGTGCTCCTGAAACACCCATATCTAGCCCATATCATACACCCTTAATTGAGGTGGACTTCCCAAAACATATTTAGGAAGTCAATATGGAAGAGGCTCTCACTTTTGCAAGTGTGTACGTCATTAAGATCTCAACCATGGCAACCCAGCCCCTTCACACTTCTCTTGAAGATGTCATGGAGCAAGGGAAATCTAGGAGCTAAGAACCACAAACTGGTGGTGAGGGAGATGACTTTGGTTATGTCCACCCATCCCCCGTGATTCTTCTAAAGAAAATAAGGGGAGACTGCAACTAAAGGTGCAAAAAGTGTCAGAAACATGCACCTATTTAGTTTCTAAGGTAAGTCACCTGCAATCTCAGATGGCTACCTTACAAAGGCAGATCATTGATTAGAAACTTGAGATCACCGATCTCAAGGGCAAGCTAGCTGAGAGACCTTCCAGGCGAACTCAACCAGGTCCACAAGTACATGTGGATGTGGTGGACCTAACCCTTAGCTAACCTGTGCAAAAAGGTGATCCTACCAAAAAAAGGAGGAAGTCCTAATTGCAATCATAAAACCTGGGAGTTCTGCCCGGAGTATGGACATAGAGGACTCACCATCCTCATTTGCAGTTGTACATACTCAACAACCTACTCACGCCTACATCAATATGGATGCCTTCATTCAAAGTTTATTTGAGTAGGGTATACCAATGGTTGTGTCTACCCCATCCTACCCTGTTGACAACCCAATAGTAGGATGCACGTATTATGCTGATAGAAGAGCCCTGGTACTCTCAATCTCAGGGGCAACAAGAAGTTTTCAATTTTAAAACCTTGAGATACTATGAGAGCTCTACTATGGTTGACCTAACACTTGCCAACACAAGTAATAAAAGGAAAGCTGACAGGTTATCTGAGAGGATTCAGCAAAGGGTGTTTGAAAAGTTCAAAACAAGATCCTACTTATATAGACAGAGGTTAGAAAGAAAAAATGTTGGTCAATTGGATATTGATGCAGACCCTAAGATTAGATTTAAAGGGGAAACCTCAGTTGAAGGCCCAGTAGTTGAACCTGTGAATCTTGAGACGGGAACTTCTTCAGCACCTAGTACCCTGAGTGAGGCACCAGTTGGTGAAGGTGTCTCACAGCCTCTCCCTGGCCAGAGCTTAATTGCACCAAGTGATGAACGCTAAAGCTCTCTCCACCCTGAGTCACACAGGCCAGTGACTGACAAATGTAAGAGAATCATGACCTCTGAGAATATTAAGGAGGAGAAAAGGGATAGGAAGTGTAAGTCAGTTGGAGAGAGAACCCCTTGCTTTATGCAAGCTGCAATTAGGGTTGTCCCTTGACCAAACACTCAGAAAGATGAGTTAAGTGCAACCAGATTGAATTATATAGGGTGTATCAACTACAACATTGATGAGATAATCTCTCTTTCACTACATGAACTAAATGAACTAGCTAACACTAAAGTGTCAAAACAAAGGAAGGAGGCTGAGGCTGCAGAGTTGCTACTCAAGAGTAAGGAAGATAGAAAAAGAAAATGACTTTACAAAGCTTCTACCCTCACCCCAGTTCAAGAAAGCCCTGAAGTAGAGGTTGTGGTTGCTGAACAAGAAACTCAGGTAGATAGGGAACAAGATAGGCAAAAGATGCTAACCTGCCTGAGTGCCACAAGCCTCTATTAGGCAGCAACCCTTCTCCTTCTATCATATGAATATATAGAGTTTGAGCCTTAAGCAGCTAGAGTAACAAGGTTTAAATGAGAAGAAATTTGGTAAGAGAAAGATGAGGGAGGAAGTTGCTAAGTCAAGAGCTACCATCAGAGCCAATGAGAAGAAGTCTGCTTACAAACTAAAGATGGTGAGTTTCTTAAAGCTGTATGGTTACTCCGGAAGGAGACTTGGTCCAATGTCTCTATTCACTATGGATGAGCACATTACAGTGATCAAGCAGAAGATAAAGAAGTGTAAGCTGGTAGACTTGCATTCTCTACCAAGTCAGGCTGCACCTGAAGCTGAGTTTAAGGTTGAAACCCAAGAGACAACACAACCTGGACCTAGTGTTGTATCTCAGCCAGCTTCATCTTCTGACCCACAGAAGGATACTGATCCTTCTCTTTCTGAACATGTGAAGGAAAATGATCCAAATGATAAGGACAAAGAAGGGACATTTGGTACTCAAGACCAGCCTTCTCAATTAAAGTATAGAAAAAGAAAGAGGATGGCCGTAAGAAGGGACAAGAAGAAGAAGAAGAAGTCCAAGGCATCCACCTTTGCACCTCAGGATGGGTCAGAACATCCTGAGGGTGATCAAGAAGAGTTTGCTCAACCAACTTCAATTGTAGTAGAGTCTCTTGCTGTTGAGAGACCCATCTTGTCTTGGGCCTTTGCTACTAACCTAGACAGATGGTATGTCACTAGAGATCAAGGAAGTCAAGATGTATACTTCTGGCAAAACATGTTTGACCTTACTCTACATGATCTCTTTGACATTAGAAGATACTTTTGAGAATCTGAGGAATCCTAACCAACTGATTAAGAAGGGAATGGTCTTGATTATGATAATTACTGTGAACAGACGAAGATCAAGACTCAAAGTGATTCTCAAGTTTTGATAGCATCAACCTAGGGGGAGTTTGTAAGAGTTAATGGTGCAATCAAAGATTTTTAAGCATGCACACTAAAGTACAAAGAAAGTTACTTTGAAAGATTTAACAAAACACTGAAAAATTCACGAAGTGACAAATCTTCCAAAGCCAAAATACCATTTTTTTCAAAAGCCAAAGTTGAAGTTTTCTGAATTTTCAAAGACAAACTCTTTCGAAGCCAAGAGACTGATTTCTTCCGAAGACAAAGAAGGCATGTCTTTTTTGACATACTTTTGAGAAAATTTGAATACACATTTGTGCCGCTATCTCTGAGGACTCGCCAACTTATACAAGTGGGTGATATCTTCATACTTTTGTTAACTATAGATTAAGGTATTAGAGTCTGTTACTTTCTACTTTTGTACTTTTATCATTTTTGTTCTATATTAGGATGTGAGCTATGACATATCATAGTCAGTAGTCAAAAAGTAATCTACATTTTGACTTTACATTAAACTTGTTGTATAGATTAGTGTTCAGCTGGCGTTCAAAGTATGACCGGCTGTAAAATGTATTATAAAGTATCTCGTGTATCTAAGTCTTAGGACTAAGCCTTGTACAATTAGTAAAACACTTGAGAGCAATATACATTATTCTTGAGAACCAAATACCTTGTTCTGCTTGTATTCTTTATCTTTGTTCTTAGTTTCATTTAGCCGGTTCCCTATTTGATCTGTTAAGTGTTCAAGTCTCTCCAACTTTGTGAAATTGTTGCATTACTCCCTTGTATCGATCTTGCACCTTTTAAAAGTTAGGTAATTACATATATACCCAAATTAAAAGTTAAATTATATATATCCCCTTCTAAAACTTCGTTAATTGTATATACACCCAAACTAAAAGGTTAATTACATACATCTGTTTTATAAACATAATAATTACATATTTACTGATTTGGTTATTTTTATTACAAATAACTTACATAATCAGTATCTTACTCTTATTTTTATTAAACTATAAAATTATGTTTTTCCTTTTTTACTAGCTTTAGATACTTCTGATACTCTATAATAACATCTTTTATGTGTTTTTAACTTTTGATACTTCTTCTGGTTTTTGTATGAGACACTTATAGTCTCGTCATGCAACATGATCCGAACATATAATTTTACTCATTTTGTATCACGAGTAATTTTCCTATCTCAAATCCAGCTTTTGCACACCTTTGGTTCATAAACTTCCAAACCCGAACCATCTTATGAATCTATTTGATAACTTGAAACGAACTTAAAACTCTAATTAATTGTGCTGAAATCGCCTTATAACTATCCACCACCCAACTAGGAGCCGTTGTTGGAGGGCGGAAAAACATAATCGGTGACGAGACAATTTCAACATAATTAGTATGTATCCGTATCGAGTTAGATTCTAGTATTTCAAGCTAGTTTCAAGTAGTTTTGAGTTACATGAATAGATTTGCGAAAAGGTTTCGGGTTTGTTGATTTTTTAATAAAACGAATGCAAAAACAAGAGCTAAAAGCAGATAATTGCTCGTAACACAAATACAAGAAAAAATAGTTGTTTGGATCATGTTGCATGACATGATTGAAAGTGTTCGAGAAATATTGCTATGAAAACGTAAACATTATATAGAGAATTTAAGAAACGTTACTAATAAAACATAAACAAATATGTAATTAAAATATTAGTTTGGGTATATATGTAAATGACTAGGTTTTGAAAGAAGATATATGTAGATAAAAATTTCAAGTTGGATATATGTGTAGTTGATTAAGATTGTAGGAGGGAATATGTAATTCTCTTTTATATTTACATATTAAAAACAATTTATTATGAAAGTAATAAAAGTGGAGAATAATAAAAGACTCCAACTCCAATTAGCATCAACAAGATCATTAATAATCAACCAAATTTCATAAGATGATCATGTCAAAATTTTGGTCAAAGTGCTTAAATACTCAAAATTTGCATACAAGTTTCAACCTATAATCAAATGACCTTTTAGTTCAAAAAAACAAATTAGAGCATTTAAGCATCTAGCCAACTAATCATCATCTTCAGATGAACTATCTTGTCTTCCAAAATCATCTGTTGCTTCAGGTTCATCCTACAAACAATCAGAGTTCACATCTAGTAAATATTCAAATAATCATAATTCCAGGTGGCATATGTTACCCATTTGCTTATAAATTGCCAGATCGATCATTAATCAAAACATTATGAAGAAAAAAGAAAATGTCTCGAATGGATTACACTAAGAAAAAATATATCATTTTCGTAAACACATTTGACACACTAATTATATATAAAAAATAAAATCTTTAAACAAGAAGTGTTTCCGGTCAACCCATGTGCCTTGGGTTAACTGTTACCAAAAGATTGCACATTCCGGCATTTCAACCCATTACCAAACCCTTCCAATTTGTAACCTCTAACCCTTAATCTCTTACTCATCAACTATTACTATTTTAACAGATTAATCAATGGTACTCAATTAGGTCTATAAGATTCCTGTACTTTCCCATTGAAAGCTGATTTAGATATTTATGAATTTGTGAGATAGCTTATCGCAATCTATATCAAAGGTTGTGATTTTCATGAAAGAGTAACACAGAAGGGGAAAAACACAAAGAAAGTGCTTACAGCTGCTTTATCCCAATCCTTTAACTTAGAAGTCGTCAGCATATAGTTATCACGTAGAGGAGCCCAAGCAGGACCTTCTTCGTCACCTGCATTTCCACTTGGGCCAACCTGCATCATAATTCATAAATTAAAGGTGTGAATTGTGATATGTGAATATCTCAGTCAGTGCAAATGTATGTGCTTGTGTGCAGATGTGTGTGTGTGCGCGCGCGTGCGGGCGCATGTATAGAGAGAGAGATAACCTTAGCATCTGACCCAGATGGATGTTTGCCCAACTCAGAAAAGAAAGCTTCTTTCCTCCGTTTTTGAATAACTGAAAAGTCATAGAACAGAGTCAGCGATCTTTCAAATATGAACCGAGTCAACAAAAGTCAAGCCAGGACTCAAGAGGAAGTGCTGAACAACAAAAACGTTGCTCCACTTCATATAGACAGAAGTTACAGAAGAGAAATAAGCATTTAGTTGCATACCTTTAGCATCTTTAGACCTTAATGGATTTAAACCTCTTTGTGAACTCTGAGCCTTGTTAACCTATAAACAACCAGCAACATAAGATGAATTTCATGATATAGCTCATAGCTATATGTGGCAAAATGGCGAGCGGGGAGAGTTGGGTAACGGCTCCAAATGGGTCAGGTTCAAAACATGTATCTTTCTAAACACAATCCCATATCACCTATTCGTCCTGTTCTCATTTTAGTTAAATATTTTAGCTTAACCCATTTGACCCGTTAGAGATAAAAGTAAAACAAAAAACCTAATCAAACCCTTTTTATAAGTATATGAATCTAAATAGCCACCTCTACCCTTAGCTTTGAAAGAAAAAAAAAAGAGGAACTAATTATATTCATGGATCAGAAACTCACAGCATTAAATAACTTCACCACTGAAAGTTCCACCAACACATGAAAAAAATGACAACAGGTTAGTTTAAAACTGGCAATGAGCCAATGATGCAAAAGACGTTTCTATTTTCGAAATAATTAAACAAATTAAGCAAATAAAATATAATTTACCTCCTTTTGTGGCAATTCCTAAGAGTAGCTTTTCATGCGAGACCGAAAATGCATCAGGCTTTACATGTCCTTTCTCTCTTAACTATATATCCAAATAAATTCCATTGCAGGTGGTTAGTAAAAGAACTAATATGTATACGCACGTTATAGAGTAAAAATTATAACCATGTTGAAATTAATTACCAAAGCTTTTTCCTTTTTCGCATCCCCTTTTGCTTTCTTTTCAGCAGTTTCTTCAGCAAGCTTTTTTACTACAAGGTTCTTGTGAGCAGATAATACAGGACCCTGTAGCAATAACAGATATCTAAATAAAACTTTTCAACTAAAATCCATAATTGGTTAACTAAACCTATTCAAAATATGATACGTGCAATTATTCTTGTGGGTGTTATATATACTTACCAGTACATCATCTGATCCACTTCTCTTTATTATTTTCTTAAATGCTTTTCTGAAAGAAGTGCTTCCTTCAGAAAATTTCATAATCCCATGTTCGGTTATCTCATCTTCATCATCAGAAACATCATTGCCCACATCATCATCATCACCATCATCATCATCCATTTCTTCATCTGAAGATTTTTCATCATCCTCCTTATTTTCAATAGGCAACTGCTTCTTTTCAAACTTCACTGGCTTTTCATCTACATCATTATCATCATCACTATCATCTGAATTATAATCTCTTGCCTTTCTTCTGAAAAGCTTTTTCATTTTTCCATCCATTTTGACCTTCTGCCCACTGCCCTGAAACACTTTCATTTTCTTCTTCCCTTTACCCTTCTTGTGACCTATTTTTCGCTTCCTTGGTCCTTGTCCTGCTTCTTGCATTTGAAGTTCTTCAGCCATTACCCTAATCTCCTTTAGCCTAACTCAAAACCTAAGAACTTCAATTACCAAAGTATTTCCAATTAGTCAAGTTTTAGAATATGAAAAGTAGGTTCTGTATATCACCAGTTATGAACCATAATGGGGTATAAAAAGATGTTTTAAAAACTCTATACAATGAATCTACAAGAAAATTCAAATAGTCGAATCAGATGACAAAATTAAAAACGGGATGATTTAATTTGATTACCAAGAAATTGAACTGTAATCAAAACGAATAACCTACAACCATGAATCACAGCCATTAGACCCCAATTACAATAAACCCATGCTAAAAATGTGAACTTTGGTCCCAAAACCTAAACAATGTTCTATCAAAACAATTAAGTACCTTCCACAGAAAAGTAAACCTGCTGACAAACCCTAATACCAAAAAGGGGGGAATATGTTTAAAGTTGATTTCAAGAATACGTATGAACGATAATACTTAAACCCTCATAATAATCCCTAGAAAATTGATTCCAAGCAGCTGATAAGGATGACTCAAAAACACACTAAAACCTAATAATTTTTTTTTTTGAAAGGCCAGCATTAACCTACGATTAACAGAGATAAAAAGCTAACAAAATCCATGAGGAATTCAGTAGCACAAAAGTATAAATGGAAATTTAAAAATGTTACCTTTACACCAAAGAAATATTACAAACAAAATTGTTATTTGAGCAGCAATAGAGTCGAATAAGTTGTAAGCGATGTAAAGAGTCACGGCGGAGAAGAATGAATATGTGTTTTAAGGGCAGAAAAACTGACGAATAGAGAAGAATGAATAGTGTTGAATGTTGATGAACCTTTTTCTATATGTAAGAGCCCAACCTGACCCACTATCCTTTCTTCCTGTTTTCACTTCGGCCCAATACAGCCCATTGGAAATGTTTAACAGTACAAATCATATATTATTTATTCAACTTTAATCTTAACATGGTGTATGGTATGTTGAAATCACTGAATAAGTGAAATGAGTCATTACGAGAGAATGAAAAAATAAGTGTGTGTTTGTTCAGTAGAATGGAATCATCGATTATGTAACGAATCTCATTCCCTTTAAACACTTCAAAATCATTCCTCCACACCCTAGTCCTTTTTTTCCATTTTATTACCTCTTCCACCATTATGTAACGAATCTCATTCCCTTTAAACACTTTAAAATCATTCATCCCCACCCTAGTCCTTTTTTTCCATTTTATTACCTTTTCCACCATTATGTAACGAATCTCATTCCCTTTAAACACTTTAAAATCATTCATCCCCACCCTAGTCCTTTTTTTCCATTTTATTACCTCTTTCACCATTCATTCCCCTCCCCCCCACCCCCCCCCCCCACCACCACCACCATCACCATCACCATCACCATCGCCATGAACACTACCAATCACAACCACAACAACCAACACCACTATCGCCACCAACACCAACAACCACAAACACCACCGCCACCAACACCCGCCACCACCATCACCATCACCACCACTGTTACCATTCCTTCGTCTTTCCTTACCTGCCAAACAACACAAATTAATGATTTATTCCATTCATATACGATAACTAAACAAGATAATAGAACAGAATGTTTCATTTCATTTATTTGTGCATTCCATTACATCCTTCATTTATTACCCCATACCAACCACACCTAACTGTTAAGCCAGACTACTATAAACTAATAGGGTTTAAAAAGTTACATATATTGAAGCGTGTTATAATTTATAGAAAAACAAAAGAGAAAGTAGAGTTAGAGGAGAGGGGAACTGATTATATTGATTAGGTTTGTAACAGATAATACATAAATCATATATTATATTTATATTATACTAATTATCAATCATTCTATGCATAATGGTGTTGTACCTTATGCATAGGGGGTTTTCAAAAAAAAATTGATTTTTCACTTTTAACGTAAAGTTTTCCATTTTTTACAATTTAACTTCTCAAATTTGACTTTCTTTACTTTTAACCCAAAATTTTTCATCTTTTGCAATTTTATCTCACAACTTTTATACTTTCAACTTTGTTCCCCTATATTTTTAATATTTTGCAAATCGTCGTTTTACGTTTTGTTCTAAGTTTTGTAATTTAACAGGACACAACATGCATGTATGATTCAACATTTTTACGTTTTGCTTTACGTTTCGTTCTAAATTTGCTAAGTTAACTAAACACAATGTGTGTGATTTATTCAACATTTTTACGTCTATTTTTTCCTTTTGAAGGGTTCGTCACAATGCACGGATTTTAGATCGAGTTAGTTGTATTTTTCTATGTTTTACATTTTGGTTTAAGTTATTCGTATTAACACATCGCAACTTCAGTGTTGGTGGTCTTTAGCGATGATGTGACATTTGTGTTATTTGATATAGCTTTACACCTCCGTCGCAACGGGGGGAGCGTATTTCTAGTATACACTAATTACCCACTTAGGTATGCTATGTGTATTAGTGGGTTTTATCCACTTTTTTTTTAATCTTAAACTTTTTTATATTTAATTCAATACTTTTACATTTTTACAATCTAGCCCAAACATTCTTTTATGTTTTCAACTTTGGTTGGTTGGTTCTATACTTTTCATATTTATAAATATTTTGATTTACATTTCAGTCTGAATTTTTTGACTTACTTATTGTTTTATATGTTTTAAGTTTCGCTTGTGTGGTTTAATGTTTTGACATCTACATTTAGTTTAGTTTTATTTTATTTATTTTTTTAATACGAGTGTTTTCGGTATTGATGGTCACTGGAGGTGGTGTGTCATTGATATTACTTGGTATAATTTTAAACCTCCCGTTGCAACGCGAGGGTCTTAGTACTATTTAATATATAATAATCAAACTTAAAGCTCAAAAATATTGGTCAATGATTAACATAGTTTGCATATTTGTAACAAAGTGGATGTTTAGGCACCTGGTAAGATCTGCAATGGTTATTCGTTATAGAGTTTGTATTTCTTTAGGTTGAAATCCTCTAGATTGTTTAGTTTATTCTGCTTCATGCCTACTAATAGCTTAATCAAGTCCTACCACCAAGAACAAATTCTCATCATAACATTCTCATAGACTATACTCAGGAGTAAGGAAAAAGCTCTCATGACAAAAAGCCTTCTTGCGGGGGCTTGGGGTTCTTTGATAAGAACTTTTTCTTCAACAAAAGACATCGTTGCTACTAAGCACAAGGGCAGACTTCATCCTACTTTTAATCTATTCTTTCCATTTCAATACTAGCTCAATTGCGGTTACATTGCTAAGTAAATACTACTAACTGACTATCAGAAACAAAGTAAGGAATTGAACAACGGAGGGGACAACTAGCTAATTAGGGGACAAAGGGAAAAGAGATCTCTTCAAAGAAAATCAATCTTAAATTAAAGACTAGATTTATAATACTCTTTAAACATGTGTTCCTAATTGAAATACTTTTAAAAGTTGGTTACTATTTTCACAATGTAACCCCTATTTTAATATGTAGGATGTCAAAAAATAATAATTACTACACTAACTTCTTTAGTCTTGAAAAAAATACTCATATAATAAACGAACCATATTTCTCGAAAACAATCGAGATACTTGTCGAAGTATCTGGTAATACTATTGGTGAAAGTTTCAGATCTTGGTATCAAGACATTCACTCTTATTTTGCATTATAGAATGTCAAAGAACAACAAAAGTAAACATTGGTCTATAACAAAGGATGCGTAAGATATTAACGAATATGAAGACCCTAGAGCCCAAAGATGTGACACCCAGTATTTACATGTCTTTTTCCTACTAGTACAAATATTGTTTTTCCATTATACATGCATGCATTTAATGATGTTTACTTAAATGTGTCAGTTATTGCATGAAAATTCATGAATTCACTTAACAGTAATTTGAATAATTATCGGATCACACACAAGTCAGTTTCTAAATGTTGGTGATTTATTAAAATGGACTTCAAACAATCATATTTGGTCTGAAATTATATGTTATGTGATTATATGATTAAATATTTAGCTTGTGAAAATTATTAAATTATATAGTATTTACGTATTTTAGCTTTTAAAGCCTAAGTATTAAAAAATGACTTCAGCTAATAAAATAATATTATTTTATGTTATTAATATGTATTTGATAATATGTGATCATTCTATGAGTTTGGTTTAGACAAATTCCAATCGCGTAACGCTAAAACGATTTTATAAAATGACAGGGTGCATTTCATGTAAAAAAAGAATAAAAACCAAATCCCCACCCCATAACCCTAAATTGGCCGCCCCCATCCCCATCTTTCTCTCATTCTTTCGCAACACACACATACAAAAGTTCTCAAGCAGATTATTGGTTGAATCAAGGATCTCTTGCATCAAAACATGTTTAGCACATGATTTCTTGCGTCTACAAGTAAGCATTTTGTCTAATTTCATCTCATTTACTTTATCACATGTCTCAAACCCTAGATGAATCCAAAGACAAATCAAAACTTAAAATTGATTGAAATTGATGATTGATTTTGTGTTAGTATGTAATACTATGATGATTGTATAGATTGTTTTTGTAAAATTGATTCATTCAGGTCAGAAACCAGATTCTCTTTTTGGGTAGGTTGAATTCTATAAAGATTTATACTTGTTTAATAGGGTTAAATGATAGATATGTGTTGTGTAGAACAAAAGAATGGATTGATAATTGTTAAATTGTGAAAAAAACACTTGTGATCATTCTTGCTATTTATGAAAACTTTTGTGGCAAGATGTAATGTATGATGTATGTTCTAGGTGTATGATGATGTATATTGATTTAGGATTGTATTGAAATGATCATAGGAACATGATGGGTGTTTTTGGTGCAAATTAATAACCGCATGGCAGCTACACCAGACCGACAAAGAGATATGTAGACAAATGTCAAAAACTATTGGAATTTCAGATCGACGACAAAGTATTTCTGAAAGTGTCACATTGGAAAGGTGTAATTCATTTTGGGAAATGAGAAAAGTTTAGCTCGTGCTATGTTGGACCTTTTAAGATTGTGGGTTGGTCTAGTAGCTTATCAGATGAACTTATCTAAAGAACTTAGTAGAGTACACAACATGTTTCACGTTTCGAAAGTGAAGAAATGTTTTTTTCCTGAAAAGACACGTGTTGTTGCATAGATGAAATACATGCGCATGAACATTCTCTTTTGTAGAAGAACCTGTTGAAGTTATGGACCGAGAAATCAAAATCCTTAAGCACAAGCGGTTACTTGTTGTCAAGGTTTGTTAGAACTCCAAGCGTGAAGCGGAGTTTACCTGGGAACACGAGGATCAAATGAAGACCAAGTACCCGTAACTATTCAAAGATGCACTGTGAAACCCCGAAGAATACCAAAATATGTAATATATGAATTACATATGAGATTAGAATGCTTATCTTAATAGGTGATTTAGTTTTGAACATGGATTACACATGTGTAATTACATCAAACTTTTCAAAAATAAAAACTTTTCAAAAATAGAAATTTCCAAAAAATAGTGGTTAGACTTTGGGAGATATGTTGGCAAGTATCCGAAATGCAAAAAATGTAATTTTCACCATCACGACCATGATTAGTTTTGTTGCCAAAGTTGTGGCATGATGGTCATGCTGCTAAAGACTGTAAGCGAGAGCTGATAACTAGGCAACAACAATGACAAGACGAAGCACTAAATGGGAGCTTCTAATATGGTAAAGAGGGTCATTACAATAAAGATGTACCACAAAAGAAGAATGGAAATCAGGGCAACAACGGAAGTAATAACAATAGCAATGTTTCTAAGCATCGAGCATTCGTGATCGAGTTTGGCGACGCAAGGAATGACCAGGATGTGGTTGTAAGGATTCCTGAAGTCTGATGCAACCCAAAACAGCCTAAGTGTCTCAGCAACATGCACTAAGTACTGAAGTGAAGAATGCTTCGGAAGTTTTACACAAAGCATTAGAAAATACTCTAAGTGTAAAATCTTCCGAAGCCAAGACCAATATCTTCCGAAGCCAAACATGAAGTCTTCCGAAGCTTCAGAGCAAAGTCTTCCGAAGCTTTAACCTATGAAGACAGATTTCTTCCGAAGACTTTTAGTACACATGCTTTATCTGATGTACTGTTCCATAAAGCACCTTTTCCGCTGCATCTCTGTAAAGTCACCAACTTACATGAGTTGGTGAAAAGGGCCTTGCTTTTGGTAACTGTACATTGAGGTCTTGAGTCTTCAACTTTCCACTTTATGTACTTTATCCTTTTTGTATTGTATAAGGATGTGAGCTATGGCATGTCATAGTCACAAGGTCAAAAGGCAGATATGCCTTTTGATCCTACAATTGATTTTGTTAGTGTCTAGTCAATTGTATCCAGCTGGCTTTCAAAGTATAGCCGGCTGTAGGTCGTAGTATAAGTATTTCAAGTTCTTGTATCTTTTCTTTATGCTTTGTAACACTTGTAAAAGAACTTGAGAAAGCAATATACTGCCTCCTTGAAACCCATATTCTCTTGTTCTGTCTCTTGCTTTACTTGTGTTCTTTGTATCACCTTTGGTTACCCAGTTCACTGTTTGATTAGAGCTTAGTTAATCTCCTCATTGTGTTGTTGTGTTGTAATTGTGCTTAAAGCCCTTAAACGGTCCTGCAATTGGTATCAGAGCATTCCAGGCTCTTGATATAAGATCTAACCATCTTAAGATCCCTCACACACACAAAAGCTAAACTCTTCAAATGGCTTCCATCTCAAAGACTGATATGGAGACTGGAACCATGAACAAATCCCCACTGATCACTCTTGATGATTTTGACACCTGGTGCATGAGGATGGAAGGCTTCATCAGGTCTCTTGATTCAAGAATGTGGGAATCTGTTGAGAATGGACCTTTCATACCCAGCACCCCCTCTGCTACTGGTGCTGGTATGATTCCTAAAGATGTGGCCAACTACTCAGATGAAGATAGAAAAAGAGTAGAGATTGACAGGAAGGCCATGACTGCTCTTCAGACTGCTCTCCCAAACTCTGTATACAGAGGTTTTAAGAAGTGCAAGACAGCCAAACAGCTGTGGGATGCACTGAAGCTGATGTATGAAGGCTCCTCTGAAGCCAAGGAGAACAAGAAAGATCTTCTGAAGCAGCATTTTGAAAATTTCACCTTCAAAGCAGGTGGGACCATGACCCAACAATACTTCAGGTATGTTGAGATTGTGGATACCCTAGTGGATGGAGGAGTTCCTCTTGAGAACAGGGACATTGTAAGGAAGTTCATGTCCTCACTTCCTAGGCAATGGACACACTATTGTGTGGTGATCAAGAGGACTGAGAACCTTAAGACTCTTACTCTTACAGAGTTGTATGGATTCTCAGTGGATACCAGATGGAGATGAACATGCAAGGTTCATCTGGCAACTCCAACAATCAAATGGGTTCAGCCCTTCATGTGGTTGAAAGGGACAGCATAGAACCTCAGCATCATCTCTTATGCTACCCTGACAACTCACAAAAGGGTCCTTTCATCACCTTCCCGGAGACACCAAGGGAGAACTTTACTCAAGGAAGCCCATTCCAAGAGACAAGTTCTTCTCAAGCCTTTGTGTCTGCAGATGAAAGCTGTGGGAATTATCTTTTCACTCTTGAAGACCTGGACTGTATCCATCCAGATGACCTGGAATACATGGAGATAGTTCAGCAGATGGCTCTCCTCACTCACAGAGCCAAGAAGTTCTACAAGAGGACAGGAAGAAGATTTCCAAGCAATGCTACCAGTAGTAAGTTTGGGCTGGATAAAAGCAAAGTTAAGTGTTACAACTGTAACCTTATGGGTCACTTTGCCAGGGAGTGTAAGGCACCTAAAGCAAATGGGGGCCAAACACAACCCAGACCAAACTTTACTGACAAAGCTCCTCAGGCTGAGAAGACAAAGCAACATGCTGCTGTTGCTGTTGAAGAAGGAGGCTTTGACTGGAGTTTTCAGGTGGAGGATGCTTCTCCAAACCAAGCACTGATGGCTGACCATGATGAAGCCAAGGTATTGGAACATCTTTGCTCCCCTGAATGCATTGCTAAAGTAAATAGATACAGGTCCTATAACCTAGAGATGAGATCTGATCTTGAGTCATTAAACATATTAAAATCTGATTTTAGAAAGTCTGAAAATGATTACAAGTTAAAGATAAAGGACTTGGAGAAAACCATTTCAGTACTAAAACATGAACATACAGATTTCAGAACTCAGATCCAAGATCTCATCACTAAGTTAACTGAGTGCCAGGCTGAGCTTGTGATCAGCAAAGCCAAGGCAGAGAAGAGTGTTCTTGAAGAAGAGACCTTCAAGAACATGATATCCTCATCCCTGCACAACAAGGTTTGTTATCAAAATAGACAGGGACTGGGATCAAATGAGATAGCTCCTCCACACACAATCTTGTCTGTAAGATCTCCTAGGTGTGGAACTTGTGAAGATGAGCTTCCTCTCATAGATCCTGTAAGTGAGGATGATGAAGAAGTGATAGTGAAGAATTCCTCTGAGAAGAGTGAAGAAGAGGATTCTTCCAAGGGCCACTATCCTTCTGAGGAGAAGAAATCAACTGTGATGACCAAGTCCAAAAGAAAGAACTTGATCAGAAAGAGCAAAAGGAAGGCAAAGAAGGCTCAAGAAATCAAGGCTACTTTTGATGCTAAGCAGAAAAAGTTTTTATCTCTGCAGGTTTCAAAGTAGTAAGGACTGAAGACATCAACCAAGACTCCTCAGCTAAGAGTCATGGTTCTTGTTCAAATCATCTCAGTGCCAAGAAGAAGACTGAGCTGCTGTGTACCACTGCTGCACAGCCTGGACCATCAAACTCCAAGAACAGTTCACAGCCCAAAGGAACTGTCTCAGCATCTACCAAGATGAAGGTGGAGAAGGGATGTGACCAAAGCCAGTCTTGCTCTCAAAGGGAGACTTCTTTGAAGAAGAAAATGTTGTGTGTTATGTGTGAAAGTACTTCTCACATTGCTAAGGATTGCCCATACAATCCTAAAAGTACTGTCCACATGACTAAAACAAAGACTTCAAAGAGTCTCAAGAAGTCTCAAGCTTCGGAAGGAAAGTCTGTTTCCTTCGGAAGCTCCAAATCAAAGAAGAAGGTAAGTGGAAAATTACCTTCGGAAGCAAAGTTGGTCTCGGAAGAAAGGAGTTCTTCCGAAGCACTAAAGTCTGCTGCAGTGACTGTAGATTCTTCCGAAGGATCAGTCATCAAAACTTGTGAAGTTCAAAAGCTTCTAAGGTTTTGAAGGTCAAGTCCAAGACTCCAAAGGTGGTGTGGAAGTCTAAGAAAGACCAAATGACTGAGGTTTCTCCATCAACAACAGCTGAAGATCCCCATAGTACAACCATAGGATCTATTACTGTTGCATTACCTTCTATTACTATTAATGAGCCCAAGACAAGTAAGGCTTGGGTTTCCAAATGTAACTAATCATTTTCTTTGTGCAGGAACAGCTCAAGACAAACAGGAATGTCTGGATAATTGACAGTGGCTGTTCCAGGCACATGACAGGCAATAGGTCTCTACTCCATAATTTTGAGAGAATTGATGGAGGACCAGTTGCTTTTGGAGGAGATGAAGGTGGTTACATTTCTGGAAGGGGCAAGGTCACAAATGGTAAGCTCAGCATTGAGAAGGTAAACTTTGTTAAGGAGCTTGGGTACAATCTTCTGAGTGTATCCCAATTTTGTGATCAGAGTCATAACATGCTCTTTACTGAGCATGAGTGCATTGTTCTCAAACCTGGTGTGGTCATTCCTCATGAGCATATCCTGCTCAGAGCCCCCAGGAAAGGGAACATGTACAAGATGGATTTGCAAGAAACATCTCCCTCAGGAGAAGTTTCATGCTTTCTATCTAAAGCAAATAGTGATGAGTCTTTCCTATGGCATAAAAGAATGTGCCATGTAAACTTTAAGAACATGAATAAATTAATTAAACATGATCTGGTAACTGGAATGCCAAAGAAAGAGTTTACTAGTGATGATCATTGTGTTGCATGCCTGAAAGGGAAGCAACACAAGGTATCTCACAAGCCTAAGGAAAAGAACTCCATCACTACTCCCCTACACTTGTTACATATGGATCTCTTTGGCCCCACCAGTGTAATGAGTTTAGGAAGGACCTCTTACTGTCTGGTGATCACAGATGATTTTACAAGATTCACTTGGGTCTTCTTCCTTAGAACTAAGGATGAAACCCCTGAGATTCTGAAGAATTTCATCTTAAAAGTTGAGAATCAATGTGATCACAAGGTCAAAACCATAAGATGTGATCAGGGAACTGAATTCAAGAACCAAATCCTTGATGCATTTTGTGATGAAAAGGTATTACAAGACAATATAGTGCTCCCAGGACTCCTCAGCAAAACGGAGTTGCTGAGAGGAGAAACAGGACACTTATTGAAGCTGCAAGAACTATGTTGTCTGACTCTAAACTGCCTATCACCTTCTGGGCAGAGGCAGTCAATACTGCTTGCTATGTGCAAAACAGAGTTTTAGTAGTTAAGACACATGGTAAGACTCCTTATGAACTTTGGCACAAGAGAAACCTTTCATTGGTTTTCTCAGGTCATTTGGATGTCCCTGCACCATCTTGAATACCAAAGATCAAATTGCCAAGTTTGCTGAGAAATCAGATGATGGACATTTCATTGGATACTCTTCTCAAGCTAAAGCTTATAGAGTATACAATCTCAGAACTAGAATTGTTGAGGAGTCAGCCAATGTGACTTTCAATGAGCACACTCCTTGTGTGGCTGGTTCTGGTCCGGATTGGCTGTTTGATCTTGATTTAGTTACCAACTGTTTTAACAAATCTTGTGAGCATGTTTCAGGATCTGCAGAAAATCTAAATACAGGTGATCCTGATCCAAGATTTGAGCTAGGAAGACCTTCAACTCATACATCTTCAGCTCCAGTTGGAACTACTTCAGCAAATGAGGTTTCTATCAGCACAACAATGACAAATTCAGCTGATACATCTGGCATGCCTTCAAATTCCAGCTCAGAGGCCTCTCAACCAGATAAAGACACCTCACTTGTAGAAGACAACAATGGTGATGGTGATAGTGATCAGGAATTTCTTGATGCTAATAACCATACCATAGATGACAACATCAATGATGTCTCACACTCATTGGATCAAGTTAATCTTGATAAGTGTGATAATGTGGAGGGTGAATCTTCAAGACCAGATTTAAATTTCTCAAATTTAGATCTTTCTCAACAACTTGCTGTGATCCCTCAGCTAAGGATCCACAAGTCTCACCCCACCACAAACATCATTGGAGATGTTGTCACAGGGGTAAGAACAAGAGGACAAACCCATGAAGCAAATGTTTGTCTTCACTCTTGTTTCTTATCTCAGATAGAGCCCAAGAAAGTTGATGAAGCTCTAAAGGATGGAAGTTGGGTTGAAGCTATGCAACAAGAGCTGCTTCAATTCAAAAGGCAGAAAGTTTGGAACCTTTGTCCTCTTCCTCATGGGAAGACTACCATTGGAACCAAATGGGTTTTTAGAAACAAGAAGGATGATAGAGGAATCATCATCAAGAACAAGGCAAGACTAGTTGTTCAAGGATACACACAAGAAGAAGGGATTGACTACACTGATGTCTTTGCTCCTGTAGCAAGACTAGAAGCTGTTAGGATATTCCTGGCATTTGCTGCATCCAAGAACTTCAAGGTCTACCAACTTGATGTAAAGTGTGCTTTCTTATATGGAGTGATTGATGAGGAGGTTTATGTCAAACAGCCACCTGGTTTTGTAGACCCTGATCATCCTGATTATGTCTGCAAGCTTGACAAAGCTCTTTATGGGCTGCATCAGGCACCCAGGAAGTGGTATGAGACACTATCTGAGTATCTCTGTAAGCATGGATACAGAAGAGGTACTATAGATGGAACTCTCTTCATCAAAGGACAGGGAAATGACTTATTGCTGGTTCAAGTATATGTTGATGACATCATCTTTGGTTCAACTAATCCAAAGCTCTGCAAAGACTTTGAGAAGCTGATGAAAGACAGATTTGAGATGAGTTCAATGGGAGAACTCAACTTCTTTCTGGGAATTCAAGTGAAGCAGGTTGAAGATGGCATCTTCATAAGTCAGTCAAAGTATGTTCAAGACATACTCAAGAGGTTCAATATGACTGATTGTAAGATTGCTAAGACACCCATAGCCAGAAACCACTCCCTTGGTCCAGATCTTGAGGGGGAGTGTGTAGATGAGCACTTATACAGGGCTATGATTGGGTCTCTTATGTATCTTACAGCTAGCAGGCCTGATATCATGTTTGCTACATGTATTTGTGCAAGATATCAAGCCAACCCTAAGATGTCTCACTTAATCACTGTGAAAAGGATTTTAAGATACCTCAAAGGTGCTTCAACACTTGGTCTATGGTATCCAAAGAATCCAAATTTCAATCTGTATGCCTATACAGATAGTGATTATGGTGGTTGCAATATGACTGCAAAGTCTACATCTGGGGGATGTCAATTCCTTGGTGGAAGGGTGGTCTCATGGCAATGCAAGAAACAATCCTGTGTGTCTGCATCAACTGCTGAGGCTGAATACATTGCTGCTGCAAGCTGCTGTGCTCAAGTGCTTTGGATTCAAAATCAGATGCTGGACTATGGATTTAACTTCAAAGAGACTCCTATCCACATAGACAACAATAGTGCTATCTCTATCACTGAGAACCCTGTGCAGCACTCAAGGACCAAACACATCAACATCAGGTATCATTTAATAAGGATAACTATGAAAAAGGATTAATTAAACTAGTCAAAGTTCATACAGATGAACAATATGCTGATCTGTTCACAAAAGCTTTTGATGAACAGAGATTTAAGTATCTGATATCAGCTATTGGGATGATTAACTTTGAGTAGACTTTTTATTAAAACTAATTCTAATTATTTCTTCTTAAAATATGTGTGTCCTAAGTTGTCTAGTTCATCACTTTCATAAGCTCATGTTTTCTTTGGATGTAAAATTCTTTTTGAAGACTTTCCTTAGATTCTTGAAAATTTTTGATACTTCGGAAGATAAAATTTTATCTTCGGAAGAAAAACATGTCTTCAAAATAAATAACTGTCTAAGAGATTTTACCTTCGGAAGAAGTCAAATTCATCTTCCGAAGCTTAAAATTCTTATCTCAGACACTTATTTATTTTCAAGAACCTTTTCCTTCCGAAGCAAAATTAACCTTCGGAAGCTTTGTTTATTTCATACAAAGCATTCAAGGGTTTATTTCTCTTCCGAAGCATAAATTATCAAGACTCTCAGGAAAATCTTCCGAAGCCATTTTAGCTTCGGAAGCTTTTTAAATCAAAACTTCCGAAGACAAATAAACTTCGGAAGCTTTTCGAATTCCAAGAAAACTACTTTTTGAGCAAAAGTAAACTACCTTTTCAGAGGTGGGACCGACTTTCGGATTTCAAAGTTTATCCTCTTTCATTAACTTTGGTTCAAATCCCTTTTCATATAAATACCCAACGGTTCCCCCTCTTTCCCACTATCTTCCTCAATTCTACTGTTTCTCTAACCTAATTCTCTAAACCGCCTTTGCTTTCTACCTTTCTTCACCCTTAAGCTTCTGAAATGGCCAACCTTAACCGCAGAAACAACCCTGATTTCTCCATGCAACTACACAGGCAACATAATCAAGTTGCTCTGTTAAGCTCTGAGAAAGATGCAAGTTTCTCAGAGATTTGCCAATTCTTGACTCTGTCAAATTATTTCACCTCCCTGACCATTGATCCTACTCTATATGAGGATCATTTGCTTGAATTCTGGAAGACCTGCCAAGAGGTCATTATGGATGGGGAGAAGGCACTGTCTGCCACAGTGCAAGGGAGGACAATCTTCATCACTCCGGCCATCATTAACCAACATCTACAGCTGGATGATGAAGAAGGTGAGGTGTCCTTCCCAAAAGAAGCTGTTAATCATTCTTTTGAGCAGATGGGCTATGAGGGAGATTTCTCTGTAAAGACCTTTAGGAAAGGGAAGGTCTCATCCCAATGGAAATTCCTGCTCCATGTGGTTATCCACAGCTTGTCAAACAAGCATGGTGGATGGGACCAGATTCCTGAGGATCTCTCCTTTATAGTTCATGGAATGGTTCAGGGGGTCAAGTTCAGGTATTCACAATTTGTTTATACTAATTTACTTGCAAACTTAGACTCCTTAGAGTATTACATGTTTCCTAGATATGTTCAACACATTCTCAACTGTGAACTGGGCTCACAGTTGAGGGAAACAGGTAATATTCTTAAATTGGGACAGATGAAGCCCGGCATCTTTAAAATAATGAAGAAGCCAACTGTAGGCTTCTCTGGGGTAGAAACAGCCCTAGTCCCAAAAATGTTAGAGCTCATTGCTCAAGGTGACAACCTAGCAACACAAGCTAGTGTTGAACCCACACCTCTTTTGTCCTTACCATTAAAAAGACCAGAAATCACCCTCACCTACCAAAGAAAATCCAAACGAACCCCTGCTCAGGCTATTGAGTCTGTGCAGGCCCCCAAATACTCAACCTTACAGGAAGAAGTGGACACTAGAGCTCCCACTTCTCCTGAGGAGCAAACCACTCCCATTACTTCACCTATCAGGGCTGAGGTTCCTCAAGCTCACCCTGATGAGCTCAATAGCCCAACAACCTTAAGCCTTCACTCTGAGTCTCAACACTCAAGTGGACAACCTTCAGGGGACAGCTACCATCCCCAGCCTTTGGATCTCAACCAACCAATTCCCAACCTATCCTTTTACACTGATGAAGACTTAGGATTCAGTGAGTACCATGAGTCTCTCTTCTCCTCCCCTACTCAAAGAGAGATGAGTACCTCTGACTCTCCTCAGTCTATCCCCCATCAGTCACCTATTACTGAGGTGGACACTTCTGAACCTGTTCAGGATGTCCATATGGAAGAGGCTCTCACTTTTGAAAGTGATTACATCATTAAGACCTCAACCATGGCAACTCAGCCCATTGGCATCTCAACTGAGGCTGCCAGTGAGCAGAGGAAAACCAGCAGCCAAGAAACTCAAGCTGGTGGTGAGAGAGAGGACTTTGGTCCAATCATCTCATCCCCCAATGAATCTTCTGATGAAGATGAGGGGAATTTGAGACTAAAGGTGCAAAAACTGTCAAAAACATGCACCTACTTAGTCTCTAAGGTTAGTCACTTGGAATCTCAGGTGACTACCCTGCAAAACAGGGTCAATGATCAGCAACTCCAGATTTCATATCTGCAGGAAAAACTAGCTGGGAGACCTTTAAGGAGAGCTCAACCAGGAACACAAGAACCTGTGGAAGTGATTGACTTATCCTCCAGCTCACCTATGCAAGTGGGTGATGCTACCAAAAAGGGGGAGAAAGTTGTTACAACCACAGAACCTGGGAGTTCTTCAGAGAGAATGGACATAGAGGACTCACCATCCTCACTTGCTGTTGTGCATTCTCAGCAACTTCCTCAAGTTCACATTAATGTGGACTCTATAGACTCTCTCATCAGGAGTCTCTTTGAGGA
Organism: Flaveria ramosissima; assembly: GCA_025215565.1. Taxonomy (NCBI): domain Eukaryota; kingdom Viridiplantae; phylum Streptophyta; class Magnoliopsida; order Asterales; family Asteraceae; genus Flaveria; species Flaveria ramosissima. The sequence continues at coordinate 72,276,680 of CM046046.1, read as the reverse complement.
AGGTATACCAAGGGCTGTCTCATCTCCACCACTAGGAACTGGCAATCACATCATAAGGTGGAGGTATGATGATGACAGGAGAGCCCTCATACTTCAAAGAGTTCAAGGCCAACAAGAAGTTTTTCAATTCCAAAGCCTGAGCTTTTATGAAAGACTGGATTTAGTCAACTTGCCACTTGTCAATCCAAGCAATTCAAGACAAGCTGACAGGCTGGCTCAAAGAATCCAAGACAGGATCCTTGCAGAGTTCTCTCTAAGAAGGAGACTTAGGCAATCAGGCAATGTCATCGGTCAACTGGATGTTGAGGTGGACCCTAAGATTAGTTTCATAGGGGAAACCTTGACTGAAGGCCCAGTGACAGAACCTGAGACCCCTGTCTCATCATCAACAACTGCTGCTGAGGTCCAAACTCCATCTGAGACACCTGCTGGTGAAGGTGTTTCTCAGCCTCTCTCTGGCCAGAGCATGGAAGCTACTCCAAGCAATGAAGGCCAAGCTTCAATCCACCCTGAGTCACAAAGGTCTGTTGGTGACAAAGGGAAAAGGATAATGACTCCTGAGGAAATTGAGGAGGAAGAGAGAGAGAGGAAAAGGAGACTAAGGGGAGAAAGTTCCACTGGGTCATCTAGCTTCATGCAAGCTGCAATCAGGGCTGCTCCCAGACCAAATACTCAAGATGATGAGTTAAGGGCAGTCAGGATTACCTACTTACAGACCAGGAACTATGACATTGATGAGATCATCTCCCTCCCCTTAGAAGAACTAAATGAACTGGCTGACAGGAAGTGTCAAGAGAGTTGAAGGAGAAAGAGGATGCAATGATACTTCTCCAACTCAAAGAGGAGAAGAGACAGAAAAGACTTTACAAGCATGCTCCTACTCTCTCACCAGTTCAAGAAAGTCCTGCACAGGAAGATGTGGCTCCACAAGAACCTCAGGTAGATAAAGAGGAAGATAGGATCAAGATGATCAACTACCTGAGTGCCACAGGCTTCTATCAGGCAGATGCACTTCTCCCTTTGTCCTATGACTTCATTGAGTTCGAGTATCTAAAGCAACTTGAGCTTGAGTTAGTCAAGGAAAGAAAGACAACTAAAAGGAAACTAAGGGAAGAAGCTGCAAAGTCAAGGGCCATCATTCAAAAGAATGCAAAGAAGTCTGCTGACAGACAAAGAATGGTGAGCTTCTTGAAGCTGTATGGATTCTCCGGAAGGAGACTTGGCCCCATGTCTCTATCCACCATGGATGAGCATATTAGGGTGATCAAGCAGAAGATTAAAAGTGGAGAACTCATTGACTTGCACTCTCTTCCAAGTCAAGTCCCACCTGAAGTGGAGGTCAAGTTTGAACAACCAGAGACACCTCAACCAGCACCTCCAGCTGAGCCTCAGCAAGCTTCATCTTCTGATCCTAGGCAGGGTCAAACTCCCTCTCCTTCTGAACCTGTGAGGGAGGAACACCCAACTGAGAAAGACACTGATGATCAACATGGTGCTGCAGACCAGTCTTCTCAGTTAAAGACATCCAAGAGGAAGAAGAGGATGGCTTCTAAACCAAAGACTAAGAAGAAGAAGCCAAAGTCATCTACCTCTGCACCTCAGGCTGAATCAGATCAACCTGAGGAAGTGCATGATGAGGCAGCCCAATCAACTCCTATTCAAGTGGCTCCTCTAACTAGTGAGACACCCATCTTGTCCTGGACTTACTCTACCAATCCAGAGAGATGGACTGTTATCAGAGATCAAGGTGTTGAGAATGTCTACTCATGGCAAGACATAATCAACTTACCTCTGCATGATCTCTTTGAGATGAGAAGATACTATGAAAGTCTTGATGATCCTGACCATCTCATGAAGAAAGGAATGGTCCTGATTGTACTGAAGACTACCAACATTTGAAGATCTTCCAAGTGTTTTGGTAGCATCAGCCTAGGGGGAGTTTGTAAGGATTCCTGAAGTCTGATGCAACCCAAAACAGCCTAAGTGTCTCAGCAACATGCACTAAGTACTGAAGTGAAGAATGCTTCGGAAGTTTTACACAAAGCATTAGAAAATACTCTAAGTGTAAAATCTTCCGAAGCCAAGACCAATATCTTCCGAAGCCAAACATGAAGTCTTCCGAAGCTTCAGAGACAAAGTCTTCCGAAGCTTCAACCTATGAAGACAGATTTCTTCCGAAGACTTTTAGTACACATGCTTTATCTGATGTACTGTTCCATAAAGCACCTTTTCCGCTGCATCTCTGTAAAGTCACCAACTTACATGAGTTGGTGAAAAGGGCCTTGCTTTTGGTAACTGTACATTGAGGTCTTGAGTCTTCAACTTTCCACTTTATGTACTTTATCCTTTTTGTATTGTATAAGGATGTGAGCTATGGCATGTCATAGTCACAAGGTCAAAAGGCAGATATGCCTTTTGATCCTACAATTGATTTTGTTAGTGTCTAGTCAATTGTATCCAGCTGGCTTTCAAAGTATAGCCGGCTGTAGGTTGTAGTATAAGTATTTCAAGTTCTTGTATCTTTTCTTTATGCTTTGTAACACTTGTAAAAGAACTTGAGAAAGCAATATACTGCCTCCTTGAAACCCATATTCTCTTGTTCTGTCTCTTGCTTTACTTGTGTTCTTTGTATCACCTTTGGTTACCCAGTTCACTGTTTGATTAGAGCTTAGTTAATCTCCTCATTGTGTTGTTGTGTTGTAATTGTGCTTAAAGCCCTTAAACGGTCCTGCAGTGGTTAACAGTAAATTTTCTCTGAATAACTATTTTGCTACTGTACTATTTGATACCAGTGCTGATAGGAGTTTTAACTCTATTAAGTTTAGCAAACTACTAGATGTAACTATAACTGAAATGAAAAGTAGTTACACCGTAGAACTAGCCGATGATAAACTGACTAAAGCAACTAATATTATTAAGGGATGTAATTTAGGATTATCTGGATACAAGATAGAAATAGTCCTTATGCATGTTACACTTGGTAGTTTTGATGTGGTTGTTAGTATGGATTGGTTGCCTACAAACCACGTTGAGATTGTCTGTTGTAAAAAGATCATCCACGTACCACATCCTAGTAGTGAAGTCTTATCTGTTTAGGTAATGAAGAGTGGTGAAGTCTTAGGCATCATTTTTTACATGAAGGCTCAAAAGTGCTTACGCAAAGGTCATACCACCATTTTAGCTATGGTCACTGAGAAAGAAATAGAGGAAAAGAAGATCGAAGATATCCCTATCATTCTTGACTTTCCCAAGGTTTTCCCAAGAGATTAAACTAGTATCCCACCACATCATCAAGTTGAGGTTTAGATTAATATAACACCAGGAGCAGCACGTATTTCTATAGCTCCATACAGTTTAGCTTCAAATGAATTATAGAAGCTGTCTACACAACTACAAAAACTACTAAATAATGGGTTTATCAAACCTAGCTCAATGCTACTTGGTATGACAAGCAGGAATCTGCATTCCAGGTTTTGAAACAGAAACTCTATACCACACCAATGGTATCTTTACCAGAAGAAACGAATGATTTCTTAGTGTATTATGATGCTTCCTCCAAGGTCTTGGTTGTGTGTTGATGCAACACGAGAAGGTCATCGCATATGCTTCTAGCTAGTTAAAAATTCATGAGAAGAACTGCATGACACATGACTTGGAATTAGGAGTAATTTTGTTTGCACGCAAGATATATAGATAGTACTTTACAGTACCAAGTGTACCATCTACACCGATCATGGGAGTATTCAGTACATATTTGAGAAAAAGTAGCTGAACATGAGACACATCGTTGGGTCGAGCTTTGAACAACTATGATTGTGCAATCAAATATCATCCTTGTTAAGCTAACGTGGTAGCCAATGCCCTAATTCGTAAGGAAACACCTAATCCGAAATGGGTTCAAGCATACAACTTACTATTCACACCCAATTACTTGATCAGATTCGTAATGCTCAACTTGAGGCTTTGAAGGACAAGAATCTGAAGGTAGAGTTGATCCGGGGTATGGAAAACAATTAAAGACCAAATCCAATGGAATACGATATTTGATGTATTGGAATTTATGAGAGTTGGTAATGGATGAAGCTCATAAGTCCTGATATTCCATTCATTTGGGTTTAGATAAGATGTATCATAATAGGAAGGTTCTTTACTGGCGGCCACACATGAAAGTTGACATTGCCACATATGTAAGCAAATGTTTAATATGTTCTAAGGTTAAGGTGGAGTATCAAAGATTTACTAGTTTACTGCAATAGCCAGAGATTCTAGTATGGAACTGGGAACATATATCAATGAATTTTATTACAAAGTTACCTCGAACTCCCAGCGGATGCAATACCATGGGGTAATATTAGATCATTTGACAAATCTGCTCATTTCTTGACAATTAAAGAGACTGATAGGATGGAGAAGTTAATCGCAACTATCTAAGTGAAATAATCGCTCGGCATGGTGTGCCAATCTCTATAATCTCCGATCTTGATACTCGATTCACTTATCATTTATAGTAATTATTGCATAGATCCTTGGGAACATGCTTGGATATGAGCACTACATATCATCCACAAACTAATTTTTAGAGTGAGCATACGATTTAGACTCTAGAAAACATGCTTCGAGCTTGTGTGATTGCTTTTGGGCGCATTTGGGAAACTCAGATACCATTGCATGAGTTTTCTTACAATAACAATAATCATAGATCTATCAAAGCGCACTGTTTGACGCACTCTATGGATGTAAGTACAGACCACCTATCTGTTGGAGAGAAGTTGGAGAAAGTCAACTTACTGGTCCCGAGCTTATAAACAAGATGACTGAAAAGATCATGCAAATTCGTAATACGTGGAAGAAACATGAGGCCGACAAAGAAATATGTAGACAAACACCAAAAACCATTGGAATTCATATTAGCGACAAACTTCTAAAAGTGTCACATTGGAAAGGTGTAATTCACTTTGGAAAATGAGGAATATTAAACTTACTCTACGTTGGAAATTTTGAGATTGTCATAAGGGTTGGTCTAGTAGCTTATCAGCTGAATTTACTTGAAGAACTCATGGAGTACGTAACGTGTTTCACATTTTAAAATCCGAGTAAATGTTTTTGGGATGAGACACTCGTCGTTCCATTAGATGAAATACATGTGGATAAAGAAATGTGTTCTGTAGAAGAACCCATTGAAGTTATGGAGTGAGAAGTCAAAAACCTCAAGCACAGTATTTTACCTATCGTGAAGGTTAGTTGGAACTCTAAGTGTGGACTAGAGTTTACCAGGCAATGAGAGGATCAAATTGAAGACCAAGTACCCGCAACTATTCAAAAATGCATCGTCAAACTTCAAGAATACAAGAGTGTGTAATAGATGAATTACATATGAGATTAGAATGCTTATCTTGAAATGTAATTTATTTATAAAAATAGATTACACGTGTGTAATTATGTCAAACTTTTCAAAAATAGAAACTTTTCAAAAATAATTTTCCAACATGAAATTTATGTGCAACCTTATTTTACCTATTTAAGTATCACTAAACATATTTTTACTTATGTGAGTCACTAACGGGTCGTCGGGTCAAACTAGTCAACTTTTGTCAACACAAGCCAGCTTCGGTCAAAAAGTCAAACTTGTCAAACATAATAATTTTTTCTTAAAAAAATTTATAATTAATGTTGTTTGGATTACACACACTCATACACCTATGTTTATTAGGTAACAGTTAGCTTTTGGCATACTCTTTATTTTCTTTACGCACTCTAAGGTGTGTTTTCACGGCCTTTGTTTTACATACTTTGCTTTTGGGGAAGAAACATGCAAACTATATTTTTAGTAGTTTTAGTATAATTTCTTTATCACCTATTACTGTAGTGCAAACATACTTAAAGTCCTTATATTCTCGAACTGTAAGTAATGAGCTAGCGAGGTAATTCTGAGTAGTGCTACTGGTTTTGACAAACCCCACCCATGCTAGTTGCACTACTCAACTATTTGTGATAAATGTGGTGGAAAGGAAAACAACTTAGAAACATTCAAAATTGGTTTTGAAACGTTAAGTAACTTGGTTATAGGCTAGCTCCTATCGATATACTTTATTTACTTTACCATCAAAACACTTTCAAACATATTATCTATTTTTTAAACCTGTGAACTCAACTACCTTGAATTGACATACTTTAGCATGTTTTCATAGGTTAACGAAACAATTAAGGCTAGGTTTCACGGTTGTGCTTTCATTCATGTCATAAGTCACAAACATGTTTTCCTTGCGTTAAGTACTTCCATTGGGCGTCGTGTTTTGTTGGTTTTAACTTTACTTAAATGCTTCCACATTGTTTAAATTGAAAACTATATTTTTTACTATGATTGAATTTCAAACTTATATTTAAACGCACAAAGAGTCGTTTGATATGACTGCGTCTAAGATCCTTGTTTGTCACGTGCCTCGCGGTAGAACCTTGCAAGTAGAATTTGAGGGTGTGACAGGAGGGCAAAAATTAAAAAAAGATGATTGTTATTGAAATTAAATATATGATTCCTACCATAATCGAAACAATGAAAGAGACATGAACTTCAGTCAAAACAAAGAAGTTTTAAGATCTAGAATTAAAGAAGATGATAGTCATAATTTAAATGATAAAAATTCTAAAAATAAAGCATCAAAGGAAAATAATGAAATAAGAATGCAGGATTGGATTTGTCACTTTAAACACTTGGTTTTCTCTCAAACTCACTTATTGAACACTCAAATCAGATGAAGTAAAGTCTTTTACAAGAGTTGATAATAATATAATAAGTAACAAAGAACACACAGAAATAATTTTCAAGGCACTTGTATATATTACTTCACAACTCAAGATATTACAAGACTCTTACAAGCATAAAACATGAGTTACAATGAGAAACTATATATACTAGATCCTACAGCCGGATATACTTCGATACCAGCTGGAAACCTAAGACTAAAGCATATACTACAATGTTAAAGTTAAGGTATCTTAGATAAAGTATTATCTAAGATATGGTAGTCATGACATGTCCATGACTTACCTTTTGTCACCAACTAAAGATGGCAACTGTACTAACATAAAAAGGTAAACAGTGGAATAAAGTATGGTCAACTACATGGCTTTTGAGAAAACGCCATGCAGTATCTCAGAGGTCTGCAGCTGAGTGTCAGGGAGACCATACTTATGTCCACTGGATAATAGTAGTGTCTTCCGAAGGTAAGTTGGCTTCGGAAGAACAAGTTCTTCCGAAGCCACTTATACTTCGGAAGAGGATTCTATACTTCCGAGGCTTGAGGACTTCTATACTTCGGAAGTTGACTTCTGATCTGTCATTCTAAGTCTTGATCTTCGGAAGTAAGTTCTTTGTCTTCGGAAGTTGGAGTTTTCCTTCGGAAGTTAGTTTTACACTTGGTCTTCGGAAGAGCTCCTTTTTCCTTCGGAAGTTCCACACTTTGCTTCGGAAGTCCTTTATTTGTTGTACCAAAATATTCTAAGTGATTTGGTTTTGGTTGCACCAGCCTTTCTAGATCCAACAAACTCCCCCTAGGCTGATGCTACCAAAACCTCACTTGTTTCTGCTTCTCAAAGCTTTCAACACCAGGGACAGAAGATATTTATCTGTTTGTTTGTTCTTCCTTGAAGTGGTGCTGAGAAGCTTGTACAAGTCATTGGTGGATTGGAGATCCAGTCTATCACTCTGAATGACATGTACCATCTGTTGCGTCCCCCTGAAAAGAGTTAGTTGACGGGAGTTATAGTCATATTCCCATCTAACTATGGATTCAAGTTCAGGACCTTCAACCATTTGTAGAAAGGCTACCTTTGGTTGTTGATCCCTTCCTTTTCTCCTCCTCTCTCAGTTTCAACTCTTCTTTAACCTTGCTTCTAGCAGTTAGCTTGGCCATATGAAGACTGCCTAGATGATTTTTGATATGGGCAGCTACATCAGAGTTTGAAGGGTTGGAGAATGGCTTCTCTGCTAACCCAGCAATGTCAAATCTGCTCAAGTGTAGCAGAGATGAGGCACTTAGCCTGTTGAGCTCTCCATTCTCTCTTTCAATAACAAAGTTGTGAGAAGAGTCTTCAAACCTTCACTGGATGATCTTCTTCCTAGGTGCAAGAGGTTGTCTTGGCACCCAGTCACCTTTCTTGGTATCCAGCAGAGTCACCAGCCTTCTCCTTAACTTCTTTTCTTCCTTATTTAAAGTGTCTGAATTGAGGCCAAGGAGATTTGTAGCTTGGTCCAGTGTTCCTCTGGGCAAATCAAGAAATTGATCTCTAGTGAGGGAATGTGAGGATCCATCAACATAAGTCAAATTGACTGAATCCTCCTCACAGGAGATATCGCACAGGGTTGTGCAATTGATGAGCTTTGTCTTGATTGTCTTGAATTCTTCTAAGGAGAGATGTTTAGAAGGCTGAGGGGATGGTTTGATGGGTTGTTGGGTAGGTTGAGGTGTTTGGGTTCTGGCTAGAGTTTTGGGTTGGAGGATGGGTAGTTTAGGTGGTTGAGGTGAAGAGATTGGTAGGGGTGATGGTGTAGGTTCAGGGGTGTATGGTTCAGTGGTTGGTTCGGTTTTGATGGGGATGGAAAGGGTATTGGTTCAGGTTGTGGTTGGGTTTGGAGTTGGGTGAGTAGTTGATTTGAAGATCATCCCCTGTCCCCTTCTGTACATCTCCTTCCTCTTCCCCAAGCGAATGTCAGCCTTTATGTCACTAACATGTCGCTGGAGTGTCTTTTCAGACATAGGACCCACCTGCTTGCCAGAGAAGCCATGAGCCCTGAGATAGCTCTTCATCCATGCCTTCTCACCTATCTTCTTGGCAGCAGTTAGTCCTGCTTCCTCTTCTTTCTTCTTCTTCTGCATCAGCTTTTCCCTGGCAGCTCTCTTTCTCTCTTTCTCCATTTGATCTTGCTCTTTGTTGAGCCATAAGACCGTATCATTGTTGTGTGGAGATAATTCTTCTTGAGAGAAATCTCTGGAGGTTAGGAAAGTTATCCTTTCCCTCCTGAGCTGCTGATCAGCTTCTTTTTCTTTCCTCTCCCTTTCTTCTTCTAAGGCCAACCTTACTGCCTCTTCTCTTTGCTGTTTTTGCAGCACAGTTGCCTTTTCCAGCTCAACTAACTCCTCTAATGGTAGCAGGAGTATATCTTCATTCGCAGCTCCTAGACTGACAAGTCTATCAATAATCTCTACTCTTCTTCTATTGTTGACTGCCTCCTGGTTTGCTGCAGCTGCTTTGGTACTGACAGTTAGCAGTTTTCCAGTTGGAAGCCTACCTTTTCTTTTGAGTTTTTCCAACCTTTCTTCCTCATGAAGCTCTTCCTTAGTCATCTTCCTCTTTCCTTTGATGTCTTCGGAAGTGCTAGACTTTGGGGGTTCTTGGATGGAAGGTTCAGGTTGAGTAGTAGAGATGGAAGCTGGAGTTAATGATGATGTTTGAGCAAGTGGTTCGGTGAGAAAATCCTCCCTATTAACCTCAGATGCAAGTTCTAGAATTGCATCTGTGACTATTAGATCATCAGATAATGAGAATAGTCTTTCCGCAGCAGCAATCTCAGCTTCGGAAGTTTGAAATTGTTCTTCCAAGGCTTTGAATTGTGCTTCGGAAGTCTGTGAGAATGTACTATCTATCCCAACTGTCTCAGTTGCTGGGCCATCAGTCCTTGTTTCCTCTTCGAAGTTAATCTTAGGTTCCACTTGGACCTTAGGTTGACCAACTTCCTCAATAGTGGTAGAATGTGCATTTAACCTCTGAAGCTCCTTAGCTCCGAAGTAGATCACAGACAGATCAGGACTTGGCTGTTCAATAAGAGATTCCAATAGGAACTTGTTGAAGAACCTATTGAGATCTTGGAGCATCCTTTGATCCATTTGAATTACAACTGGAGAAGGCTCAGGGAAAATTGAAGCTTGTTGCATATGATACTTTGAGCTCATGGAAGTGAGAGCTTGACTTTGGGGTTCCTCTTGTCTTTGACTTTGTCTCTGAACACTCTTCCCCTTTTTGGTAGCATCATCCTGAGAGCTTGATGAACTAGAGGAAGAGGTCAAAGAGACCTGAGTTTGTACGTGCCTAACAGACCTCTCAATCTGTTTTTTAGCTAGTTCGGCCTTGAGATTTTCAATCTCAAGTTGCTGAGTGGCAGACCTATCCTCTAAAGTCCTAACCTTAGATTCAAGATTTGAGACTTTAGAAAGTAGGTCTTCAATGGTGAGTTGCAGTCTTCCCTCATCTTCTTTTGAAGAATCACAGGGAGATGAGGTAACATACCTTGTATGTTCATCCTCACCACCAGATGTGGTTTCTTGGCGCCCTTGTTTCCCTTGCTCAATGATGTCTCTTTCAGAGTCATCAAAGGGCATGGTTGTCGTAGATTCAGTCTCAGTAATGTTACCTGTTGGACCAAAAGAACCAATGAGCCGGATCAGAAAAACCTTTAAGTCCCACAGACGTCACAACAACTACTGAAGTCCACAAAGTCTGAAGACACAAGTGCTGAAGACAAAGTCTGAAGACACAAGTGCTGAAGACAAAGTCTGAAGACACAAGTGCTGAAGACAAAGTCTGAAGACACAAGTGCTGAAGACAAAGTCTGAAGACACAAGTGCTGAAGACAAAGTCTGAAGACACAAGTGCTGAAGACAAAGTCTGAAGACACAAGTGCTGAAGACAAAGTCTGAAGACAAGTGCTGAAGACAAAGTATCAGATGTTGTCACAACAGCTGAAGAGGACTTCTTCAGTAGTTGTGACGGTTTGCTTTCAGTAGTTTTATATTTTCTATTTTCAGTAGTTTTGTAAAACGACTGAAGAGTTTGTTCTTCAGTCGTTGTAGCATCAGTAGTTTTCTTTTTCAGTTGTTTCATGTTTTATACTTAACACTCTGACATGTTCTCAGTAGTTGTGAACATTTCAGTAGTTTGTTAAGAAGTAGTTATTTTTGTACTAGATCTGCTAGTAATCACCACCCCGTGATTACAGCAGTGATTGCACTCTATATAAGGAGTGCCAACCTTATTGTAATTATGAATGATTGAGCAATAATATTGAGCATTATTGAAACATTCCAAATCACAGAAAATATTCTCTCGCATTTGTTACAAATAACACTCTCTTGCTATAATTTGACTAATTCGTCTCTTCATTCCGCTGCATTACACTCTTATACTTCAAACTTGTGATCGTTGATCCTGTCAAATGGTATCAGAGCAGGTTAATCATTGATCGATCTAATAATTGATCATTGAAACTGCTCTTCAAGATCCAAGTTTGAGTGAATTAGTATCCTTTTGCAAGAAACTGTTATAGAGATTGAATTTTCTGTGTTTTTAATCATTCATCCTGAGACTTATTCTCGGTTTCATTGAGTTTGTTGTGGTGTGTCAAAATTTTTGCTTGAATAAAATTGTTTTTGGTTTCAAAATGACTACTCCTTCCAATGATCCTCACAATACTGGTTCCTCAACCAAGCCTCCAATGCTGGTTAGGAATGAGTATAACATATGGCAACGTCGTATGCTCCATCACCTGTCTGTTAACAGTTCAGGTTGTTGGACATCAGTGGTACATGGTCCACATAAGCCTATGGTGAATAACCCGGAAACCAATCAAATGGTTCCGAAGAGGAAGGATCAATACTCAGATGAAGATAAGAAATTATTTGAGATAGATGCAAAAGCTCATGGAATTCTAGCCATGGCGCTACCAAATGAAATTTATTCTGGGTTAATGCACTATGAATCTGCCCATGACCTCTGGAATGCCTTGAAAGAACAATTTGGAGGAACAGATGAGGTCTTGGCAAATAATAGAGAGATCCTTGCCCAACAATATGAGACATTCTCTCATAGGAAGGGTGAGACACTGACTCAACAGTTTGAGCGGTTCTCTTGTTTGATCTCTGAATTGAAAATGGTCAAACATGAGTATACTAATGTTCAGATGAATAACAGATTTCTCAGATCACTGCCTGAGAGATGGGATACATATACCATTGTCCTACGCTCCAGTGCAAATTTGGACAAACTATCTCTCACCCAACTTCATGGGAAATTGCTCACATTTGAGAGAGAGATAGAACAAAAGAGAAAACTGTCTTCATCTGGTAAGCTCACTGAGGACTTTGTACCAGGCAATACTGCTCTGGTTAGTCATGAGTCAGAATATGCTTCATCTGAATGCCAGTATGATGAGCATATTGATTTCTCTTCAAATATTTCTGATTCAGCATTTGTGAGTGTTGATAGTCAATTTTCTGGGTGTAATAATGACAATCTATGTTTCATCATGGATGATCTCAAGGGGATTGCTGATGATGACTTAGAAGAGATGGATATTTTGAGCCAAATGGCCTTGATAAATATCAGATCTCAGAAGTTCTATAAAAGAACTGGAAGAAAGTTCCCAGGACTCTCTGGCAAAACCAAAGTTGGTTTTGACAAGAGTAAGTTGAGGTGTCACAGATGCCAAAGGCTTGGACACTTTGCTAGAGAATGTAGATCATCTGGATCTAATTCCTCTGCACCTTTTGTGACTTTTCCTAGCAATAGTCAACAAAACAAAGGGCAACATCCTGTCAATTCTAGTCATCAGTCTCAACTACAATCTCCTGCATACTTTGTTCCTCAGGGTCAAATGCCTTATCCTTACCCGTGTTATTACATGCCACAAACCAGTCAAGTTCAAGCTCCTATGGTACCACAACCTCATGCACTTCCAGAACCTCAACCATCTCATCAACCCCCTCAACCTCAACAACATAGCTTCTTCACCCCAGAAGTTGTTGATTGGAGCAGCTTGCCAGATGACATGTCTGGTCATGAACAACTGTTCACAAGTGCTGATCAACATGGTGGTGATAGTCCTTTTGGAAATCTGGCACTTATGGCTCTGGAATCAACTGAGGGTTCCTGCTCAACTGCATCATCTTCACAGGTAACTCAGGTATCTTCAGAGGCCAAAGCCAAGTTATGTTCTGAATCTTGCATTGCTGCTTTTGTCTCTATTAGAGAGGCAAATGTAGCATTAATAAATGAAAAACTTGAGTTTGAGAAAACTATTTCCAAAAGACAAGCTGAGTATGAGTCTGTTCTTAATAGTAAAAATGATGAGATTTATAAGCTTAAATGCCAATTAAATGATGAAAAGGCTAAGCTAGAGGTTATTCTGGAGGACCAGAAAAGTCTTAAAGAAACCCTTGCAGTCACCCAAGTAGAGTGTGATCGATGGGTGAAATCATGCAAAGGTTTTGAGATGCTTCTTAGTAAGCAATCAGCTTCCAATGTGAAGTTTGGCATTGGTTATAATCACACTGCTCCTCCTACAGATTTTGCTCCAAGAGTAGAGGTGAAATCTGATGGAGAAAGCAATAACCAATCCACCTCATCATGTGATTCACTTTCTGATAAAGCATCATCAAAAGTTGAAGTCAGCAATAAGCCCTCTCAGAACTTATCAGCTAATATTGATAGTTCAATTGCTGACACTCACATGATCAAAGAGTTGGTCAACTCAGGAGTTATGTCAGAAAGTCCTGAAAGGACTGGAGAGCAAGATTTAACTCCTGAAGTTCAAGCTCCAACTACTGACAGCACTGAAAAGAAGAAAACTGTCAGTAGAAAGAGTTTGAAGACTACTAAAGAGGAAGCCAAGAAAGCAAATAGTGCTTCCAAAGTACTGAAGAGCAAGTCTTCAGTAGTTTCATCCTCTTTAGTTGATGATCAACAAAAGATGAAAAAGAAACCATGTGAAGTATGTGGTTTGTTTAATCATCTCACTGATGATTGTTGGTACAAAAGAGGATCCAAACTCAAACATAAAGATGAAATTAAAGAGAAAATGGTAAAAATGAAAAATGAGTTTAAAGCCACATTTGTACCAGCAACATCAAATCCTGTAACCCTAAGTCCAAAAAGAAATCCAAAAAGGAAGGGGTTAAACAGGTAACAGCTGAGGTTGCTCAAAAGAAGAAGGTGCAACATAAGAACTTATCAAACTCCAGTCCTAATGTGTCTGAAGAGCTGAAAGCTCTATCACAAAATCAGACACAGCTGGTTATGATGGTTCAACATCTATTGGGAAGAGTCAACCAATTAGATGCTCCTATGTTGAATCCACAGAAAAGGAGGTCCAAGCCAAAGGATTCCTCTTTTCCACCATCTTCTTCCTCTCAAGCTGTTATTTCTAGCAAACTTGTTAGTCCACCATCTGTTGATGTGAATAGGCCCAAAACCAAAAAGGTTTGGGTCTCAAAATCTAACTAATTTGCTTTGTTCTGCAGGGTTCTTCAACATGCCACAGAGGCATCTGGTATGTAGACAGTGGAGGATCCATGCATATGACAGGAAACAGATCACTTCTTAATGACTACTCTCAAGGAAAGAAGGGATTTGTATCTTTTGGCAATGATGCAAAGGGTTACATCATCGGCAAAGGCTTTGTTTCCAATGGGGAAATAAAGTTTGATGATGTTAACCATGTGGAAAATCTCAAGTACAACCTCTTGAGTGTCAGTCAAATGTGTGACAAAGGCCATGTTGCTCTTTTCACAAGTCAGAACTGCCGGATTCTGTCATCCAAAGTTCTGAGTTTGATTGACAAGGTGTTGGATAAACACACTCTCCTTAAGGCCAACAGGACAGGAAGAGTGTATGCCTTAGATCTTTCTAAGAAAATAGATCTCAAAGGCCATCCTTGCCTATTTTCCAAGGCTTCCCCTCAAGAATCTACACTATGGCATAGAAGGCTGGGTCATGTTAATCTCAAAAACATAAATCAGCTGATTAACCATGGTTTAGTAAGGGGATTGCCATGAAGGAGTTCAAATGTGAAGATGACTGCACTGCTTGTCTAAAAGGAAAACAGCACAAAGTTTCATTTCCTTCCATAGAAGAACCTAAGTCCACAGCCTGCTTACAACTTCTTCACATGGATCTCTTTGGTCCTGTGAGAGTGATGAGTATGGCTAAGAAGAAATACTGTCTAGTAATTGTGGATGATTACTCCAGATTTGTATGGACTTTCTTCTTGCATTCAAAGGATGAAGCACCTCAGAAGATTATCAACTTTGTGTTGTATGTTGAGAAGCAGTATTCCCTCTCAGTCAAGTGTATTAGAAGTGATAATGGAACTGAATTTAGAAACAACACACTTGATGAGTTCTTCCTCTCAAAGGGAATCAAGAGGCATTTTAGCATTCCAAGAACTCCTGAACAAAATGGAGTAGTGGAGAGAAAGAACAGGACCCTTATTGAAGCTGCAAGGTCCATGTTGGCTGACTCTGGATTGCCAATGACTTTTTGGGCTGAAGCTATCAATACTGCTTGTTATGTACAAAATAGAGCTCTAGTGAATAAGAGGTTGATGAAAACTCCATATGAAGTTCTTCATCATTTGGCCCCTCTAATTTCATTCTTTAGAGCTTTTGGATGTCCTTGTTTCATTCTCAACACAAGGGATCAACTCCAGAAATTTGATTCTAAGGTGGATGCAGGATATTTTGTTGGTTATTCATCAACTTGCAAAGCATACAGAGTCTTCAACTGTAGAACAAAGATGGTTGAAGAGACTCTACATGTTAAGTTTAATGAATCTCCAAAGGACAAGATTCCACAAAATCCTGTGGAGATATTTGATTTGGACATACTGCAATATGCTCCTCATCAAACTCCTGCTGTTGCTCATGTCAACAGTTCTCCACCTGGTGGTACTGCTGGTGCTGATGATGATGATAGCAGTACTCACCTCTTCAGATTTACTGATCAACTGCCTGATTCAGCTAGACCTGATGTTCCTGCAGCTCCAGCAGCACAATCCACAACAAATGCTGATGAGATTTCTACAACTTCAACTTCCTTTGAACTACCATCAACTGATTGGTTTCAAGGAAATTCTTCACCATCACCATCTGTTGCTGCTGAGCCTGCTACAAACACTTGCACTGATCTCATTGTGTATCAAGATCTGAAGAATCACCCTATGTCTCAAATCATTGGTGATATCACTGCTGGAGTATCAACAAGAAGTCAATTGTCAAATTTCTGCTTCTATGCTCTCTTCATTAGTCAGCAAGAGCCAAAGAATTATCACATTGCATTAAAGGACAATGGATGGGTTGATGCCATGCAGCTTGAGCTTCTTCAGTTCAAGAAACAGCAAGTGTGGGAACTTGTTCCTCTACCTCCAGGTAAGTGTGCAATAGGCACTAAATGGGTGTTTAGGAATAAGACTGATGAAAATGGGCTTATTGTTAAGAACAAGGCCAGACTGGTGGTTCAGGGGTTTGCACAAGAAGAAGGTATTGATTATGATGAAACCTTTGCTCCTGTAGCCAGACTGGAAGCAATTCGATTGTTTTTAGCTTATGCTGCTTATCAAAATCTTAAAGTTTTTCAAATGGATGTCAAAAGTGCTTTTCTGTATGGGAAAATTAAAGAAGAGGTTTATGTATGTCAACCACCAGGTTTTGAGGACAACAAACATCCTAATTGGGTGTATAAGCTTGATAAGGCTCTTTATGGGTTGAAACAAGCTCCTAGGGCCTGGTATGAGACATTATCAAACTTTCTTCTTGAAAATAATTTTACTAGAGGCACCATAGATAAAACTTTATTCATTAAGAAAGCAGGGCAGCATAATCTACTTGTTCAAATTTATGTAGATGATATTATTTTTGCATCCTCTGATCCACAGTTGTGTGATGACTTTACAAAGCTGATGCAACAAAAGTTTGAAATGAGTGCAATGGGGGAATTACAATTTTTTCTGGGTTTGCAAATCAAACAAAAGGCTGATGGAATTTTCATTCATCAGTCCAAATATACAAAAAATCTTTTGGAAAAATTTGATTTACAAAATTGTAAACCCTGTTCTACTCCCATGTGCAACACCACACAACTGGATACAGATCAGAAAGGTAAAGTGGTTGATGAAACACTTTACAGATGTATGATTGGGTCCTTGATGTACCTAACAGCTTCTAGACCAGATATTATGTTTGCTACATGTGTTTGTGCTAGATTTCAGGCTGCACCTAAGGAGTCTCATTTGATTGCAGTCAAGAGGATCTTTAGATATTTGCAAGGCACTCCATCTCTAGGTTTATGGTATTCTACTAGACATTCTGGTAAATTAGTTGCTTTTTCTGACAGTGACTATGCAGGGTGTAAATTGACCAGGAAATCAACTTCTGGTGGATGCCAATTCCTAGGCAACTGTTTGATTTCTTGGCAGAGTAAGAAACAAACTTCAGTTGCTACATCAACTGCTGAAGCCGAGTACATTGCTGCTGCAAGTTGTACATCTCAGGTATTATGGCTTCAAAACCAATTATTGGATTATGGCATAACTGAGACTAAGACTCCATTGTTAATGGACAGTTCTTCAGCTCTTTGTATTGTCAAGAATCCTGTCCAGCACTCTAGGACTAAACATATTGAAATCAGACATCACTTTATTAGAGATTGTTTTGAAAAAGGTCTGATTGATCCAAAATTTGTTCCTAGTGCTGATGAGCTTGCAGACATTTTTACTAAGCCTTTGGATAGTTCAACTTTCCACAACCTGGTGTTAAGGCTTGGTATGCTGCAGCTAGAATAAGTGACAACTACCGATAATCTCAGTAATAAATACTGATGATCATTGGTAACCATGTCATATATAAGTACTTCATTTGTTAAAACAGCTGATGTAGTTATAACAGCTGATGAAATCACAACAGCTGATGTAACTACAACTGCTGATGTCAGAAATGCAGATAAGTACTGATGACCAATGAAACATTTTAATGTGGAGGTCAGACTGAAACAGCTGAAAAGCTAAGAATTGACGACAACAGCTGATGAGCAATTCCTCTTCAGTTGTTTTTCCAACTGCTGTTTCTAAACAACTGAAGCCACAGCTATGTCTTCAGTAGTTTACAACTACTGAAGACTACCGCTAAGTCTTCAGCTGTTTACATCAACTGATGACAAAACCACTGTCTTCAGTAGTTACACAACTACTGATGACAAACACCATGTCCTCAGTTGTTTCACCACCTGAAGTCGGAATTGTCCTCAGTAGTTTTATAACTACTGAAGACTAAATCAAAGACTTCAGCTGTTTCAATGTCTGACAGTTAAAACCAAGTCTTCAGTTGTTTTATAACAACTGATGATCACACCAATACGGTCAGTCATTTCAACCTCAAAAAGTTAATGCCACGTCATCAGTTTCAGCAAATGATGACTCACCAAAAACCTTCAGTCGGTTCATAACCCTACCCTATAAATCCCTTATCTCACCAGAGTTTTTCTCACCTTCACTCTCAAACCTAACGTTCAAAAACTCTGTACCCTCTCTTCATCCATGGCGACCATGCAACTAAAACCTCGACACAACTGTGTCGCTCACCTTACTAAATCACCATTCTGGACCAAGTTTCACAACGCCATTGATTTAATGGTCCAGTCACCTTACCAAACAGCCTTCCTGATAAACCCCACCATATATGCCGAATCCCTTAGCCAATTCTGGACGAACGTCACTCTTGTCTCTGAGGAGAATGACACAGAGTCACTTCATTCGTTCGTCCATAGCCAAAAGGTGGTCATCAATCCAGAGATTCTTCGCCAAACCCTCAACCTGGATGATGCCACTTTCCCGACCAGCTATCCAAAGGGCACCACTGATCTATCCTTTGCCCACCATGGATACGAAGGCAATCTGAGTGCCTCTACCATATTGAAGAAACATTTCCAGGATGCTGAACGGCTTATCTTTCATATGGTAAATGTCTGCCTGGCTCCAAAGACTTCATCATGGGATCAAATGTCCACAAGGTGGCAACAGGTATTGTACTCTATCCTTGAGCAACAACCTTTAAATTTTTCTGAAATATTATTCTTAGAGCTCAAGGATATGGCCCAAAAACAACTTTCTAACCGTTGGATACTATATCCTCGGTTTATAATGGCCATAATTGAAAACCAGCTTCAAGCTGAGGGACTTGTTGGCCTGGGAGTCCCTGCTATGGCTGTATTGCCTGAAGTATACTCCCGGCACAACTCTGACCAATCACTCAAAATGGCTGCCAAGCTGCGCAAACCCACGCAGCTGGAACCCACAGCCACCACCACAAAATCCAAAGTCCCCACCAAACCAAAAACAAAACGAACCAAAACAGCTATTCAGGAAGATGAGTCACCTGAAGATGCTCCTGTACCACAAAGACAGGATATACTCACTGGTGTTAACCCCCCAGTAGTATCAGAGACTCACCCAGCCACAGCCGCTCAGGATTCCTCTCAAAAGGAACCTGAAGCAACCAATGAAGGGGTACCCACAAATCTGGAATCTTCCTCATTTGAGGAGATTGCCATTGAAACTCACCATTCTCCCCAGGTGCATAATACCCCATCTCCAAATGAAAATGCCCCCCAAAGTCCAACACTTATAATTGCAAATGTGCTGACTCAGCTGCATGCCTCTCCTCCTCCCAGACAACTATCTAAAGGGAAAACCACAGATATTGAGGAAGAGGATCAACATGCTTCTGACAACCCACAGCACAGGGGTTTAAATGTTCAGTCTCCTAGTGTAGATACGGAGACAAGAATATCTGATGAGGCTGCCACCTCTTCTGCATCAGCACATGATCAGACTGAGGCTGGTAACATGGCTAAGACCTCATCAGAGGCAACAGCTGATGAAGGACATCGTCCTGAGGCTGGAAGTCCCCAGTTCCAAGAAAAAGGGGCACATGCTACATCTGGTCTACACCCAGAGCATGTACATCTTGCTACTAGCAAGAGGTCAGGTGATTCAGCATCTGCTGATGATGACCTGGGCTTCTTTTATGATGTTCTAGCCCAGAACACAATTCTTGAGGAAGAAGTCAGTAGACTACAAAGACTACTTGACCAATTCTCTCAAGAAGCAAGTCCATCTGATACCACCATACACCCACAGATGGCACCTTCACCTGAAGGTCTCCTAAACACTCAGCCACTACAAACATTCAATCCACCAGCCTCTACTTCTGGCACTGTTTCTCAGGGACAGAACCCCTCTGAGCAAACAGCTGCTATATTCCAAAAATCCCTACCTCTCATCACCCCAATGATCACCGACATTGTGATCAAAACCTTGGATGATAAACTTCCCTCAATCATACAGCCACTGGTGGAGGAGATTGTGAGCACAAGGCTTTCTACTACTCAAACCCTTGCAACCAATGCAACCAAAAAGGGGGAGAGTCAGTCAGTGAAAGACAAAGGGAAGCGCATATTGATAGAGAGAGACCAGGAGGAAGAAGAGGTTGTTGAGAAAGAGACTGAGAAGGAGAAAGAGTATGTGAAGGGAGCTGACACTGATCAAGTGAGTGAAAGTCACAAAGACTTTCACATCACATACAAGAAGAGGAAGATAGAAAGAAAAGAAAAAGAACTCCAGCTTGATGAGATGGTCAAAATGGCGGATGCTACACATAGCAAATCTATGGACTCCATTATTGACCAACTATACAGACAAGGGTTCGACACTGCACAGCTTGACTCAGAGATTAGAAGACTTGAAGTTGAAGAAATTAACTCAAGATGGGCAAGCTATGATGTGCTAGAAAGAGAAAGACTGGAGATCATGATCAGATTTATTGCTAAGTATCTTGGAAGATCATTGATAGAGATTAAGTCATGGACCAGGGACAGTATCTTGGCTATAACCACCAAGATCTGTACGTCTGAAGCATATACAAAGGGATTAGTGATTGAAGCTTTAAATGAAGCAGGTGCTGGAAAAAGAAATGAACTAGCAAAATACTCCAAAGCCTCACTCATTACAAGAATGCTAGAACAACCTGCAAAACCCACCACTTCAAAATCACCACTACCACAACCCATTAAACCAACTCCTTTACCCTCAAAACCAACAGCCGATGATGCATCCAAGAAGAAGAAGAGAAGGATGTTGAGGCTAGAAGAAGAAGAAGAAGAGGATGATGAGG
Source organism: Flaveria ramosissima (assembly GCA_025215565.1). NCBI lineage: Eukaryota > Viridiplantae > Streptophyta > Magnoliopsida > Asterales > Asteraceae > Flaveria > Flaveria ramosissima. Next base: position 72,255,690 of record CM046046.1, on the reverse strand, counting down.
AGGAAGATAGGCTGCCTCTTTCTGCAGTCCTAACTTTGCCTAAAGCCAAATCTATGCCCATCACTCCCACCTCACAGATGGAAACTGTGAGAGTAAAGATTGAAGAAGAGCAACTACAAAGGCTTCATGATGAGGAGATGCTAAAAAGTATAGATAAAACTTATGCTGCCTCCTCATCAATAATAAGTATGAAGAAAGAAGCTCTGAGACTGTACACCCTCGCCAACACATTTCAATATCAGAAAGAAAAGGTGAGGATGTGGCCTGATCCTAGGGTGGCTCACAGAATTGTGAAGAAGGACATTCCTGCACGATACAAGGGCCAGATAAAGAGGATCGTAGATGAAGAGATCACAGTGGTCCTTGTAGTATCACCCTGGGAGATTGTAGAAGACTTCAAGAAAGCTTATGAGACTAAACAGCCTCCCCAAAAGATGTTAGAAAACAGAGTGATCAAGAAGGGGTTAGTCTACAAGAAGCTTGAGAACTTCAAACAGAATGAGCTCAGTCTGTTACTTGAAGGTAATCATCCTGATGAGTTTGCCTACAGACAGATCACAACTGTTGAGCTCAAAAATGGCAAACAGGCCAAATACATCTCAGAGCTGTATGGGCGTGAAGGATTATTCGATGGTGAACCAGAGAATCTCACTATGGAAGAACAAATCATGTTTCTCAGAGCATACACCAGAGAATCCTACAGGCTTATACATGGGAAGTGAGTTTCATGGATGGGGGAACAGCTCAGTGTCCAATTCCCCAATACAGAGCTCCCATCCATACTTTGCCAACCAAATCATCAGAAACTTACTTCCAGGCCGGTGCTTATATGGGTCATCTTCTCAACTGATCAAGAAGGAAAAAGACCATCCATTTTGCCAAAATAAGTGGGACCTCAATAAAGTTAAAGGTTTTGGCTGCATTGGTTCAGGGGGAGTTTGTTGGACCAAAAGAACCAATGAGCCGGATCAGAAAAACCTTTAAGTCCCACAGACGTCACAACAACTACTGAAGTCCACAAAGTCTGAAGACACAAGTGCTGAAGACAAAGTCTGAAGACACAAGTGCTGAAGACAAAGTCTGAAGACACAAGTGCTGAAGACAAAGTCTGAAGACACAAGTGCTGAAGACAAAGTCTGAAGACACAAGTGCTGAAGACAAAGTCTGAAGACACAAGTGCTGAAGACAAAGTCTGAAGACACAAGTGCTGAAGACAAAGTCTGAAGACAAGTGCTGAAGACAAAGTATCAGATGTTGTCACAACAGCTGTAGAGGACTTCTTCAGTAGTTGTGACGGTTTGCTTTCAGTAGTTTTATATTTTCTATTTTCAGTAGTTTTGTAAAACGACTGAAGAGTTTGTTCTTCAGTCGTTGTAGCATCAGTAGTTTTCTTTTTCAGTTGTTTCATGTTTTATACTTAACACTCTGACATGTTCTCAGTAGTTGTGAACATTTAGTAGTTTGTTAAGAAGTAGTTATTTTTGTACTAGATCTGCTAGTAATCACCACCCCGTGATTACAGCAGTGATTGCACTCTATATAAGGAGTGCCAACCTTATTGTAATTATGAATGATTGAGCAATAATATTGAGCATTATTGAAACATTCCAAATCACAGAAAATATTCTCTCGCACTTGTTACAAATAACACTCTCTTGCTATAATTTGACTAATTCGTCTCTTCATTCCACTGCATTACACTCTTATACTTCAAACTTGTGATCGTTGATCCTGTCATTACCACTGTCCTGAGGATCCCTTGAGGCTCCTTCAGTAGTGGCAGCTGAATCTACATGAGTCCCCTCCACATTAGTGGGACTCACCTCAGTAAAGGTTTGCTGATGGGGGCTAGAGATAAGAGATCTCTCTAGGCTCTGTTGATCCTTAAGAGGGTGTTGTGGATCAACTTCATCGCCCTGAAGAGACATAATCTCTTCATCAGCTCCAATTAATAGGTCAGTAAAGGATATGAAAGTAAAACCTAGTGACCCGGGACTTTGATCAATGTCTAAAGGCATTGAGCATGTGATGGGGCTATCCCTTTTTGGTTGCTCAGAGGAGTATAGTGACTCTCCTTGAGGGCTTTCAACTTGGGTTCGGGGCTCATGGGTCTGAGACTGAGGAGACTCAAGACCCATATTAAGGTCAATTATGAAGGATGGTTGGACCTCAGGCTGAGTGGGAGCCCTTTGTTACACTCTAGCCTTTTTGGGTGGAACATGAGGAGCTTGTTCAATCAGATAAGATTGAACAAGGGTTCGTTTGGGGTGTCTTTGATAAGTGAAGGTAATGGGTGGAGAAGGTAGATTTGGCAAAGTGAGGGTAGTTGCTGGTGTGGGTTCATCACCTGTGGGGTTAACAGGGATGTCACCAGGAGCCATTGGCTCAATCATACCTGGAAGAAGTGCAGTATCTCTTCCGGTGAAATTGGTGGACACTCTCTTCAAAGTTTTGAAGATGGTCAACCTCATTTGAGGAGCAGTCAGAGCATCTGCGCAGACAAGCTTGCTCTGGTCCAGCTCACAATTGATTATGTGCTGGAGAAACCTAGGATACATGAAGAATGTGTCCCGATGAAGGTTTCCCATGAGATTGGTCAGCACAAATCTTGAGTAGTTGAAGCGAAGGCTTTTCACCAAACCATGAACTAGGCACCCAAGTTCATATGCGATTTGATCCCATCCCCCAGATTTGTTGGACAAGCAGTGAAGAACCACATGCAGCAGGAACTTCCAGTTGTAAGAGAAATTGAATTTGTAGACAGTTGACCTGTTAACATCTCCACCATATCCCATTTGGATATAAGTATTGTCCAAATCTGCTTTGGGGAATTCTGTTGGAGCGCCCTCATCATGAAGCTCTAGATGCTCCCTGATGATTTGTTCAGAAATGACCAACTCCTGGTCACAAATGCTCGATCTAATGACACGAACCCCATTTAGGGTTTCAATCTGACCGTTTGCCCAAAATTCAGACATATGGTTTGAGTAAATCGTGGAGTTAACAGTCAAAGCGGTGTAGTAAGAAGATTGGGTTAGAAAGGAGATGATGTCTGAGAAGTCAACATCCCTTGAAGAGTCAAGGAGTGCGACTTGGTTGTGCTGAGGGTTAAGTGCCATTGAAGAAAGTTACAGGAAGATAGTTCGGAACAGGGTAAATTGAAGATAAAGAAAGCTTTTAGAGCAGTAATTTTGGTAAAAAGGATGTAAGTGATTAGCCGGAGGTATTTAAATGGATGGAATGACAGTTTAAAGGGGGTTTGGATAAGACGATGTGAGGTTTCAGTGGATGATGTGACATGGGCGGTAAGGTTAGTCCATTTAAATAATCTGACATCATTAACAAAATCTTTACTTTTTACAGAGTGGGGCCCAAAAGATTTCCGTTACACAGTAAAATCTTTCTTCCGAGTATAAAACATTTCCGAAGGTAACGTTCTTCCAAAGGCATATTTACTTCCGAAGGTAAAGTGATTACTTCCGAGAGTATATGTTGCTTTTCGAATGGAGAGTGTTACAAGCTTCGGAAGTAGATCTGATATGAAATCAATCGCTTCTTCCAAGACTTAACAACTCTTCCGAGAAGAAAATTATCCTATGGAGAAATTTGCTTCGGAAGATATGTAAAATATCTTCCGAGGGTTAATTCCTCTTCGGAAGAATTCATACTTAGAAAGATCTTTTTGTAACAGGGCTTAGATTGTTTTGACATAAGACTTTACACATTAAAAGGTTTTCAAATGAGATCGACTAATCAAGGTTTATCATCCCAATAGCTGTAATGAGATATTTAAATCTTTGTTCATCAAAGGCTTTGGTAAACAAGTCAGCATATTGTTCATTTGAATCAACTTTGATTAGCTTGATAAGATTTTTCTCATAAATATCTCTAATGAAATGATACCTGATATCGATGTGCTTAGTCTTGGAGTGCTTTACTGGATTTTCAGTAATGGATATAGCACTTGTTGTTGTCAATGTGGATAGGAGTGCTCATGAAGTTGAATCCGTAGTCTATCATCTGGTTTGAATCCACAACAGCTGAGCACAACAACTAGAAGCAGCAATGTATTCAGCTTCAGCAGTTGATGTAGAGACACATGATTGCTTCTTGCATTGCCATGAGATGATCCTTCCACTAAGAAATTGACATCCACCAGATGTTGATTTCTTGTTGATATTGCAGCCACCATAATCACTGTCAGAGTAACCGTAGAGATTGAAATCATTATTTCTTGGATACCAGAGACCTAGTTTAGGTGCTCCTTTAAGGTATCTAAGAATTCTCTTGGCAGCAACTAGGTGAGACACCTTTGGAGCAGCCTGATATCTTGCACAAATACAGGTTGCAAACATGATATCAGGTCTACTTGCTGTGAGATACATCAGAGAACCAATAATCGCTCTATACTGATGTTGATCAGTATCCTCCCCCTCAGAATCAGGGCAGAGATTGTGGTTTCTGGGTATAGGTGTTTTTGCTGTTTTACAATCTTTCATATCAAATCTTTCTAAGATATCATTGACATACTTAGATTGACTGATAAAGAACCCTTCCTTCATTTGCTTCACCTGAATTCCAAGGAAAAAGTCCATTTTTCCCATGGAACTCATTTCAAACTTCTTCTTCATAATGCTCTCAAAGTCTTTACACATTTGGTCATTTAAAGAACCAAATATGATGTCATCAACATAGACTTGAACGAGCAAGATGTCCTTCCCAGACTTCCTTATGAAAAGAGTCTTGTCAATGGTACCTCTAGTGTAACCATTCTTCAGGAGAAACTGAGACAATGTCTCATACCACAGTCTAGGTGCTTGGTGTAGCCCATATAGAGCTTTATCCAATTTGCACACATAGTTGGGATGTTGTGGATCTTCAAATCCTGGAGGTTGGCATACATAGACTTCCCTATCTATATCCCCATATAGAAAGGCACACTTGACATCAAGCTGGTAGACAGTGAAATTCTTGGATGCAGCATAAGCAAGGAAGATCCTAACTGCCTCAAGTCTTGCAACAAGTGCAAAGACATCAGTATAATCGATTCCCTCCTCTTGAGTGTATCCTTGAACCACCAGTCTTGCCTTGTTCTTGATAATCAAGCCTCTATCATCTCTCTTGTTTCTGAAAACTCATTTAGTGCCTATAGGTACTTGACCAGATGGTAGCGGACATAGGTTCCAAACCTTTTGTCTTTTAAATTGAAGCAACTCCTCTTGCATTGATTCAACCCAGCTACTATCCTTCAAGGCATCTTCCACTTTCTTGGGTTCCATTTGGGATAAAAAGCATGTGTACAAACAGGCATTCCCATTGTGAGTTTGTTCTCTTGTTCTCACGCCTTCAGAGACTTCCCCTATGATGTTCTCAGCTAGATGAGTGTTATGAATCCTAAGTCTAGGAATCACCTCCAGTTGCAAAGATAAATCCAAATTGGACATATTTTGCTCAGGAGCTTGAATACTTGGTCCAGCTGTTGTTTCAAGCTCATTCAATGAGGACTGATTGAATGAAAGAGAAACATCATCATTTGTTTGCTGTGAAGCATCATCAACAGTTGCCTGTTCCTTCAAAATGTTGCTTTCATCAGCTTGGTGTTGTGCAGGATCACCTGAAGAGGTTTGAAAGTCAACAGGTGAACTGCTTGTTGAAGCTCCAGTATCTCTTGAGATGGTTATACTGTCAGATGTTTCAATAGTGGGAACTTGATTTGCTGCAGCTCTTGGAGAACTTGGAATAGGTGTGGGAAGCTCAAACAGTTGATCTTCATCGGAGTCACTTTGAGCACCTGTTCCAGCTGAAACATTCTCACAAGATGGTTTAGAACAGTTTGGAAACAATTCTAAGTTAAAGATATGATCACGGCCATTCCCTCTAACACAAGGAGTGTGCTCATTGACTACAATGTTGGAAGATTCCTCAAATTGTTGATTTTTAATGTTATAAACTCTACAAGCTTTAGAGTTAGAGGAATATCCAACAAAGATAGCATCATACGACTTTTCAGCAAATTTGCCAAATTGTCTTTTGTGTTAAGTATGGTACACCTACTGCCAAAGGACCTTAGAAAGCCAATGAACGGTGGCCTCTTGTTCCATAACTCATAAGGGGTTTTTTCATGTGGCTTTACTACAAGAACCCTGTTCTGCACATAGCATGCAGTGCTGACTGCCTCTGCCCAGAATGTTAGAGGCAGCTTTGAATCAGTTAACATAGTCCGAGCAGCCTCAATAAGTGTCCTATTCCTGCTCTCAGCAACACCATTTTGTTGAGGGGTTCTAGGAGGACTATATTGTCTAGCTATCCCTTTTGAGTCACAGAATGAGTCAAGAACTTGGTTCTTAAACTCAGTCCCTTGATCACTTCTAATTATTTTAACCTTGTGATCAGTTTGATTTTCTATTTTAAGAATAAAAGATTTCAAAGTTTCAGTAGTTTCATCTTTGGTTCTTAAAAAGAATACCCATGTAAATCTAGTAAGATCATCAACAATCACAAGGCAATATGATTTTCTTCCAATGCTCATTATACTTGTGGGACCAAATAGATCCATGTGAAATAAATGTAATGGGGTGGTGATGGAGTTAACAACTTTGGATTTATGAGATGTCCTGTGTTGCTTCCCTTTCAGGCATGCAACACAGTTATCTTTGCAGAAAAATTCCTTTTTAGGCAAACCATGTACCAAGTTATTTTTAGCCAATTTATTCATTGTCTTAAAATTTACATGACACATTCGTTTATGCCATAGTGTTGACTCATCACCATCAGCTTTGGAAAGAAAGCATGATACTTCTCCCATTGGGGAAGCATTGTTCATATCCACGTATTCCACGTCATCCGGGCTGAAGCACTCTAGATCATCAAAGCAATATTGATAATCATTTGAGTGTCCACTTCCTGAGATAAAAGCACAGTTGTCTTGAAAGGAGCTTTGATGAGCTTGTTGAGACCTTGGGGTCTCAGGAAATATGATGTATGACCCAGAAGAACAAGATGACTGTTGGGTGTAAGTCAGGTATTGTTGAGGCTGGGAGGTTCCTGAGCATTTAGCAACCATTAAAGCGTTGCTAGCAGGAAGACTCAAGGTTCTGCTTGTCAGATGACCCCTTTTACTTTCCATTTCCAAACGGTATCCATCAAGGATCCCATAGAGTTCGGTCATGGTAAGTGTATTCAGATTCTCTGTTCTCTTGATAGAGACAAAGTAGAATGTCCACTCATTGGGTAATACACTCATGAACTTTCTTGTAAGGTCTCTTAGTTCATGAGCAATTCCCACAGATTGTAGGGAAGAAATGAGATCCATGTACCTGAAGTATTGCTGGCTAAGAGTCTCTCCATCAATATAGGTGAAGTTCTCGAACTGCTGCTTCAGTGAGTCCTTCTTGGAGTCATTTGAGCTTGAGTACATTTGAGCAAGCGCATCAAACAGTTCTTTGGCAGACTTGCAATGCTCAAACCCCACCATGATAGAGTTGGGAATTACAGTCATGAGAACAGTCATAGCATTGCTGTCGATGTCCAGCTTCTTCCGGTCCTCATCAGAATAATCTTCAACAGCTTTCTCAATCATGGCACCGTTTCCACCAGCTACTTTTGGCTTATACGGGCCATTGACAATGGATTGACACATCTTGCTATCTTGATACCTGATGAAGCCTTCCATTCTTCTACTCCATGACCTGAAGTTTTCAGGGGTGATGATGGGTGTTTTGGTCATCGTCCCCATCTCTATTTCAGATTTGTTGAGGGCCATTTTTAGTGTGGTATAAGGAGGAGTGAGAAACAGGTTGATTAGGATGGTAAGATCTCACAATCAAGAGCCTAAAAATCTCTGATACCAATTGCAGGATTGGGTTTGTCACTTTAAACACTTGGTTTTCTCTCAAACTCACTTATAGAACACTCAAATCAGATGAAGTAAAGTCTTTTACAAGAGTTGATAATAATATAATAAGTAGCAAAGAACACACAGAAATAATTTTCAAGGCACTTGTATATATTACTTCTCAACTCAAGATATTACAAGACTCTTACAAGCATAAAACATGAGTTACAATAAGAAACTATATATACTAGATCCTACAGCCGGATATACTTTGATACCAGCTGGAAACCTAAGACTAAAGCATATACTACAATGCTATAGTTAAGGTATCTTAGATAAAGTATTATCTAAGATATGGTAGTCATGACATGTCCATGACTTACCTTTTGTCACCAACTAAAGATGACAACTGTACTAACATAAAAAGGTAAACAGTGGAATAAAGTATGGCCAACTACATGGCTTTTGAGAAAACGCCATGCAGTATCTCAGAGGTCTGCAGCGGAGTGTCAAGGAGACCATACTTATGTCCACTGGATAATAGCAGTGTCTTCCGAAGGTAAGTTGGCTTCGGAAGAACAAGTTCTTTCGAAGCCACTTATACTTCGGAAGAGGCTTCTATACTTCCGAGGCTTGAGGACTTCTATACTTCGGAAGTTGACTTCTGATCTGTCATTCTAAGTCTTGATCTTCGGAAGTAAGTTCTTTGTCTTCGGAAGTTGGAGTTATCCTTCGGAAGTTAGTTTTACACTTGGTCTTCGGAAGAGCTCCTTTTTCCTTCGGAAGTTCCACACTTGGCTTCGGAAGTCCTTTATTTGTTGTACCAAAATATTCTAAGTGATTTGGTTTTGGTTGCACCAGCCTTTCTAGATCCAACAAACTCCCCCTAGGCTGATGCTACCAAAACCTCACTTGTTTCTGCTTCTCAAAGCTTTCAACACCAGGGACAGAAGATATTTATAATATTTTCTTTGTTCTTCCTTGAAGTGGTGCTGAGAAGCTTGTACAAGTCATTGGTGGATAGGAGATCCAGTCTATCACTCAGAATGACATGTACCCTCTGTTGCGTCCCCCTAAAAAGAGTTAGTTGACGGGAGTTATAGTCATATTCCCATATAACTATGGTGCTATTGGATCCATAACCAATATAAATCCTTATGTTAGGGAGGCATCATGTGCAATTATGATGAATTCTTGTGAGGTTGTTGACCTGTTGGGCATCATTACCCGTTCATTTCTTATTAATAATGTTTCTAGAATTCTATTTGGTTCTGGTGTGAATCAAACTTTTATAGACTACAAATTTTGTAGCTTGTTAAAAAATATCCTGTAGAGAAGTTAGGAAATATCTATGGAGTTGAAATAACACATGTGGATCTTGTTAAAACCTATGAATCCTTAGATAATGGTAGGATTACTCAATCTAATCATGCCATCCCTGCAAAATGTTTGCCTATGACATAGTTAATCATGTACTCGGTATGTAGAGGGTAGCCTCAAACCAAGCCTATATTATCTATAATAAAAAGTTAATTAAACTCTTTGCACCTACCAGAAAAGAGATTATTGTTCAGGGTGAACAACCGACAATCCAAGTGGGATTAATTTCAATGTTGAAAGTGTAACTCCAGGATAATCAAACTTGAATCAAATCATGAAGAATTAGATCAAAATATAATAATCACAATCAAAACCCCTTTGATCTCTATTGATTGCTAATAATATTGTTTACAAGTAAATCCCTCAATCAATTGGTCATTCAATCATTCATCAAAACCTAATAACAATTAACCTATTTATAGTCTAGACTAATATTCACTAATTGCACTTAACCCCCTAAACTTAGGCTAATTAATACAAAATTACATATTAAGCATAAAAATAACTAAAAACAAGATAAAATATATTTTGTTCACACAAAATATATTTATTACAATAAAACTACTAGTCATTTAAATCTTCAACGTCTTGTCTCGGTTCCTCGTCTCGAACGTGTCGGGTTTGACTTTTGTTGACTTTGACCGTGACGTTGACTTTTGTTGACTTTCACTGTGTTGATAATATAGACTATCTTTTCCAGCTCCAACAATACTCCCCCTTAGTCTATCATTATCAACGTTTTCAAACGAATTCAGCACCGAGAAGTCAACATTAGAAAGATATTCAATTTGAATCTTTTTGAATCTGATGAGAAAGATTATTCATCTCATAAGCTCCCCCTATTTATATGCTCCCCCTTTTCGAGTGCATCCTTTGTAAAGATTTTGGAACAGATTTCCCAAATCTCTAATCTTGGGTGCTTCAGAAGATGTAGGAGGAGGATTCCTAGCTCGGTATCTTCTGCAAACTTGATGAACAGGTTCTCTGATCAGGTACACTGCTCAACTGATGATCGGCCATCACTTACTGCAAAAATCTGAAACACATTCTCAAACACAATCTCGACATTTCTAATTAGATCATTTCATTTTAACAAAATAAACCCGTGTTTATCTGTGTGTGAAAAACAAGTGAATCCGTGTTCGTTTGTACGCAATTTCTGTGAAATGCTTGAAAAATGATAAAATTGTAACAGCATAATATGGAAGACCTAAAAGAAATTGAAATGAAATTCTGTTATAATTTTTTTATTTTTTATTATATACATTTATTATAACATTCTGTTTTTATCTATTAATAAATTTTTTTTATATAACCGAGAACTGAATCGATCATGAGATCACATCCTCAAGATATACTTTAGCACAAAGATGAATTTAAACATCGAAAAACAATGAGATCACACTGATAACTGAATCTAATTACAGTCTTTGAATGATTTTTGAAATTCTCAAACAGATCAATAACGATTGCTGGTATGTTTGTCCACTTAAACTCATGCCCTATCTTTTTCAACAAGCAGCAAATGATTCATTAAGGTTCGATTAAATGCTTTAGAATGCTAGGACCCCACAATCATTTGGAAAAAACCCTCACCCAACCTCAAGATTTCTTGAATTTTGTAACAATCTTTACAGAGCAAGACTTGTGCATTAGTGTGCAAGTGATTATCGACAGAATATTGCATTCTGTGATGATTCATCGTTTAGATGATTTGACACTACTTAGACCAAAATGGTGAGAGCTCTAGGTTTATACTCACGTATAACAAAGGAGATGACCATTTAATCATGTGCCGATGAGAGCTCCAGGTCAGTACTATCGTACATCAAAGGAGATCATCACTCCAGGTCAGTACTTCCGTACAGCAGAGGAGATTAGCACAAACACAAGACACATAAATACACTAATTATGGCTCAAAGATATGACTGATATGATTTTGTATCATGATGGGTGAAAGATCAATTCTCAATCCAATTTTTGTCGGGACTCAGTTTTTGTGCAGGCCAAAATGATTGCGTAAATCCAGACATCCTTAAGCATGATGTTTTAATTTAAATCATTATGCTGCTGTCTACTTTATTCTTCAGGCTGAGTCTACCAAACATATCAATAAAGAATCTATTTATTTTTCTATTATTTGCAATTAAATAAAATATGTAAATCAGATAACAGCATCAGTTACTATCATTTCTCATTTTATAAAAGCAAGTCATGTAAAAACAAGCATTTCAAGATGATATACAATCATTTCTCAGTCATCTCGAATCAAGTTCCCAGTTCTCTTTTAATTTTAATTTACTTAGACTTTCCCCCTAAATTTTTATTTTTGCAAAATTTTTTTATTTTTTTTTATTTTTTTTATTTTTTATTTTTTTATAAAACTGTACAAAAATAAAAATTAACCAAAGAATGTCTTCCAAACTACACTGATTATCAAGATAAGAAATGAATTATCAAGAAATATGTAATGATTGTGAAGTGAGAACTGTGATTGTGCAGATAAGAATCCAGATTGTGGATAAAATACCATGACCTTAACCTGTTTGTTCCGCCTCAAATTTGAATTAAGAACAATCTCTGTCAGTAAACCGGATTACTAACAGTCCTCCTGAATTGTTCCTGCACTCATTAACAAATTAGTTAGAAAAGGGAACCCAGGCCATCGTAGTCCTGGGTGTTCCTTTTGCAACGGCAGAAGTAACCTGCTTCAACAAACAATCTGCTGAAATATCAACAAGAACTGTATCCTTAGTTTTAATTTTCCAAATTTGTTTTGGTTTAACTAATTTGGAGTTGAATGAATAAAATTTGGAAATCATTTTCTGTTTAAGATTAGAAGGAAAAGAATTTGGTTTTAAACCTTTGGTCATCTTTATCTTTGAATCATGTGAAACCGGCTTCACATGAAAAGGTTTGGATGGAGGGTTTTTCATGTGTGTTGTTTACCTCTTGATCCAGAGAAGCAACCCGTGTTGCCTTTACCGTCTGGAACATTCGTTTTAGACTTACATTCGGATAAGCAATTTGTTTTGCCTTTACCATTCGTAGCAAGCCTTTGAGGACATTTCTTTACCACATGACCTTCTTTTCCACACTCAAAACAAGTCTTGAAAGGCTTTTGATGCTTTGTAGTCCCGTGTTGTGCAGGTGCTGAGAAGGATTGCTTTGAGCTTGTAGCAGATTCTTGCTTGTTTTGGCATTTGCTATGCTGAACATGGAATGAGATCTTCACTGATTGACTGGGTTGCTTTGCAATTGGAGAAGAGATCTGTATTGGTCTTAATTCAGCTTTTGGAAGCTTGTGAGACTTGACAATGTCAGGAGATATATTAATCTGTGAGGAACCAACACGCTCCTCTGTGTTTGATTCATCATCTGAGCTTATCCAGTCTCGTATACACAAATCTGCTTCCAAAGGATCTTGATTGACACCTCCTATTATGTCGGCTTCGGTTATAGGATTTTGATTGCCTGACGATTCAACAACTGTTCCTTCTTTGACAAACCTAATAGGAACAAACGAAGGAATGTTACCTGTTTTGAATTTGTTGAAGAAGGTTGGAGAAGCAACTGATATTGATTTTGGAGCATCAGAGGTAGAATCGTCATTAATCTTCTTATCAGACCCCTGCTGAGAAATCCCAAACCTACAGGAGAATCCTGCACATCTCTAACCTCTTTAAGATTAACGTTGCTTAAACCTGCATTTAAACTATTAGTTTCTGCAGCTTCAATCAAATCATTATATGGATGAGGTTGAGGCATAGGAGAGTAACAATGGGTGCTAGGAGGAGGATAGACGTATGGATTTTCACCACAACCCACTCTCGTTTTAATCCTAGCTCCCCTCTGTTTACACAGTAGCTCTTCCTGTTTCATTCCGGATATGGTCCATCTATCAAGCTTTGTTTTAAGCTTGCTTGTTTCAAATTCAGCCAATGTAACTCTTTCGTTTAAAAGATTAATTTCAACATTTCTTTCAAGAAGAATTCGTTTTAAATGATCATTTTCTTTTAAAGCTTCAATTAATTTTATGAAATACTTGGATTCATTCTTTTTAAGTTCTGCGTTTATGGTGGTTAACTCCTTTTGGTTATCTAAAAGTAACCTATTAGCTTTATACACACCAAATAAACAAATTTTGCAAGTAGAAGAACACATATCCTGAACTGTCTCGTAAGGAAGATCCAGGATGACTCTTTCAGCAGTAAGAGCCTTCTCGCAGTTGCAAACTCTGGTATTCCGCTTCCATTCCTCTTCCTTCTCAGCATCACAAACTTCAGCATTCAACTCAGCTCCACCTTTACCCATTGATCTCGGCGTTAGCTCCTCTTGTACCTCTTTAGTTCCAGGTTTCGGTAAACCGTCGGAATTGGTGCCAGAATTTGATCTCTCTTCTGGTTTTTCTTTGGAGTTTGAAGTGATCTTTGGAGTTAGATATGTCGCTTCATAGTACTCACGACGTTTGATATCCAACTCAATCTCTTTCAGTTTGTTGATCACCTCCATCAGTTTGTAATCCCGAAAGCCTCTATCTCGTTGAATCAACTTGCCGTGTGAGCTCCATTCTGATGGGAGGGAATCAAGCAATCTCAGAACTTGTTCATGATTTCCCAATTGGGCATCAAACTTCTTCAGATTACTTGCCACCAACAGAAAACGATCAACAAAATCAGACATCGTTTCATTCTTTAAAACTGCAAAATTATCAAACCGACATTGTGCAATTGTGAGATCATCATATCGAAGGATTTAATCAGTTCTTCAAAAGCCATTTTTATTTTTATTTTGTTTAAACAATTAAACGCCCCAAAAATATTTTTCCTAAAATTTCGAATAATTCTCCCCCGGGAAAAATATATTCTTTTTAAATGTCACACTAGACAATCTTAGCAACTGGGTAAAAAGTCATCTTTAACATTTGAATTTCGCTGAAGAAATTATAGTTTCGCAGAGCTAGTTTCGCTGTGAACTCTAGTTTCGCTGAGCCGACAGTAGTTTCGCTGGCAATTTCAGCAGCAGTTTCGCTAACCAAATGCTTGAGACTGCTTAGTTTCGCCGACAATTTCGCACAAAACAAGCTTGAACTTTCGTTCAAAGATACTTTCGACAACAATTTCGCTTGTAATATGCACACAAGCACTGTTGAACTTTCGTTCAAGATCACTACTTTCGCGGAGATGCTGAAATTAACTACAAAGTGTAAAACACTTGTAGTTTCGCTGAAAGAACAGGCAGTTTCCCTGGATGAATTGGTAATTTTGCTGGACGAAGCTGAAAAGCTTTTTCAACACGAAATCAATCTGAAAACGCCCAAATCTTAATGGATTTGAAACCTGATGATTAACAGAGCTTTCCCAACCAATAACAAGCAAACTTCAATCAATTTTCATATCAATAACACTCAAATTTGATCCGAAATTGATAAAAACATGATATTGAACAAAAACAACCAAAACCTCAACTTCTCTCTCTAAAAATCTTCAAATCTTCAGTGAATTTGATCCAAAATGGCTCTGATACCAAATTGTAACTCCAGGATAATCAAACTTGAATCAAATCATGAAGAATTAGATCAAAATATGATAATCACAATCAAAACCCCTTTGATCTCTATTGATTGCTAATAATATTGTTTACAAGTAAATCCCTCAATCAATTGGTCATTCAACCATTCACCAAAACCTAATGACAATTAACCTATTTATAGTCTAGACTAATATTCACTAATTGCACTTAACCCCCTAGACTTAGGTTAATTAATACAAAATTACATATTAAGCATAAAAATGACTAAAAACAAGATAAAATATATTTTGTTCACACAAAATATATTTATTACAATAAAACTCTTAGTCATTTAAATCTTCAACGTCTTGTCTCGGTTCCTCATCTCGAACGTGTCGGGTTTGACTTTTGTTGACTTTGACCGTGACGTTGACTTTTGTTGACTTTCACTGTGTTGTTAATATAGACTATCTTTTCCAGCTCCAACAGAAAGCAACTAAATGCTTAAGGAAAGGATGTCTGGAGTATATGAACAATGTAACAAATGAGAAAACAAAGAAAAGGACTGTAGATGTGCTAGTTATAACCAAATTTGCTTACATCTTCCCAAATGAATTGCCATGAATTCCACCTAATTGAGATGTCGAACTAAGGTTTACTGGGTATATGTACGACTCGAATAGCCAAACACCATATAGGTTAGCACCAACCAAAAGGAAGAAATTAAAGCATCAGTTGGATAACCTGTTAGAAAATGGATTCATTCGACCAATTTCTTCACATTGGGGAGCTCCAATGCTATTTGTAAAGAAGAAAGATGGATCAATGCATATGTGCATCGATTATAGTGAGTTGAACAAGGTAACCTTTAAAGTTCGGTATCCATATTCTCAAATCTATGATCTACTTATCATCTTCAGGGAGTATGTGCTTTTTTAAAATTAATTTGAGATCAGTACCACTAACTCAAAGTGAAAGAAGAAGATATTTCCAAAAGTGCGTTCTAAACTAGATACAAACATTACGAGTTTGTAGTTAGTCGTTTTGACTCATAACTGACCCTATAGTTTTTATGGATATCATGAATCAAATTTGCAAACTCTACTTAGGGGCTGTTTGGTAGCATCTGAATCAACCTCTTAATGGTTCATATGTTTGAATGGTTCAACACTTAATGGCTCAGACTGTTTGTTTTACGAATTCAGACCTTTGCCACTGAATGGTTAAGTATTATACTAATGTTGAATGGTTAAGAGGTCTAATGTTGAATGGTTAACACCTCTTATCTGAATTGGTCAGACATTTGCCTTTGAATAGTTAAGCGATATAGTAGCTCTTAATGGTTCAACACTTAATGGTTTAGACCTCCTATTGGTTCAAAACTTAATCATTCAGAAATGGCCAAACAACCCCTTAGATAAGTTTGTAATCATTATAATAGACGATATTCTCATTTATTCCAAAACATGAAATAAACACATGAATCATCCTAAAATATTACTTGAATTACTAAGAAATGAGAAATTATACGCTAAGTTCTTGAAATGTGAATTCTAGCTGACAAAAGGATAATTTCTTGGCCATCTTATCAACGCTAAAGGCATTCAAGTATATCCTTTCAAGAATCAGTTTATTTCTAAATGGGGAGATCCCCGAATCCCCATATATAGTTCATAGGTGTCTACGCATTATGTACAATAATGATTTACTTACAATCTAGTTTTAAATTAATAGAAGTGATTTTCACCTAATAAGTAAACTACAAACAAATAGACAAGTGTACCTATCGTATATGTATTATAAGCTTAGCAAGAACCAACTACAAATTCAAGGACTCTGTATGTCCTAGGTGTATTAGTATTCAAGATAGATGATTTATTAATATTATGAATGAACCAAATTAACTAGAAATTAGTCTAACTGAAGTCGCAATTAAACAAAGATGAAATTAATAAATTAAATAAAGATATCATTTAAATTTGAATCAATTTAGCAAAAGAATAATGATATACATAAACCTATGGTTAGATCGTTTTATACAGATGATGTATGGATAGAAATTAAACTCTTATCAAAGTTATCTAATCATATAACTCTTCTAAAAGCTAGAATGATAAATGCATAATTATCACCTAAAGTTATTTATAAATCAATAATATTATTAAATCTATGTGGAAGATGGTATGGGCTACTTTCAAGACTATCCAAACATAGATCTTTAGAAAGTTAACACGATAAACACTTATTACTCCCCTCAATTTATGTAATTTAACAATAGTTGTGTAATTTTCTCAACTTATGAATGTCTTATCCCAAATATATGGCGCAATATCCAAATAAAATATACATCTAGATAGGATGAATTCATAACAAATACAATGATTTTCACAAACACATGTAAAAAAAATGCACACTCATCTAACATTTTTTAATTATTCAAGCCTCATTCAATATTCATAGTCAAATGCCATATGTCTCACATATAATATGTGCAATCCATGAATAGATACTCTAACATATAACTTTTCTAATGTTAGAACATCCACAAGATTCAATAATGTCATAAACAAAAACACACAATCATTGAAGAACATACATCACTTGTAGTAAAATCTTGACATAATTCTCACCACATGTTACATACAAATTGTCAAAGAACATTGAACTTTATTTAATCTAAGTGATAAAGAGTGTTTAGCCCATAAGACTTACAAAAACCACAACCAAGCCTGCAAGAATAGATGAATCATGATTAATTAAGAGTTTATCAAACCAAAACTAGAAGAAGTGGGGTTATGTGATGTTAGATTCCTCTTTAGAGTGCATAATCTTCAGTCATGGTTTTTCTTCCTTCATAAATGGTAAAAATTACCTTAGGCGTTGGAAAGAACTAGGCTTATAAATTTTTAGAGTTTTGTCTAGAAAGTAAGACTCAATTTAGGTTAAAAATCATATTTGCTGTTGCGCACGATCGTGTCTATAAGTGAAAAAACTATCTCAACAATTAATTGCTTGAAAAGTTGATCAAGACGATCCATGATGACTCACATGGGCATGCCGAAGTGGGACATGACATTCGTGTTAGTAGCGAAACTCATAAAACTTAAGTTTTTCTCCATAATCACCAAGAGGCCGGTTAATGCTACACAATTTAAATTAAACACAATTAAGTGTTGGTCCGAATGAATATGCAACCAAGAAATGCTTGACACGAGGGATAATATATTATTAACATGTATATTATTATATATCACTTATCAAAAATCATATCCTCAAAATTCAGACATAATACCAAGATGAAACCACGCTTTTCCCGATAATGTAATCCGTCAATAACATTCTTGTGACCTTAGACATGGAGTATGTCTGGTATCGTTTTTAGTGTTCGTCGGCCTTATTTCGAAACATACTGAGGACTAGTATTCATCGATTTAGCAGTGATACAATTGTCTATCAAAATATATCAGTTACCATTAGCAGGTTGAGGCCACGTCATGTTTCTTAATTAAGTTGTTTAGCAATACTTAATTTATGAAGAAGTTGAAAGAAAAATAATTCAAGCAAGTAGTATAACTTATGAAAGTTGTAGGTTTTGATAGATGTCTTTAAGGATGACCCAACTTATTCAGACAAATACTAACCCAATGATTGTTGTTTATTCAACAAAAGAAAGAACGGTTACGGTAAACAAAATTAACGGACGTGATCCAATTTTTCCATTCTAGTACTCTTCAAGCCCACTATCGAAATTAAGATCTCTCGTGGGGCATAGGAAGCGCGATTATAACATAACAGTTTTCGTCTAATAAAATCTAACGCGAACAAAATTGAAAAATTCTCATTCAAACATAGTATAACATCTATAAGAAGTAGGAATATATATATATGATACACAACTAAGCCTAAATACACCACATCTATGTTGATATACGATCAACACAATACAATACCATACTATACCATTCAACGAATCCTAAAAATATAGAACATAGGAGAAAAATACTCTTACAAATACTTTATAAAATAAGTAAAAGATCGATCAAAATCATTAGTGATGATCAAATCAAGATCGACCATTAGTAGCCACACCGTATCCATTATGGCCATTTCTACCATTAATCATCTTCTCCGATTTTGCGGCTTTCTTCCTCCTTAAGACCACAAACCAAGTGTAAGCTTCCAAAAACACTGCAACAATGGCTAAGACTATGATAATGCCACTATAAGACCTCCTCCATTTATGTGGAGGGTGTAAAATATCAAGGCCTTTGAATATGTTGATGATTCCCATAATGATGATGCCATAGCCAAGTGAATGGTGGTAGATGTTCCAATAAATCCTGTATTTGTGATCCTTTCTTGGCCTTACAAGCAAAGCAATTACCTACGTATGTACAACCAACCAAATCTTTAAACAACCTTTTAGTTCCAACGGCTTAAGTTAACGTATAACTATTTTCCATCTTTTATTTCCGAATTTAGTCATTATCACAAAATTTTAGTAGCACTAAAAATACATAAAAAAAAAGTCAATAGACTATTTTTTGTATTAAAGTCTTTAAACTTGTATAGAATGCACGTAATTTATGACTTTTTATAGCATAATGTCTCTTTCCATAACATTCACACTTTGGTAAAATTAACTTTCTTTTAAAATTTTACTTTTCCGAGTTTGTCCACTAAAGTTTAGTAATTTTACAGTTTGCCCGCTGATTTGTTTTGTTTTACTATTACGACTAAACTTTATGATCTTAGAGTTTTGTTTCGTTTTTTGACTTTAGCTACTAATATTTAGGATCTTACAAATGGCCCCCTAAACTACTCATAGTGAGGTTTATTTTGTAGAGTTTAGCCACAAAAGTTTAGTATTTTTATAGTTTCATCACCAAACTTCAATTTTATAGTTTCCGACAAGTCGGACAATCAACGACCAACGTAACGCTGCATTTGTGTGGGAAAATGATTAGCCTCCAGCCACGTATTTTTAGAGTTTGATCATTAAAGTTTATTATTTTAGAGTTTCACCACAAGACTTCGTTTTTATAGTCTCACACGAGCTGGCTTGACAATGACCAAAATGACGTAGCTATGCGTGTGAAAAATAACCGGACCCCATCATGTAGCGCAGAGGAACAAAAACTAGTTTTCATGAAAAAATAGTTATATTGATTTTTTAATGATATTAACATTTTGAATTTATAAATATTAGTTTATTAAAGATTTTTTTAACACCAACTCTTTAAATTTGTAATTAATTAGCATCATCACAACAAATATTGTAATTAATTATGGATCCCCAACAACTTGAAGTTTTTAATTCTTGCCTAAATAAAGGCGCATGCATGATAGAGTCCATTGCCTATTAGCAGAAGACTAAAGTTTGATTCTATATATTTGGAATTGGTGTAGTTCATAACAATGAGTAGAATAATAGTAACAGTTAAAAAGTAAATAAACTCTTTTAAGAGCCTAGAGGTGGTACCTGGAGAGTGGCCACACAAAAGAGGATGATACCGATGATTCTGTGCGAGGTGAACTCGATGCCTTGGGACTGGCTGCCAAGCCGGATTCCAGTGGCCCAACCGGCTACTCCAATGATGTATGCAGAAGTTTGACATGTGACATGTAGGTAGAACCATGCAGGGTCTACTGATTCGAAGACCCTAATGTATCGCGCCATCATAGCGCCAAGCGGCATCATGATCCCCCAGCTGATTGCGTTTAGGATGCCATGAATCTGCATCACTTCCAAATCAAGTTATCACCAAGATAAACCCGAAATTTTTTGCAAAGGGCTTATAGCCTAAGCTATTATAGTGTGTAGTAAAGGAGTTAATTCTTATAAGGTTGAAGGTTCTAGTGACACCAATTTAAGGGTGTGTATAATATATCCGAATGAAAAATCTGAAATTCCAAAACCAATTTATCTGAAAATTCGGATATCTGAATTTGAATATACAAAATTCGAATATATTTATGGATTGGGAATCGAGCAAAGATGTTAGAAAATTTGGATAGTTCATATATTCGAACCATCCGATATTTTATATTTATATACACCTTTTTTATTTTCATAATTTAAAACATAAGTAAAACCAAATTGAAAACCATAATATAATATTTATATATTTGTGTGTATTTTTAATTTTAATTTTGATAGTTTAAAGTTATTATTATATCTGTACATAATTTTACTTTTTTAGTTTTTTCGGATTTCGTTTCGCTATCTGAATTCATATCCGAAAATTCTAATATCCATAATTTCATATACGGTTTCAAATAGGGAAATTAGTTATTCAAAACTCTTTTCGGATATCTGAATTTGAACGCCCCCACAACTTAAGATTTACTAGTAGGTTTAGGGAGTTTGCGAGTTAACCATTTTCAAAAAATAAAATAAATAAAAAAATATTAAAACTTTAAAAACTCACGTTTCTTTTCTTGGTTTTTGCACTTCCTGCTCTTGTTGCACTCCCATATTCGCCCGAAACAACATTTAGTGTACCCATAGACTTAATATGATCACCAGAAGTAGCATGAACCATAGGGACATTATTCAAAACATGCCCATCTTGCCAAACTTGATTCAGCTTCGTGCTCACATTTTGCATATCCAAAGTGGCAAAAATAATAATCTCGTTATTCGAATAAGCAGCCGACAAGTCAGAAACCGAGAAACTCAAGTCACCTGTCCGCAACTGCGTGGAATAACCTGTAACAGGTGAAGTGTACACCTTCATCTTGCCGTTGGATTGCTTGAATGCCACAAGTGCTTGTGAGCCAACCATGCCTTGAGAACTTGGATTGATGGCCCACGCGACCCACCGCGAAGAACCCACGTCCGTGTGGCGATACGCGATCTTGAGTGTTTTGGAAGATGGGTTGTATGTGTAATGGAGAAAGGAGTTCAAAACTGGGAGATCATTACAAGCATTGAATATTTTGTTGCTTGCAAATGCATAGTTTGAACAAGTTTTAGCAAATGATGATGAAAACATAGTTGCCATTATAGTAAATGACAAAATTACCCCTCTTGACCAAAATTTTATGTGAAACTGATTCATTTTTTTGTTTAAGAATAATGCAAACACACACATACACACAACAGGAACCTTGATTATGAGGAAGTTATGAAGGAACATCAGTGTAATTATAGGCAAGTGAGGTGAAGTTGGTGGGGTATTGTGTTAGGTTAGTTTGGTATCGAATGTTCTATTTATGTGACATTTGTTTATTTGGTGAGAGTTTGATAGTTCGACTAATGATAGAGAAAGTGTTTTGTTTGCTTGTATTTGAAAACAATCACAACCACCGTATCTGACTCAAATGGCTCGGTGTTCTACTTCTCATAAGTTAGTTTTGTTTACGATCATGTTATTTGTGAGTTATTTGATATTGACTTGTTAAAAACTCAAGCTAAGGTTAAACAAGCTCATGCAAAGATCAATTCCATGTCGAATATTGTTTAATAAACAAACTCAAATGGAGCTTCATAAATGCAGCCTAATAGGGTCGACATTTTAAACATAGATTTTTATTTTCTTAATATGATATATTATTGCATAACAAATAGTGTAGTTATAATACAAAAGTGAGTTTGTTTTATATATATGTTGGTTTGTATATATAATGGAACATTATTCAGGTGATAACCTTCTAACGTTCACACCCAAGATGTTTGGACGAAGATTTCAGAAGAATAAAGATTTATGTTTGCAAATTGTTGGTGATTTAGAGAGAAGATTTAAAAGAGTTATGATGCAAGGGATCGTCGAAGTTTTACATCTCTACAAAAGTGTACACAAATAATACGAAAGCTAGCTAGCATGCGAGAATGCCCCTGTCGCACTCGATATATTAAGAGCTAACATGCGAGAATGCCCCCGGCGCGCTCAATATATCAAGAGCTAGCATGCTAGAATGCCCCCGACGTGCTCGATATATCAAGAGCTAGCATACGGGAATGTCCTTGGCGCGCTCAATATATTAGGAAAATGGTGTACGTGTGCATTATACGGAATGCGGAAAGAAAAGAAGACGATGATGGGAGGTAAAAAGTATATATACGTTCGGATTTCAAAAGTTTACCGTTGCAAATTTTGAATTTTACTAAAATCCGTCAAGGTTGCACGGACCCAAGGTTGTAGTGCTTCCGATATATCAAAGCTTTTGATAAATTCTAATTTTGAAAGATGATGTCTTCTGATGAATTATAAGACATGTACTCCATAGGATACATAAAATCAAGGGAAATTTATCATAATAGTCATTTTACCAAATTGATTTCCTATAATTTCCATTGACTTTTTATATTTTCAAAATAATCAGACGAATCAGAGCTTTTACTGGTCGACGATACCAATGCATGAGGTATTGTCAGCGTATCGCTAAAAAGAAATAAAAAACTGAATATATCGCCGGAAAAGACACAAATAGTTGTGTATCGCTGGAAGTCGGTGTGGGCGGCGAAAAATCTCATAGAGGCATATTGTTGAAGATATTTGCATCAATTTTGTTAAGTTGCTTCACATTCAAGCTAAGTGATGAAAAAAAAATCGCAAAGTACAAACACTAAAAGAAAATAAAACTAATGCAACCCTAGTAAATTGTCGCATTAAGGCTTCGAAAAATCTGTATTAGATGTAAAGCAACCTTTTATAAAATATCGCATTATAAGCAGTTGCATTAGACCTAATGCAATCTTTTTATTAGCTAATGTAATATTTTTTTAAGTGTTGCGTTTACAATTTAAATACAACTTATTTGGTATGCAATCTTTTTACATTGTAATGCCACTTTTTTATTTTAAAATGCAACCTTTTTTATAATTTAGTTATAAAATTTTAATTTTTGCTACACTTAAATAGAACTTTATCTATGCTTAAAAACACAACCTTTATTATAGTTTAGTTACAAAAATACATTTTTTTAGACTTGATACAACCATTATTATATTTTAATAGAACATTGCAACTTTATTTTATAATTAATCAACATTTTTACGATTTTAGATACAAGAAATGCGATCTTTTTTACTCCTAAATGGAATTTTGTATGGTCCTCTTATTGTTAATGAAATGTTGGCTTGGCTACAACAAAGGAAAGGAACATCGCTTCTATTTAAAGTTGATTTTGAAAAGGCGTATTGTAAGGCCCCGTTCCCGGGAAGCCTCACAGTTGGTTAATCATAGCATAAAATCAGTTTAATAATAAAACATTGCAGCGGAAATAATTAGACATTCATTTAAAACATAGAAATCATATTGTACTCATACACTTGTCCTTTAATTTCAAACAAAACATGCTAATTGTTCTTAAATTACAATAAAGATTTCATAAGTAGGAATGCCATCCATAGCTCCCCAAGTAGCTCCGTGTGCCATCCTCAGCATCAGCACTTACCTGCCAACTATTATGCATAAAAGTCAGTTACGCTGAGCGAGTTCTAGTTTTAAATATTATAAGAAAATATAATCTTTATCCTTCATATAATGACCATGCGTACAACATAGAATATAACATTACTTGCATCATAATAAGCATGTTCATTATCTTTCATTCTTTCATTATCTTTCACTTTCATCATAAACGAGATTGCACAAAGCAAGAGCTCCATGTTGATTGACAACAAATGTCAATCCCTGTTGGTACACATGAAAACGGTAGCTAACCCCCGACAGTTGATCCACACTGCAAGGCACATAGCCCGCTCATGAATACAGATCCATCATCATACATCAGACTCACATATGTGAAGTCTATCATAGTGCTTGCAAGACTTTTCATCATCATACGGGCCCGGGGGTAACATTCATTAAGTTTCGCTTTTCATTAATATCATCTTCCACTTTAGTATATATAATACTTATCTTATTAAGTACACAACATACCAAGTACTAGCCATCATAAAACATAAACCGATCCGCCGCGAGACAGCGGGGGTTCGGGGGCGGCAGCCCCTGACAGCGGGGTCCTAGGGGCAGCAGCCCCTAGTGGGGTCCAAGGGGCAACGCCCCTGGCTGGGGCCGGGCTGCCAGGTCAGCGCGAAAAATTTTTATTTAAGGATTTATATAGCACATTTACTTATAGAAAAATCGATCTTCCTGTTAAAACATCTTAAAATCTTGGTCATTTAAGAATGTAAATTTAGTATGCATAATAGCCCCAAAACATGGAAAACTTATAAATAGGGGATCTAGAACTCACCTGGATACCACGAATAACTTCTAAGCTAAGCTTACAAGGCTAGGGTCTCTCTACACAGCCTGCAGAATAGCTAACACTTAAAGGGGTTAATTTCTGCCTAAATTCGCTGCTAATTTCGCTGCAAGATCAGCAATTTAGCAGCTTGGTTCGCCAACAGTTTCGCTGCTAGTTTCACCAGCAGTTTCGCTGCTAGTTTCGCTAGCACCTTCGCTGGCAGTTTCGCTGGCATCTTCGCTGCCGGTTTCACTGCCAGTTTCGCCCAACTTTCGTTGGAAAACCATGTCTGCGAAACTACCTGCGAAACTATAATTTCGCAGGAAGATCCACAGTTTCGCTGATTGAATACGCAAATTCGCTGGATGAACATACAGTTTCGCAGATCGCATAAAAATTACGGACCAGACCGTTTTTAACCCAAAATCATAACTTTTTACGTCCAATCCCTTAGTTTATCATCCATGAGGCTAAATCTAAGCTTTATACATGTTTTCATACGTAAAAATGTGACCTTTATGCGATTCTTTGCAACTTTTCAAAACCCAAAACCCTAGAATCCGGGTTTGATCTACAGAAGGGTTTAGAGGTCGATTCTTACCTGGATTTGTTGCTTCTTTCTTAGATCTTGATGCTCCAACACCCAGATCTTCAATCTCTTCACCTTGGAAGCTTCAAATCTTGAGTTTTCTTCACTTTCTCTCTCTACTTTCTCTCTCTACGAATTTTGGTGGCTAGGGTTGTAATGAGGAAGATGAAGCTGGTTTTGAGTGCTTAAGGGCTGATTATGGGCCTTTAATCCCATAGGCCACTACCCAATAAGCCTAATTTTAGCCCATGACCATTTCTTTACCTTATTAAAATACCCAATAGTTAGCCCATTATCCTTAATGACTCGTTTCGACTTTTCGGGGTGTTACACGTATGATATGGTTAACTGGGGTTTCTTAGACTCGGTTATGAAATAAATGGGTTTTCCTGATATATGGAGAAAGTGGGTGTGGGCCTCTTTGGAATTGGGTAGATCATCTGTGTTAGTCAATGCGTCCCCCACGGAAGAGTTCCAACTTTAAAGGGGTTTACGTCAAGGAGATCCATTATCTCCGTTCTTATTCATAATTGTTATGGAAGCTTTTCATGTTATGATGCATTCGGCGGTGGATACTGGTGTATTTCACGGAATTAGATTTTCAAATAATGGGCCTATTCTGTCACACCTTCTATATGCAGATGACGCGCTGATTCTCGGTGAATGGTCTAGTGCTAATGCAAAGAATTTGGCTAGAATGTTAAGATGCCTTAATCTTGTGTCGGGGCTTAAGATAAACTTTCACAAAAGTAGGTTATATGGGGTTGGTGTAGGGGGATTTGAATTGGAGAATTTGGCGGGCATTCTGCATTGTCAACCGGCAAGAATTCCTTTTTTCCATCTTGGTGTTCCGATAGGTCAAAATATGGGTCTGGTAAAAAATTGGGAACCGGTTATTGGAAGAATAGCTTCAAGGTTCTCATCGTGGAAAGCAAAACATTTATCCTTCGGTGGGAGGCTGACGTTGATAAAAGCGGTGTTAGGAAGTATTCCTTTGTATTACTTGTCGCTCTTTAAGGCTCCCTTGAAAGTTATTAATGCTATTGAAGGTATAAGAAGAAAGTTCCTTTGGAATGGGGTAAATGGGGATTCGAAAATAAATTGGGTGGCTTGGGATAAATTGGCGGTTGCCAAAGAGGCAGGTGGGTTAGGGGTTGTAAACACTAGGTATGCAAATTTGTCCCTTTTAACTAAATGGAAATGGAGGTTTAAACATAAGAAGCACTCACTATGAGGGAGGTGCGTAGATGCTATCCACTATCAACCAAGGAAGCATCAATCGTTCCATTGAAACGTTCGGTCCATGGCGTCCGGAGACAAATTATGCGGACTGAAGAGGATCTCATTAAGGAATATATCTTTGTGGAAAAACTAATAAAAGGTAGTGGGGAATGGGGATAAAGTCATGTTTTGGCTTGATTTTTGTTGGGGTGACATGTGTTTCAAAAATAAATTTCCATTGCTATTCAATATAGAGAAGGAAACATCATGTGTAGTTAGGGATCAGATGGTCAAAAACTCGGACGAGGTTCATTGGAATTGGAAGTAGGGGAAGGTAAATCTTCGGATCTTGAGAGTAGTGAACTCTCACACCTCACAGATTTATTGCAAACATTTAATGCCCATAATAGTGAGGATAGTTGAAATTGGTTGGGTGATGAATTGGGTGAATTCTCTTCGAGGTCATTGAGAAAGATTATAGAAGCGAATCACTCCATGCTCGATTTATCACCTATTCCTTGGATTTCTTGGGTTCCGTTGAAAGTAAACGGGTTTGCGTGGAAGGCAAAACTGGGAAGGATTCAAACAAGAGTGGCGTTGGCCGAGCGGGGAGTCGTGCAACCTTTCATAGAGTGTAATTTTTGCTTCGATGTACCAGAATCAGCAGATCATGTTATAGTTAATTGCCCGTTTGCAAAAGCTATTTGGGCAGAAATACACAGGTGGTGCAAATTTCCTTCTGGTGGAACTGGTGCAGTTTGACATTGCGAAGAGATAATTCTTGGATCGGATTTGGGGTCTACGGAGGGGAAGATTAAACATTGCATTGGCTTGGCAACTATGTGGTTTATATGGAGGGCAAGGAACGACACAATATTCAAAGGGGAGTATACGTACGTTGCAAAGGTGGTGGAAAACATTAAAGTTAATGCGTTCTGGTGGTTAAAACATAGGGCTCCATCGTTGAATGTCGAGTGGCATAATTGGTGTAACTTTGCATTATTATGGTGTATGTTATGTATTCCTAGCATCTTGCTGGGTTTTTTAGTATAAATGAAATTTCAGCTGTTAAAAAAAACTTCAGTTATTTTTATTAATAATCTCCATTCAATCACAATTACATTTAAATCATAATAACATAAATATCATTGGTAGTCATTAAGTGTACTTTTTAATAGCCCAAATAACTATATAGTCCGTGTCAATTACAATAATATTAGTAATAAAATATTCTACGTATCTTGATCTTCAAAAGGTATTGTTTCATAACTATTTACAATATATCTTCCTAAGTTTTATCATTGGATGTTAATATATTGTCGCATAGCTTCTAGCTCGACTTTATGTGTTTTTTCATTAGCCTCATCTATCTCTTTGCACATATCTAGCAGGTTTAGGGTTGGAGTCGGTTCAAAACAACCATTGAACTGTAAAGTTGAAAAGCTTAGCCAAAAATAAAACGGGTCAAAAATATCAAACAGATTAAACGGGCCCAACCAGTATATAAATGTTTACTGCCTCATAAACATATCAATTTCTATACAAGGTTGCGTGAACCTGCATACACTTTTCATAATTATACTCAATCGCATTGTAAATTACTAAGCATATATCAAATGCGTCTAAACAAACAAAAATAATAGAAAAAAATTAAAAAAAATACGTGCAGGATTCTAGGAATTTGGAGTACACAAATATGGTGGCTAAAACTAAATTCAACAAGCTGCAAAAATGCACAGACATGATGGCTAGATATTATGGCATTTAAATTGCATTTAAATGTTTAATAATAAATAGTATATATACAAATAGCTACTGTAATGAACAAATAAACAATTTTAATTTTCATACCAGTGAATAAGGTTTTTAGAGACCGATAGGCTGGAGGCTGTTTTGAACCTACTCCAACTCTAAACCTGCATAATCCTATCATGAATAAAAGCTAGTTAGTAAAAATTAAACAAATTGCTACCAAATTAAAAATAATAAGCAATTAAAAACCATGGAACAATGGTTGCAAGTACAATTTAATCAATCCAGAATCGAAATAATAATTCTTTAAAAGAAGACGAAGATAAAGGCATAACCATGGGGTTTCTTTAATTCTCTTTAATCAAATTAAAACAAATAATAATAACAAGTTTAAAAAGGAAATCCAACTCCCAAATCAAAACAAAGATAAAAGGCATAGACATTAGGGATCTCAGTTCTCAGATCAACAAACTAAACAAAACGTTGTTTTGATGTCATTGAACATGCGCTTGACTACACATAATTGTTGCAAACAAAGGAAAAATATTAAAAGCCAAAAAAATGATAACAAGAACAAATAATGACATGATCAAAATTTAAAAGCATAACTTACCATATTCATTGGAGTTTTTCAGCACAACAAGTTGGAGATTCTAAGACTCTGTTTGGTGTTTCTTCTTATCATATGAAAGAACCATTACATATTTACATGTGAAAAACATCAAAATCACGATCAAATTAGATTATAATAATAAGTGTTGGAAGCTAAAAGCAATAAATATTAATTTCTAAAGCAACGTACAACAAACCTCTCTAAATCATTGCTCCGATCGTTTGAATTTTGAAAAGTTTGATGCATCCCGCTACTATGATAGTTGTCATGGAGAAAATGGTAATCTTGAAAAGAGGTTGAAGGGAGGGTGAAGGTGATGGTATCTAGGTTATCTCAAAAGAGTTATCATCTGGTTATGATCCTTTAATAGCTTTATTAGGTTGTAACTTATGTAGTATATGTTGTACAACTCTTAAAATTAAGAGTTTTTGTTAAATAACCATCTTACCCCTCCAATATGTACATTAATATAGTATAGATATATTATCAAAAGAAGCTTTCTTTCCGAAAATGCAGATCTTTGAAACAAATCCTTCTTCTAACTCATAACTTTTTAGACGGTGTAGGTTTTAAGAACATCAGTGCTCTTACTTCTTTGTATAGATAACTATTAAAAATAGTTTAAAGACAAGAAAATTTCATAATATACTTTCTCATAGCTCATCATCTTGTAGTGGATATAAGGATATTTAAACTTTTCTTCATCAAAAAAAAGCTTTTGTGAAAAGAACTACATATTGTCCATTTTATGAACTTTTGATTAGTGAACAAGCTTCTTGTCAGCATAATCTCTAATAAAAACGTATCTGATATCAATATGCTTTCTCTCTAAGTGTTGGACTAGATTATTAGTAATTGAGATAGCACTATTACTTTGTTTCCATAGTATAGGTAGAGATACAAGTCAACTTCTTGCATTGCCAAAATATAATTTTTCTTCCAAAATATTGGCAATCTCCTGAAGTAAATTTCTTGTTTATGTTGCAGGCAATATAGTCACTATCATTGTAACCATACATATTTAAGTCTAAACTCATGAGCGCCATATATGACATTTTGGTGTTGATTGAGATCTAAAACAAAGGCATGTAGCAAACATGATATTAAGTTTGCTAGTTGTTAAATAGATGATGAAGCCAATGATTGCCCTATAGTGATGTTTGTCAATAGCTTACCCCTTGAAGTTAGGGCTTAAAGATGTTGATCAATGTCACAACCCGACTCGACCCTGGGCGTATGAACTGATCGGCTGGTATGGAGATATAGGTCCTTAAAGTTAAGGCTTAAAGATGTTGTCAATAGCTTACCCCTTAATTCCGAAGCCAAAGACCAATTCTTCCAAAGCCAAAAATGAATTCTTCCAAAGCTTCAAAACAAAGTCTTACGAAGAGGGGAGACTGGTTTCTTTCTAACACAGAGAAGACATGCTTCTCTAACATGCTTTTGACAAAAGCTGAAATGCTCTCCGCTACCATCTTTAAAGACTCACCAACTTATACAAGTTGGTGATATCTCCATACATTTGTCAATTCTAGATTAAGGTCTTAGAGTTTATAACTTTCTACTATTGTACTTTTATCATTTTTGTAATAGATTAAGATGTGAGCTATGGCATGTCATAGTCACATGTCAAAACGTCATAGGCCTTTTGATTTTACATTGATCTTGTTGTCTAGATTAGTGTTCCAGCTGGCCTTCAAGGTATGGTCGGCTGTTGGATGTAGTATAAAATGTCTCATGTACCAGTCCTTAGCACTAAGCCTTGTAAAAATTATAAAACACTTGAGAGCAATATATATCATTCTTGAAAATCATTACTTGTGTTCTGTTTGTGTTCTTTACTTTTGTTCTAAGTTTTTTGTGCCTGGTTCCTTATTTGATCTGTTAAGTGTTTGCTCTCTGCTTATAAAACTGTTGCATTAACCTTAACCGGTCTTGCAATTGGTATCAGAGCTTTTTAAGCTATTAATTGTAAGATCTCACCATCTTTAATCATCTCCAGTTTCACAGAGCAGTTAATTGCTCAAATGGTAAGGCTGACATGGAAACTAGCACTATGAACAAATCTCCACTTATCACTCCTGATGAGTTTGATACTTAGTGCCAAAGAATGAAAGACTTTATCAAGTCTCAAGACAACAGGAGATTGAGATCTGTTGTCTCAGGACCTCACATCCCAAGCACCACTTCAGCTACTGCTGGTAGTGGCATGATACCAAAGCAACTGGCTGACTATTCTGAGGAAGATTAGAAGAAGATTGATATAGATCAAAAGGCCATGACCGCTCTCCAAACTGCTCTTCCCAGGAGTCCTAGTTCAAGTTCAAACCATCTTGATCAAAAGAAGAAGCTGGATCAAATGTGCACCACTGCTGCACAGCCTAAACTATCCAGCTCCAAGAGCAAGCTTAACCATCAAAAGCCTGCTACATTATCTAAGAAGGTGAAGAAGGATCTGGAAAGTGATCAAGCTCAACCTTCTATTCAGAAGAATACTCTCAGAACTATGCTTGTTAAATGCATCATGTGTGGTGGTACTACTCACTTTGCTAAGGATTGTAACTACAATCCTAAGAGTACCATCCACATGACCAAGAAGAAAACTTTAAGAATAAGAAGTAGAAAATAGCATCAGAAGGAAAATTGCTTCCTTCACAAGCTCTAAGGTGAACAAAATGAAGATAGGTGGAAAGTTGTCTTTGGAAGCAAGTTTGGTTTTGAAAGAAAGCAATGCTTCCGAAGCACTGAAGTGTGGTGCAATGGATACAAAAGCTTCTGAAGGTTCGGTGTCCAAAACTTCTGAAGTCATCAAAACTTCTGAATTTTTGAAAGTCAAGTCTAGTCTTCCAAAGATGGCATGGAAGATAAAGGAAGGCCATGTGACTGAAGTTTCTTCATCAACCATCGCAAATGATCCTTAAAGCTTGCATATAGGATAAATAACTGTTAATCTATCTTCAGTTTAGCTTGATGAGCCCAAGACCAGCAAGGCTTGAGTTTTCGAATGTAACTAACCATCTTTTTTTGTGTAGGAACAACTAAAAACCAAGAGATATCTATGGATCATTGACAGTGATTGTTCCAGACACATGACATGCAATGGCTCTTGCTTCAAGACCTTAAGAAAATTAATAGAGGGCCAGTTGCTTTTGGAGGAAAGTTAGGCTATTACATCATTGGTAGGGGCAAGGTCACAAATGGTAAGCTCAGCATTGAGAAGTTAAACTTTTTCAAAAAGCTTGAGTACAATCTTTGGAGTGTATCTTAATTTTATGACCAGAGACATAACATAGTCATCATTGAGCATGAGTACATTGTTCTCAAGCCCGGGGTGATCATTCCTCAAGAGCATATCCTGCTCAAAGCGCCCAGGAAAGGGAACATGTACAAGATGAATTTGCAGCAAATTTCATCTTCAGGAGAAGTTTCTTGCTTTCTATCTAAAGCCAATAGTGATGAGTCTTTCTTTTGACATAAAGGAATATGCCATGTAAACTTTAAGAACATGAATAAATTAAAGTGATTTGATAACTAGAATGCCAAAGAAAGAGTTTACAGTGATGACCATTGTGTTGCATCATATCTAAGAAAAGCAACAAAAGTGTCTCACAGCCAAAGGAAATTGCGGCAGGATCGGGTTGTCACTTAACATGTTTCTCTCAAACTCACTTATAATAGTCACTCAAACAAGATGAAGCAATGTCTTTGACAAGAGTTGATAGTAATATAATAAGTAATCAAAGCAACAAGCAGAAATATTTTCAAGGTACTTGTATATATTACTTCTCAACTCAAGATTACAAGACACTTACAAGCATACAACATGAGTTACAATGAGAAACTATATACTAGATCCTACAGCCGGTTATACTTGATACCAGCTGGAAACCTAAGACTAAAGCATATACTACAATGCTATAGTTAAGGTATCTTAGATAAAGTATTATCTAAGATATGGTAGTCATGACATGTCCATGACTTACCTTTGTCACCAACTAAAGATGGCAACTGTACTTAACATGAAAAGGTAAACAGTAGATTAAAGTATGGTCAACTACATGGCTTTTGAGAAAACGCCATGCAGTATCTCAGAGATTTGCAGCGGACTGTCAGACAGACCATACTTATGTCTACTGGATAATAGAAGTGTCTTCCGAAGGTTAACTGGCTTCGGAAGAACAAGTTCTTCCGAAGCCACTTATACTTCGGAAGATGCTTCTATGCTTCCGAGGCTTTAAGGACTTCTTTATTCTTCGGAAGTTGACTTCAGAACTTTGTCTTCAAGTCTTGAACCTTCGGAAGTAGCTTCTTTACCTTCGAAGTTGGAGTTCTCCTTCGGAAGTGTATTTTACACTTAGACTTCGGAAGAACTCTTTCTTCCTTCGGAAGTCCCACACTTGGCTTCGGAAGTCCTTTGCATGTAGTACTCAAAATCTTCTAAGTGATATGGTTTTGGTTGCAACAGCCTCTTATGATCCAACAAACTCCCCCTAGGCTGATGCTACCAAAACTTCACTTATCTCTACTTCTCAAAGTTTTCAGCACCAGGGATAAAAGATATTTGTCTGTCTCTCTGTTCTTCCCGGAAGTGGTGCTGAGAAGCTTGTACAAGTCATTCGTGGATAGGAGATCCAGTCTATCACTTTGAATGACATGCACCCTTTGTTGTGACCCCCTGAAGAGAGTTAGTTGACGGGAGTTGTAGTCATACTCCCATCTAACTATGGACTCAAGTTCAGGACCTTCAACCATTTGAAGAAAGGCTTTGCCTTTGGTTGCTGATCCTTTCCTTTGCTCCTCCTCTCTCAGTTTTGACTCCTCTTCAACCTTGCTTCTTGCAGTGAGCTCGGCCATGTGAAGGCTGCCTAGATGATTTCTGATGTGAGCAGCTACTTCGGAGTTTGAGGGGTTGGAGAATGGTTTCTCTGCTAACTCAGCAATATCGAATCTGCTTAAGTGTAGCAGAGATGAGGCATTCAGCCTGTTAATCTCACCATTCTCTCTCTCAACAACAAAGTTGTGAGAAGAGTCTTCGAACCTCCACTGGACTATCTTCTTTCTGGGTACAAGAGATTGTCTTGGTACCCTATCTCCTTTCTTTGTGTCCAGCAGAGTCACCAGCCTTCTCCTCAGCTTCTTTTCTTCCTCATTCAATGTATCTGAATTGAGGCCAAGGAGTCTTGCGGCTTGGTCCAAAGTTCCTCTTGGCAGATCAAGAAACTCATCTCTTGTGAGGGAACTTGAGGATCCATCAACATAAGTCAGGTTGACTGTATCCTCCTCACAAGAGATGTCGCTCAGAGTAGTGCAGTTGATGAGCTTGGTTTTGATCTCCTTGAATTCCTCCATTGAGAGATGTTTAGAAGGCTGAGGGGATGGTTTGATTGGTTGTTGGGTAGGTTTAGGAGGTTGGGTTCTGGGTAAGGCTTTAGGTTGGATGATGGGTAGTTTAGGTGGTTGAGGTGAGGGAGTTGGTAGATGGGAAGGTGTAGGTTCAGGGGTGAAAGGTTCAGGTTCAGTTTTGATTGGGAAGGGAAAGGGTATTGGTTCAGGTTGATGTTGGGTTTGGATATTTGGCTGAGGGTGGCTTTGAAGGTCATCCCCTGTCCCCTTCTATACATCTCCTTTCTTCTCCCTGCACGAATGTCAGCCTTGATGTCACTGACATGTCGTTGCAGAGTCTTTTCAGACATTGGACCCACTTGCCTGCCAGAGAAGCCGTGAGCTTTAAGATAGTTCTTCATCCAAGCTTTGTCACCTATCTTCTTGGCGGCAGACAGTCCAGCCTCTTCTTCCTTCTTCTTCTTCACTACCAGCTTCTCCCTTGCAGCTCTCTTTCTCTCCTTCTCCATTTGATCTTGCTCTTTGTTAAAGAGCCACAAGATCGTGTCACTGTGTGTGGAGACAACTCATCTTGAGAGAATCCTCTGGAGAGTAGGAAAGTGATCCTTTCTCTCCTGAGCTGCAGATCAGCTTCTCTTTCTTTTCTCAGCCTTTCTTCTTCCAAGGCCAACCTTGCAGCTTCTTCTTTTTGCTGTTTTTGCAGCAAGGTTGCCTTTTCAAGCTCTATCAGCTCCTCTAATGGTAGCAGGAGTACATCTTCCGAGGCAGCCCCTAGACTGACAAGTCTATCAATTACCTCCACCCTTCTTCTATTGTTGATTGCCTCTTGGTTGGCTGCAGCTGCTTTTGAACTTGCAGCTAACAGTTTCCCAGTTGGCAGTCTTCCTTTCCTTTAAGTTTCTCCAGCCTTTCTTCTTCCAGAAGCTCTTCCGAAGTCATCTTCCTTTTACCTTTAATGTCTTCGGAAGTGCTAGACTTTGGTGGTTCTTGGGTAGAAGACTCAGGTTGGGTGGTGGAGGTAGGAGCTGAGGTCAATGCAGATGTAATGGCTAGTGGTTGGCTGAGAAAATCCTCCCTATTAACCTCAGATGCAAGTTCCAGAATTGCATCTGTGACTATTAGATCATCGGAAAGAGAGAACAGTCCTTCCGCAGCAGCAATTTCAGCTTCGGAAGTTTGAGTTGGTTCTTCCGAGGCTTCAAATTGTGCTTCGGAAGCCTGTGAAAACACACCTTCTGTCCCAACTATTTCAGTTGCTGGGCCATCAGTCCTAGTTTCCCCTTCGAAATCAATCTCAGGTTCCACTTGGGCCTTAGGTTGACCAACTTCCTCAACAGTGGTAGGAGGTGCATTCAACCTTTGAAGCTCTTGAGCTCCAAAGTATATCACAGACATATCGGACTGGGGTTGATCAATGAGGGACTCTAAAAGGAACTTGTTGAAGATCCTATTTAGATCCTGAAGCATCCTTTGATCCACTTGAATCACAACTGGAGGAGGCTCAGGGAAGATGGCGGTTTGTTGTTTTGAGCTCAAAGAAGTGAGAGCTTGACTGATGGAATCCTGTCTTTGACTTAGTTCCTCAACATTCTCCCCCTTTTGGTAGCATCATCTTGAGAGGTAGATGAGCTAGAGGAAGAGGTCAAGGAGACTTGAATGGGTACATGCCTAACAGATCTCTCAATCTGTTTCTCAGCTAGTTTACCTTGAGACTTTCAATCTCAAGTTGCTGAGTGGCAGACCTATCCTCTAAAGTCTTAACCTTTGATTCAAGGTTTGAGACTTTAGAAAGTAGGTCTCTTATTGTGAGTTGCAGTTTCCCTCATCTTCTTTGGAAGAATCACGGGGAGATGAGGTAACATACCTAGTATGTTCATCCTCACCACCAGATGTGGTTTCTTGGCACCCTGGTTTCCCTTGCACAATGATGTCTCTTTCAGAGGCATCATAGGGCATGGTTGCCGTAGATTCAGTCTGACTATTGTTACCACTGTCCTGAGGATCCAATGAGGCTCCTTCAGTAGTGGCAGCTGAATCTACATGAGTCCCCTCCACATCAGTGGGACTCACCTCAGTAGGGCTTTGCTGGTGTGGGCTAGAGACAAGAGGTTTCTCTAGGCTCTGTTGATCCTTAATGGGGTGTTGTGGATCAACTTCATTGCCTTGGAGAGACATAGTCTCTTCACCAGCTCCGGTCAATAGGTCAGTAAAAGAGAAGGAATGAAGACCTAAAGACCCGGGACTTTGATCAATGTCAAAAGGCATTGAGCTGTCCCTTGGTGGCTGCTCAGGGGAGTATAGAGACTCACCCTGAGGGCTATCAGCTGGGGTTATGGGCTCATGGGTCTGAGACTGAGGAGACTCAAGACCCATATTGAGGTCAATAGTGAAGGATTGGGGGACCTCTGGCTGAGTGGGAGCCCCTTGTTCCACTCTAGCCTTTTTGGTTTGAAGAGGAGGGGCTTGTTCAATCAGAGTAGATTGAACAAGGGTTCGTTTGGTTCGTCTCTGATAGGTGACTTTTATTGGTGGAGAAGGTAGATTTGGAATGGTGAGGGTTGTTGCTGGTGTGGGTTCATCACCTGTGGGGATAACAGGGATGTCACCAGGAGCCATTGGCTCAATCATACCTGGAAGTAGTGCGGTATCCCTTCCAGTGTAGTTGGTAGACACTCTCTTCAGTACTTTGAAGATATCGGCCTCATTTGAGGAGCAGATAGAGCAGCTGAACAGACAAGCTTACTCTGATCTAGCTCGCAGTTGATTATGTGCTGTAGAAATCTGGGATACATAAAGAATGTGTCCCTTTGCAGATTTCCCATGAGGTTAGTCAGCACAAACCTGGAGTAGTTGAAGCGCAAGCCTTGTACCAACCCATGAACTAGGCACCCGAGTTCATAGGGAATTTGATCCCATCCCCCTGATTTGTTAGATAAGCAGTGGAGAACCACATGTAGCAGGAACTTCCACTTGTAGGAGAAGTTGAATTTGTAGACTGTAGACCTGCTTACATCTCCACCGTATCCCATTTGGAGATAAGAGTTATCTAACTCAGACTTGGGGAATTCCGTCGGTGCGCCTTCATCATGGAGCTCAAGATGCTCCCTGATGATTTGTTCAGTAACGACCAACTCTTGGCCACATACACTTGACCTGATAGCACGAACCCCATTTAGGGTTTCAACCCGACTATTTGCCCAGAATTCGGACATTTGGTTGGTGTAAATGGTAGGGTTTACAGTCAGTGCTGTGTAATATGAAGATTGGGCTAAGAAAGAGATAATATCAGAGAAGTCGGCATCCCTTGAGGAGTCAAGGAGTGCGACTTGGTTGTGCTGAGGGTTTTAGAGCCATTTGGAAAGGTAGCAGAGGAAAAGTTCTTGAGAGAGGTAAATTGGAGAAGAAGAAAGCTTTTAGGGCAGTGAATTTGGTAAAAAGAGTGTAAGTGATTAACCGGAAGTATTTAAATGGGTGAAATGGCGGTTTAAAGGGTGGTTTGGATAAGATGATGTGAGGGTTCAGAGGATGATGTGACAGGGGCGGTAAGGTTAAGCCATTTAAATAATCCGACATCATTAACAAAATCTTTACTTTTTACAGAGTGGGGCCCAAAAGATTTCCGTTACACAGTAAAATCCTTCTTCCGAGTATAAGGTATTTCCGAAGGTAAAGTTCTTCCGAAGGCAAATGTATTCCGAAGGTAAATAAATTGCTTCCGAAGATACATGTTGCTTTCAAGTGGAAAGTATTAAGTGCTTCGGAAGTAGATCTGAGATTACCTCAATCGCTTCTTCCGAGACTTAGTATACTTCCGAGAAGAAAATTATCCTATGAGAAATTTGCTTCGGAAGTTATGCTAGATATCTTCCGAAGGCAAGTTTCTCTTCGGAAGAACTTATACTTAGTTAAATAAGAAAGGATCTTTTGTAACAGGGCTTAGATTGTATTGACATAAGACTTTACATATTGAAAAGGTTTTCAAATGAGATTGACTAGTCAATGTTTATCATCCCAATAGCTGTAATAAGATACTTAAATCTTTGTTCATCAAATGCTTTGGTGAACAGATCAGCATATTGTTCATTTGAATTGACTTTGACTAGTTTGATAAGATTTTTCTCATGAATATCTCTAATGAAATGATACCTGATGTCAATATGCTTTGTCTTTGAGTGCTTTACTGGATTTTTCTGATGGATATAGCACTGTTGTTGTCAATGTGGATAGGAGTGCTCATGAAGTTGAATCCATAGTCAATCATCTGGTTTTGAATCCACAGCAGCTGAGCACAGCAACTTGCAGCAGCAATGTATTCAGCTTCAGCAGTTGAGTGATGTAGAGACACAGGATTGCTTTTTGCATTGCCATGAGATGATCCTTCCACCAAGAAATTGACATCCTCTGATGTTGATTTCTTGTTGATGTTGCAGCCACCATAATCACTGTCAGAGTATCCATAGAGATTAAAATCACTATTTCTTGGATACCAGAGACCTAACTTAGGTGCTCCTTTGAGGTATCTGAGGATTCTCTTGACAGCAATTAGGTGAGACACCTTCGGAGCAGCCTGATATCTTGCACAAATGCAAGTTGCAAACATGATCAGGTCTACTTGCTGTAAGATACATCAGAGAACCAATGATTGCTCTATACTGATGTTGATCAGTATCCTCCCCCTCAGAGTCAGGGCATAAATCATGGTTTCTGGGTATGGGTGTCTTTGCTGCTTTACAATCCTTCATATCAAATCTCTCTAAGATGTCATTGACATACTTAGATTGATTGATGAAAAACCCTTCCTTCAGTTGCTTTACCTGAATTCCAAGGAAAAAGTCCATTTTTCCCATAGAACTCATTTCGAACTTCTTCTTCATAATGCTCTCAAAGTCTTTGCACATTTGGTCATTTGAAGAACCAAATATGATGTCATCGACATAGACTTGAACTAGCAAAATGTCTTTCCCAGACTTTCTGATAAAGAGAGTCTTGTCAATGGTTCCTCTAGTGTAGCCGTTCTTCAGAAGAAATTGAGACAATGTCTCATACCACAGCCTAGGTGCTTGGTGCAGCCCATATAGAGCTTTATCCAATTTGCACACATAGTTTGGATGCTGTGGGTCTTCAAATCCTGGAGGCTGGCATACATAGACTTCCCTATCTATATCCCCATATAGAAAGGCACACTTGACATCAAGCTGGTAGACAGTGAAATTCTTGGATGCAGCATAAGCAAGGAAGATCCTAACTGCCTCAAGTCTTGCAACAGGTGCAAAGACATCAGTATAATCAATTCCTTCCTCTTGAGTGTATCCTTGAACCACTAGTCTTGCCTTGTTCTTGATAATCAAGCCTCTGTCATCTCTTTTATTTCTGAAAACCCACTTGGTGCCTATAGGTACTTGACCAGATGGTAGCGGACATAGGTTCCAAACCTTCTGTCTTTTGAATTGAAGCAGCTCCTCTTGCATTGATTCAACCCAGCTACTATCCTTTAAGGCATCTTCCACCTTCTTGGGTTCCATTTGGGATAAGAAGCATGAGTACAGGCAGACATTCCCATTGTGAGTTTGTCCCCTTGTTCTCACACCCTCAGAGACTTCCCCTATGATGTTTTCAGCTGGATGAGTATTGTGAATTCTAAGTCTTGGAATCACCTCCAGCTGCAAAGATAGGTCCAAGTTGGACATATTTTGCTCTGGAGCTTGAATACTTGGTCCAGCTGCTGTTTCAATCTCATTCAATGAGGACTGATTGAATGAAAGAGAAACATCATCATTTCTTTGCTGTGAAGCATCATTAACAGTTGCCTGTTCCTTCAAAATGCTGCTTCCATCAGCTTGGTGTTGTGTAGGATCACCTGAGGAGACTTGAAGATCATCAGGTGTGAATCCCTTGTTGAAGTTCCACTATTTCTTGAAATGGTTATACTGTCAGATCTTTCAATAGTGGGAACTTGATTTGTTGTTGTTCTTGGAGAACTTGGAGCAGGTCTGGGAAGCTCAAACAGTTGATCTTCATCAGAATTGCCTTGAGCACCTGTTCCAGCTGAAACATTCTCACAAGATGGTTTAGAATAGTTTGGAAACAATTCTAAATCAAAAATATGATCAGGTCCATTCCCCCTAACACAAGGAGTGTGCTCATTAACTACAATGTTGGAGGATTCCTCAAATTGTTGGTTTTAATGTTATAAAACCTGTAAGCTTTAGAGTGGGAGGAATATCCAACAAAGATGGCATCATCTGACTTTTCAGCAAATTTTGCTAAATTGTCTTTTGTGTTAAGTATGGTACACCTGCTGCCAAAGGACCTTAGAAAGCCAATGACACGGTGGCCTTCTTGTTCCATAGCTCATAAGGGGTCTTTCCATGTGGCTTTACTACAAGAACTCTGTTCTGCACATAGCATGCAGTGCTGACTGCCTCTGCCCAGAATTTTAGAGGCAGCTTTGAATCAGCTAACATAGTCCGAGCAGCCTCAATAAGTGTCCTATTTCTCCTCTCAGCAACACCATTTTGTGAGGAGTTTAGGAGCACTGTATTGTCTGGCAATCCCTTTTGAGTTACCGAATGAGTCAAGAACAAAGTTCTTAAACTCAGTCCCGATCACTTCTGATTATTTTAACCTTGTGATCAACTTGATTTTCTATTTTAAGATAAAAGATTTTAAAGTTTCACAGCAGTTCATCTTTAGTTCTTAAAAAGAAATACCCATGTAAATCTAGTAAAATCATCAACTTATCACAAGGGCAATATGATTTCCTTCCAATGCTCATTATACTTGTGGGACCAAATAGAATCCATGTGCAATAATGTTAATGGAGTAGTGATATAGTTAACAACTTTGGATTTATGAGAAGACCTGTGTTGTTTCCCTTTCAGGCAAGGCAACAGTTATCTTTGCAGAAAAATTCCTTTTTAGGCAAACCATGTACCAAGTTATTTTTAGCCAATTTATTCATTGTTTAAAATTGACATGACACCATTCGTTTATGCCACAGTGTTGACTCATCACTATCAGCTTTGGAAAAAAAGCATGATACTTCTCCATTGGGGAAGCATTGTTCATATCAAATCAAGCTTGTACATATCCCCTCTCCTGGAGATCTAGAAGCACCAATTCCTGAGGAATTGTCATCCCAGGTTTGAGGATGATGCACTCAATGTTCTGTGAAAAGCATTTGATGCTTTGATCACAAAACTGAGAAACACTTAACAGGTTGTGTTCAAGCTGTTTGACAAAATTAACTTTGTCAACTTTGTGTTTTCCATTGTATATATTCCTCTGCCAGAAATATATCCTCCGGCCTCACCTCCAAACTGAACAGGACCTCCATCATAATGTTGAAATTGTTGAAGGAGAGATCTGTTTCCTGTCATGTGCCTGGAGCATCCCTATCTACTATCCAAATGTTGTTATTCTTGTCATATTGATGTCCCTGCACATAAGGTGAGAAAATTAGTTTTGATTGGAAACCCAAGCCTTTTTGGTCTTGGTTCTTTCCAATGAAGTGACATGATTGAACCAAAGTTTATGCATGGTGGTTCAATGGATGTCTTTGAAGAAGAGGTTTGGCTACAGCATCTTCCTTGATCTTCCATTCCATCCCTTGGTTGATCGTAGAAGATGAGCTTGATGAAGCTTTTGCAGCTTGGCATTCTTCCGAAGCTTCTTTCTTTTCTTTTCGGAAGGACCTCACCACCTTTTCTTCCGAAGCAGTCTTCTTCTGGGATGGTTTCAAAGGAACTCTTTTGTGAGTCTTTGCAGCTTTTACTTCCGAAGCCTTTTTACTCTCGGAAGAAGAGTTTTCTTCCGAGACAAGCCTTGCTTCGGAAACAAGCCTTCCCTTTTTCAACACTTGAACCATCTGATATGGTCCAAATGTGAAACCTTCCCTGACTCCTTCTCTTTTAACATTATTTGCATAATGTGTGCTAGCAGGATTGTAATAACAATCTTTAGCCATGTGATTTTGCAAACCACACATTATGCATGCAATGTTAATTTTCTGGGAATTGGAGGGTTGCTGTTTCTTGTTCTTTTTCTCCTCATCAGCAACCTTTCCCTTTAACTTCTGATCCTTTGGTAGGACAGGAGTACTGGTATTATACTCCTTTCCTGAATCAGAAGGTCCAACCACCTGGAATCCTGCTGATATGAATACACCCTTTTGCTTTGGGTCTATCTTCAGCTTGGATTCAGCCACCTTCTTGGCAGTTTTTCTGGCTGCTTAGCCCTGCTTCTTCTGGCTTTGGTGGTCAGAGATTGATCATCATTGATCTGGGAGGGCTCAATTACCTGTTCCTTCCCTGTGATGGTCATGGTCTCCACAGTTGCATCACTCTTTGACTCTTTACAAGGTGGGTCAACAGATGGAACCTCTTGCTCTTCAGTACCACATCTTGGTTGTCTTACAGACTCATAAGAATGTGGTGGAGCAATTTCATTGGTTCCCAACCCACTTTTGTTTTGATAACAAAGTTTGGAGTGAGAGGATGATGCAAGTATGGCTTGGAAGTTTTGCTCAGCAATAGCATACTTCCTGGCTTGAGCCTCAGCTGTGACAAGCTGGGCTTGAGCCTCAGTCAATTTGGATATTAAATCCTTGATTTGAGTCTTGTAGTTGGTGTGTTCATGTTTTAAAAGAGATACAGTTTTCTCTAACTCCTCAATTTTCTTTTGGTAGTCAGATTCAGCTCTCTTAAAATCAGATTTTAGCACATTTAAAGACTCAATATCGGATTTAATTTCCATATTGTAGTCCTGGTACAACTAAACCTTAGCAATGCAAGCAGGGGTACAGAGATGTTCATATACCTTATTTTCATCTGTTCCTGCCATGAGTGCTTGAGCAGTCACATCTTGAACCATAAAGCTCCAGTCAACTTCTTGAGCCATAGCTCAGTTTCAGTTGACTTCCCATTGGGCTTTGGTGTAGAAGGATGTTGTGGAGGCCTGTGAGGTTCCCGGTTGGACTTGGGAGCCTTGCATTCCCTTGCAAAGTGGCCAAGCTGGTTACAGTTGTAACACTTAGCCTTGCTTTTGTCAAACCCAAACTTGCTAGTGATTGGGTTTTGAGGGAATTGCCTTCCAGTTCTCTTAAAGAACTTCTTCGCTCTGTAGGTAAGGAGAGCCATTTGCTGGACAATGTCCACATACTCTATGTCATCTGGACTAAAGCACTCAAGATCATCAAAGCAGAACTGATGATCATTGGAGTGTCCACTCCCTGAAACAAACGCACAGCCTTCCTGAAAGGAGTTTTGCTGAGTTTGATGAGACCTTGGAGTCTCAGGGAATGTGATGTAAGGCCCAGATGAACAAGATGGCTGCTGGGTGTATGACAGGTACTGCTGAGACTGTGGGATACCTGAGCCTTCAGCAACCATTAAAGCATTGCTAGCAGGAAGACTCAAGGGTCTGCTTGCTTGGTGACCCTTCTTGCTTTCCATTTCCAAACGGTATCCATCTAGGATCCCATAGAGTTCGGTCATGGTGAGAGTGTTTAAATTCTCTGTTCTCTTAATGGAGACACAGTAGAAAGTCCACTCATTGGGTAGAGCACTCATGAACTTTCTGGTAAGGTCTCTTAGTTCTTGAGTGATTCCCACAGATTGGAGGGAGGAGATAAGATCCATATACCTGAAGTATTGCTGGCTAAAAGTTTCTCCACAACATAGGTGAAGTTCTCGAACTGCTGCTTCAGTGAGTCCTTCTTTGAATCATTAGAGCTCGAGTACATCTGAGCAAGTGCATCAAAGAGTTCTTTGGCTGACTTGCAATGCTCAAACCCCACCATGATGGAGTTTGGGATTGCAGTCATGAGAACAGTCATAGCATTGCTGTCAATGTCGAGCCTCTTCCTATCTTCATCAAAGTCTTCGACATCCTTCTCGATCATGGCACCGTTTCCACCAGCAACTCTTGGCTTGTACGGGCCATTCACGATGGACTGCCACATCTTGCTATCCTGGTATCTGATGAAGCCTTCCATTCTTCTGCTCCAAGACCTGAAGTTTTCAGGATCGATGATAGGAGCTTTGGTCATCGTTCCCATTTCGACTTCAGATTTGTGAGGGCCATTTTTGAGTGAGGTATAAGGAGGAATGAAAAGCTTGGTTGATTGGGATGGTAAGATCTTACAATCAAGAGCCTAAAATGCTCTGATACCAATTGCAGGATCGGGTTTTGTCACTTAACACTTGTTTTTTCTCTCAACTCACTTATAATAGTCACTCAAACAGATGAAGCAATGTCTTT
This sequence comes from Flaveria ramosissima, assembly GCA_025215565.1. Lineage (NCBI taxonomy): Eukaryota > Viridiplantae > Streptophyta > Magnoliopsida > Asterales > Asteraceae > Flaveria > Flaveria ramosissima. Next base: position 72,210,986 of record CM046046.1, on the reverse strand, counting down.
GACAAGAGTTGATAGTAATATAATAAGTAATCAAAGCAACAAGCAGAAATATTTTTCAAGGAACTTGTATATATTACTTCTCAACTCAAGATTACAAGACACTTACAAGCATACAACATGAGTTACAATGAAAACTATATATACTAGATCCTACAGCCGGTTATACTTGACACCAGCTGGAAACCTAAGACTAAAGCATATACTACAATGCTATAGTTAAGGTATCTTAGATAAAGTATTATCTAAGATATGGTAGTCATGACATGTCCATGACTTACCTTTTGTCACCAACTAAAGATGGCAACTGTACTTAACATGAAAAGGTAAACAGTAGATTAAAGTATGGTCAACTACATGGCTTTTGAGAAAACGCCATGCAGTATATCAGAGATTTGCAGCGGACTGTCAGACAGACCATACTTATGTCTACTGGATAAGAGAAGTGTCTTCCGAAGGTTAACTGGCTTCGGAAGAACAAGTTCTTCCGAAGCCACTTATACTTCGGAAGATGCTTCTATGCTTCCGAGGCTTTAAGGACTTCTTTATTCTTCGGAGTTGACTTCAGAACTTTGTCTTCAAGTCTTGAACCTTCGGAAGTAGCTTCTTTACCTTCGGAAGTTGGAGTTCTCCTTCGGAAGTGTATTTTACACTTAGACTTCGGAAGAACTCTTTCTTCCTTCGGAAGTCCCACACTTGGCTTCGGAAGTCCTTTGCATGTAGTACTCAAAATCTTCTAAGTGATATGGTTTTGGTTGCACAGCCTCTTATGATCCAACAGAATATAAACTCAATCACTACTTCCCTACACTTATTAACACAGGATCTCTTTGCCCCATAAGTGTAATGAGTTTAGGAAGAAACTTTTATACTACCTTGTGATCACATATTGATTTTACAGATATACATACTTGGGTCTCTTTCTAAAAAGTCAGGATGAGACCCTGAAATCCTGAAGTCTTTTCTTTTAAAATCAAGAATCAACTTGATCACAAGGTTATGACATAAGATGTATCAAGGAACTGAATTCAAGAACCAAACCTTGATACTTTTTATGATGAAATGGGTATTACAGATAATATAGTGCTTCTAGAACTCCTCATAGATGGTGTTTGCTAAAAGGAGAAACATGACACTATTGAGACTGCAAGAACCATGCTCTTTGGCTCTAAACTATCCATAAACTTTTGGTAGAACCATCAACACTGCCTACTATGTGCAGAACAGAGTCTTAGTACTCAGATCTTATGGTAAGACTCCTAATGAACTATGACACAAAAATAGACCTTTCATTGGTTTTCTCAGGTCATTTGGATGTCCATGCACCATCTTGAATACCAAAGATCATATAGCCAAATTTGTTTAAAAAGTAGATGATGGACACTTCATTGGATACTCTTCCCAAGCTAAGATTTATAGAGTATACAATCTCAAAACCAGATTAGTTGAGGATTCAGCCAATGTGACCTTCAATGAACGCACTCCCTGTGTGAAGGGTTCTGGACCTGAGTGGCTATTTGATCTTGATTTAGTTACCAATTGTTTTAACAAATCTCGTGAAGATGTTTCAGGATCTATAGGTAACATATCATAAGGAGATCCTAATCCAAGATATGAGATGAGAAAACCAAATGATAGAATTTTTTCAGCTCTAGTGGTAACTATCCCTACAAGTGAAAATCCTATCAGCACAACCCTGACAAACTATTCAGCTGATACATCTGAGGTGCCTACAAATTCCAGCAATGAAGCACAAAACTCAAATATGGATTTCCAGTGTAGGAGGAGATGGAGATAGTGATAGTGATCAAGAATACCTTGATGCTGACAACCACTCCATTAAAGACAACATCAATGATGTCACACACTCTCTAGATCAAGTCACTCTTGATAAGTCTGTTAATATGGTAGATGATACTCAATTACCGGATCTTAATTTCTCTAATTTATATTTGTCAATCCAACTTGTTGTGATTATTCAACTAAGAATCCACTAGTCACATCCTACCACAAACAACATTAGAGACGTTAAGACTGGGGTGAGAACAAGATGATAAACCCATGATAAAAATGTTTGTCTACACTCTTGCTTCTTGTCTCAGATTGAGCAAAAAAAGTTGATAAGATTTTGAAAGATAGAAGTTAGGTTGAAGCAATGCAGGAGTAACTACTTCAATTCAGAAGACAAAAGGTTTGGAACCTATGTCCTCTTCCTTATGGGAAGATACCAATAAGTATTAAGTGGGTTTTTAGGAACAAGAAGGATGCTAGAGGAGTTGTCATCAAGAAAAAGGCCAGACTAGTTGTTCAAGGGTACACTCAAGAAGAAGAAATTGATTACACTGATGTTTTTGCTCCTGTAGCAAGACATGAAGCTGTTAGGATATTTTTTGCTTTTGCTGCATCCTAGGATTTCAAGGTCTACCAACTTGATGTCAAGTGTGTATTTTTATATGGGGCGATAGATGAGAAAGTGTATGTCAAGCAACCACCTGGCTCTGTAGACCCAGATCATCCTGACTATATTTATGAGCTTGACAAAGCTTTTTATGGGCTGCATCAAGCTCCAAAGAAGTGGTATGAGACACTATCACAGTACCTAGTCCAACATGGTTACAAGAGAAGTACTATTGATAACACAATCTTCCTCAAAGGAACATTAAATGACTTGATGCTGGTTCAAGTTATGTAGATGACATCATCTTTGGGTCAACAAATCAAAAGCTCTACAAACAATTTGAGAAGCTGATGGAGAATAGATTTAAAATGTGCCATGGGAAAACTCAATTTATTTTTAGGAATTCAGGTGAAGCAGTTTGACAGTGGCATCTTCAGAAACTAGTCAAAGTATGTGTAAAACATACTAACCAGATTTCATCTGACTAAGTGCAAGGTACTAAGACTCCCATAGTCAGAAACCACTCCCTAGGACCTGATCTTCAGGGGGAGTATGTTGATGAACACCTCTATAGGGCTATCATTGGGTATTTTATATACCTCACTGTCAGCAGGCCTGATATCATGTTTGCCATATGCATATGTGCAAGATATCAAGCCAACCCCAAGATGTCATATCTAGTTACTGTCAAGAAGATTTTTAGATGTCTCAATGGAGCTCCCAAGATGGGACTATAGTATCCAAAGAATTCTTACTTCAATCTATATGCTTATACAGATAATGACTATGATGGTTGAAACATGACTGCAAAGTCTACATCTGGAGGATGTCAATTCCCTGGTGGAATAATAGTCTTATGGAAATGCAAGAAACAATCCTGTGTGTCAGCAACAACTGCTGAAGTCGAATACATTGCTTCTGCAAGCTGCTGTGCTCAAGTGCTTTGGATTTAGAATCAGATGATAGACTATGGATTCAACTTCAGGGAGACTCCTATCCATATAGACAACAACAATGCTATCTGTATCACAGAGAAAAAGCATATTAACATCAGATATCAATTGATTAGAGATAATTTTGAAAAAGGATTGATAAAACTTGTCAAAGTTAACACAAATGAACAATATGCTGATCTGTTAACAAAAGCTTTTGATAAATAGAGATTTATATATCTTGTATCATCTATTGGGATGATTAACTTTGAGTAGATTTTCTTAAATTAATTTCAAGATTGTTTTTCAAATATGTGTGTCTTTAAAGTTGTATAATTTATCACTAGTATAAGCTCTATTTATCTTGGAAGAAAATTTTTCTAACTAATATTCCTTAGAATTTTAATAATTAAAAATATATTTTCTTTCGGAAGACATTAAATTAACTTTGGAAGAAACTTATGTCTTCAAAACTAATAACCACTTACTAAGGAATTTAAAATCAAAAGAAATTCTGATATGTCTTCTGAAGCTTAAATATGCTTCTAAGTACTTATATTTTTTGAAGGACGGTTTTCTTTCGAAAGCAATTAATTCTCAGAAGTTTGATTCATTCTCTTAATAAAACTTTTGAAGTTTAGTCTCAGAAGTTTTATTCAGAGGTGGAACTGACACATGGATTTCAAAGTTTATCTTTTTCAATAACTTTGTGTCAAATCCAAGCATATAAATACCTTTTTCAACGGGTCTCCCTCTCACTTCTTCCTCTTCACTTGCAAAACATCCAACCCTAAATCATCCACAAACCCTTATTTTTCTTCACATTCTTCTTGCTAAAGCTTCCTAAAATAGCCAACCCTAAAGCCCAAAACCAGCCAGATATCTCCATGCATCTACACAGGCAACACAACCAAGTTGCTTTGTTTGTCATCTGAGAAAGATCTTGGTTTCTCAGAAGTTTTCCGCTTTCTATCTCAATCATCATATCTCACCGTATTTATATAGACCCTCCACTATATGAAAAAAAAATTGTTGGAGTTCTAGAGGACCTACCAGATTATCTTGGATGGTGAGAAGGCAGTGTCTGCATCAGTGCTGGGGAAGATTGTTTTCATCACCCTAGCCACCATCAACAATCATCCGAGGCTGGATGATGAAGAAGGCGGACTCTCCTTTCCCAAAGAAGCTGTCAATGGATCATTAAGGAAAATGGGCTACGAAGGAGACTACGGTGTAAGGACCTTCAAGAAGGGTAAGGTCTCTTTCCAATGGAAGTACCTCCTCCATGTTATAATCCACTCTTTATCAAACAAACATGAAGGATGGGATCAAATTTCTGAAAACCTATCCTATATAGTCCCTGGGATGGTCCAGGGGGTCAAGTTCAAGTGCTCTCATTTTGTTTACACAAACTTGCTTGCTAACTTAGACTCCTTAGAGTATTACATGTTCACTAGATATGTCCAACATATTCTCAACTGTGAACTAGGCTCACAGTTGAGGGTAACAGGTTACACTCTTAAATTGGTACAAATAAAGCCCGACATCTTTATAATCATAAGAAAAACCTCTGTTGGTTTCTTAGGGATAGAAACAACCCTTCTCCCAAAAATATTAGATCTTGCTACTCAAGGTGACAACTTGACAACATCAGCCAATGTTGAATCCACACCTTATTTATTTTCACCACCTACACAGCCTCAAATAACCATCACCTACCATAGAAAATCCAAACGAACCCTTGCTTAGTCTATTCATATCGAGCAGGCCCCCATACACTCACCCATGCAGGAGGAAGTAGAACATATAGCTCCCACTTCCCCTGAGGAGCAAACCACTCCTATTATTTCATTACAAAGTGTTGAGGTTTATCATGCTCAGCCTGAGAGATCATTACCCAAGCTGCAAGCCTTCACACTGAGTTGCATAACTAAGGTGAACAACCATTATGGGACAGTTACCATCCCCAACCTTTGGACTTAAAACAACCAATCCCTGACCTTCAATTCTATGATGATGATGATATTGGATTCAGTGAGTACCATGAGTCTCTCTTCTCCTCCCCCGCTCAAGGAGAGATGAGTGCTCCTGATACCCGCATATCTAGCTCACGTCATCTACCCCCAACTAAGGTGGACTTTCCTGAGCATATTCAGGAGGTCCATATGGAAGAGTCTCTCACTTTAGAAAGTGATTACATCATTAAAACCTCAACCAGGGGAACCCAGCCCCTTGACACTTCTCTTGAAGCTATCATGGTGCAAAGGAAATCCAGAGCCCAAGAACCAACATCTGGTGGTGAGGGAGATGACTTTGGTTATGTTCTCATCCCCCCATGATTCTTCAAATGAAGTGAGGGGAGTTTGCAACGAAGGGTGCAAGCACTGTCACAAACCAACACTTACTTGGTTTCTAAGGTCAGCACCTGGAATCTTAGGTAGCTACCTTACAAAGGCAGCTTCTTACTCAGCAACTTGAGATCACCGATCTCAAGGGCAATTTAGCTTAGAGGCCTTGCAGGCATGCTCAACTAAGTCCATAAGATCCTGTGGATGTTGTGGACCTAACCTCTAGCTCACCTATGCAAGTGGGTGATGCTACCGAATGAAGGGAGAAAGTCTTAACTACGATCACAAAATCTTGTAGTACTGCCTAAAGTATGGACATTGAGGTCTCACCATCCTCACTTATAATTGTCCAAACTCAACAACCTTCTCAGGCCCACATCAATATGGATGCTTTAATTCAAAGTCTATTTTAAGGAGGATATACCTAGGGCTATGTCCCCATCCTACCTTGCTGAAATTCCTATAGTAGGGTGGATGTATGACAATGATAGAAGAGCCCTGGTACTTTCTAGATACCAGGGTCAGCAACACGTGTTCAATTTTCAGACCCTGAAATTCTGTGAGAGTTTTCCTCTTGTTAACCTATCATTTGCCAACCCAAGTCATAACAGGCAAGCTGACAGGTTAGCTGAGAGGATCCAAATGAGGGTGCTTGAAGAGTTCAAGAGAAGATTTTATCTATATAGACAGAGGCTAGCAGGGGAAATTGTTGGTCAACTGGATATTGAGGCAGACCCAAGATTAGCTTCAAAGGGGAAAACTCAGTTGAAGGCCCAGCTGAAGAACCTGTGAACCTTGAGACTGTAACTTCTTTAGCACCCAGTACTCTTAGTTAGACACTAGCTGGTGAAGGTGTCTCACAGCCTCTCCCTGGCCAGAGCTCAAGTGCAACAGCAAGTCAAGAAGGCTAAGCTCTCTCCACCCTCAGTCACACAGGTTAGTGATTGACAAAGGAAAGAGGATTCTGACCTCTGAGGAGATTGAGGAGGAGAAGAGGGATAGAAAGAGGAAGGCAAGTGGAGAGAGAACAAGTGAGACCCCTAGCTTCATGCAAGTTGTAATCAGGGCTGCCCCTAGGCCAAACACTCAGGAGGATGAGTTAAGGCAACCAGATTGAATTATCTAGGGTCTAGGAACTATAACATTGATGAAATAATCTCTCTTCCCTTGGAAGAATTAAATGAGTTGGATGACACTAAAGTGTCAAAAGAGAGGAAGGAAGCTAATACTATAGAATTGCTTCTCAAGATCAAGGAAGAAAGGAAAATAAAAAGTTTGTATAAAGCCCCTGTCCTCTCTCCAGTTCAAGAAAGACCTGAAGTAAAGACTGTGGTAGATAAACAAGAAACTCAGGTAGGTAGGGAACAAGATAGACAAAAGATGATAACCTACCTGAGTACCACAGGCCTCTATCAGGCAGCAACCTTACTCCCTATATCATATGAGTACATAGAGTTTGAGTACCTATAGCAGCTAGACTGACAAGTTCTAAAAGAAAAAAAACCTGCTAAGAAGAAGATGGGGGAGGAGGCTGCTAAGTCAAGAGCAACCATCAGAGCCAATCAGAAGAAGTCTGCTGATAGAATAAAGATGGTGAGCTTTTTGAAGTTGTATGGGTTCTCCAAAAGGAGACTTGGTCCAATGTCTCTATCCATCATGGATGAGCACATTAGAGTGATCAAGCTAAAGATTAAAAAGGGTGAGCTGGTAGACTTGCATTCTCCACCAAGTCAGGTTGCACATGTAGCTGAGGTTAAGGTTGAACCCTAAGAGACAACACAACCTAAACCTAGTGTTGTATCACAGCCAGCTTCATCTTTTGACCCACAGCAGGGTCCTGAACCATCTCCTTCTAAACATGTGAAGGGAAAGGTCCCTACTGAGAAGGATAAAGAAGGAAATCTGGTACTCAATACCAACCTTCTCAGTTGAAATATAGAAAAAGGAAGAAGATAGCCATAAGAAGGACAAGAAGAAGGAGTCTAAGGCATCCACCTCTACACCTGAATATGAGTCAGAACCTCCTAAGGGTGAACAAGAAGAGGTTGCTCAACCAACTCCACTTCAAGTAGAGCCTCTTGATGCTGAGAGACCCATCTTGTCTTGGGCTTTCTCTACAAACCCAGACAGGTGGTATGTCACAAGATATCAAGGGGGTCAAGATATATACTTTTGGTAAAATATGCTTGACCTTCCTCTGCATGATCTCTTTGACAAGAGAAAATACTTTGAGAGTCTGAAGAATCCGGACCAACTAATGAAGAAGGGTATAGTTTTGGTTCTGATTCTGATGAGGACTGTAAACAAATGATGATCAAGACTCAAAATCATCCTCAAGTTTTGGTAGCATTAGCCTTGGAGGAGTTTGTAAGAGCTAAATTAAAGGTTGATACAAACCAACATTCTCTCAACAAGCATTCTAAAGTACGAAGGAAGTTACTTCGGAAGATTTGGCAATTTCACAAAGAAATTATCTAAGTGTCGAATCTTCTGAAGGCAAAGACTAGTTCTTTCAAAGCCAAGATGAAGTCTTTCGAAGCTTTAAGACAAAGTCTTCCAAAGCCAAGAGACTGATTTCCTTTGAAGATAGAGAATACATGCTTTCTTAGACTTATTTTTGACAAAAGCTGAACTGCTTTCTGCTGCCATCTCTAAAGACTCACGAACTTATACAAGTTGGTGATATCTTCATACTTTTGTCAACTATAGATTAAGGTTTTAGAGTCTGTAACTTTCTACTATTGTACTTTTATCATTTTTGTAATAGATTAGGATGTGAGCTATGGCATGTTATAGTCACATGTCAAAAGGCAATCTGCTTTTTGACTTTACATTGATCTTGTTTTGTAGATTAGTGTTTCAATTGGCCTTCAATGTATGACCGACTGTAGGATGTAATATCAAGTGTCTTATGTACTAGTACTTAGCACTAAGCCATGTACCAATTGTAAAATACTTGAGAGCAATATACGTCATTCTTGAAAACCATTACTTGTGTTCTGCTTGTGTTCTTTACTTTTGTTCTTAATTTCTTGTGCCTAGTTCCCTATTAAATCTAGTAAGTGTTTGCTCTCTACTTGTGAAACTGTTGCATTAACCTTAACCGGTCCTGCAATAATGCTGGTGAATTATGTTACTAGACGTTTTTATATAATAAAAACAACATGTTCCATATCAATACTTATTAAGGAAATTTATTTGTAGTTGTCCTATTTTGTTAACATAGCCCAAACCGGGTAGCTAGTATACACTAATATTATTTGGTTTATATATGTCGAAATGATTTCAGCGGCATTATGGCATAATACTCAGTCACCCACCAATACGTGTATCCTCGATTGATATACATATACTGTGTTATGATCGTTTAAACTCTTGCTTAGACTGTATATCACCACATGTTGGTTTTTATAATAACAAAAATAGTTATAAACAAACATTTCATAAACATGCTTAAAATCATATTATAAAATACTAATAGACATAACATGCAAATGAAGTTTAGCAAACATGTTTACCTTAATAGTTGCCTGTAGTCATAGCTTATAATCTTCTAAACCCTTGATAACACTTCCGCAACATTTTCTAAGCTTAACGTGGTAGAATACTAGCTAACACGGGGTATAATAGGGGTGTTTGAGTACAAAGCATGTGTTTAGTGTGCCAAAATTCAACTACAAAGTATAGACTTTTATACGCTGCTCAAGGGTTCCATTATGGACCATTAAGCAAGGTGCTATCGGTCCTCAATCCAACCATGGCAGCCAAAGGTGCCTTAGTTTAATCAAAATCTCACACGTGTCACATTCCAAGCCTTATCATCATACATGAGTCACTCTAGGGATCACACGTGTCACTCTTTCGGTCCTTATCTGCACGCCACTCATCGCTACACAAGAGTTTTGCTTAGGGAACACATAGCGAATCGTTATAAGGTTGGATAGTGGTTCGTAATGCAATATGAATCTTTGGAACCCTAAATCATCCATGGCGATCTGCCAAGCTTCCTGGTAGCGGTCTGCGACTAGGATCAAAACCCTATTTTTATTAATTTTCATTTCTAACCCTAAACTTTCAAATCTTATTATTTTATGCATAAAATTTTCAAGGTGTTACTATCTGGACATTAGGGTTTTGGTAGTTTTGGCATTAGTGACTTTAAATATTGCTAAGACATGTAGCAAACATGATATTAGGTATACTAGCAGTTTGCTTGACTGATAGACCAAGAAATAATACGAGTTCTCCCATTGAACATATTTTTAAATTTTGATTTCATTAGTCTTTCAAAGGCTTTGCATAACTTTTCTAGGAGTGATTGGTGGTTGGATGGTAAACAGGAGCAAGAAGAGTTGTAGATCTAGAAGAATTAGGTGAGTTTTGGTTGTTCATTATTTGCATCCATTTCTATTTGAT